>WEIV01000331.1:271561-373302 GCA_013390005.1 Calyptomena viridis | reverse complement strand
CTTCTTAAATATGTTATCACAGAGGCGTTGCCATAACTCCTCATTGGCCTGGCCTTGGCCAGCGGCAGGTCCAGCCTGGAGCTGAGTGACATTGGCTCTGCTGGAAATGGAGAAACTTCCAGCAGCTTCTCAAAGAAGCCTCCCCATTGGCCCCCCTGCTAACAAGAAAAAACCTGGCCACTAAAAACTACCACAGGCTGTCATTCAGTTAAGAATTATGGGCTCAGGATTTTTCCACCTTACTTTGTACAACCTGAACTCAGGGACTGATTAAGGGGTAGCATTTTGGGTCTTCAAACATTTCAGCACCTGTGTAAAATAAAGTGGTTGGGATCCTGAGTGCTAGCAGCATCCCAGAGGGCTCCAAGCTCTCCCAAAGTCTTCCCTTCAGCTGTCATTCTGAGCCCTGCTAAGCCATTTAACTCAGATGACAACACTAAATACTTGTTGCTCACCTGGAACACACTCCAGTGCAAGGCAGGCAGCCAAGAGCCAAAGATTTGCAGTCTATACACATAAGAAATGTTCGTGCCCCTATGGCACTTAAAGAGCCCTGAAATACACCCTTAGGAGGATCTGCAAAAAGCTGAGAGGCCACTCACCTCCATCCCAAACATTTAAACTATGAAGAAGGAATAAACAATTTAAAGAAAATTCTATTTTCAGCCTTTTGAAAGGTACCTCATTCTGACACTTGTATCCCAGCCAGCAGCTCTGAAACAACAAACACATAAGCTCCAAAGGCAAGGTCCCCCCATCCTCAGTCACATGCCAAAGTCTGGAAACAAATACTATGACTAACAAGCATCACCCTTGATCAAAAGGGTCCAGAAACATCCAGAAGGAAAGCAGACCTGCCTCTCGCAGGTGTAGGCAGCATTTAGCCAAAGCTCTCAGTCGGATACTTCTCACTTAATCTCAAAAGAATCAAATGCCCAGTGCAGATGACAATACAAAATTCAATTCTGCTGCCCTGAGCTTTAATTCTAGTGTGAAACAATTCCCCTTCACTCAACAGACTGCATTGCCAGTGTTAAGCTCCCATGCCATACAGAAACCTTGGAAAGCAGACATTACCTTCTACCCAGAGAAGTGCCACAGGAATCTGCTGACTGGGTAACAGTGCCTCAGTACCTCTGAAGGATGATGTTGAAGCCTGCTAAGCCACCTTGCCTCATGCAAAAGAACCTCTCTGCACAGAAAATAAGACATGAGAATAGCTTTTACACAGTTCTGCTTCATCAGATAGGTCAGAAACTCCTCAGCCGTGACAGTAACATTGAAGTTTGCTGGCGCTGGTCTGGGAAGCCCAAGAGTCTATTTAGGGGCCTTGCTTTCTGCACAAATACTGTCCTTTGCTACTCAGTTACAGGAGAGCAGGATCCGGATGCAGATGCAATTCAACAGCTAAGGGGCAGACTTGTATCTCAGGTACAGAGAGGCAGCTTAGAATGCTGGTGATAAAGGGAAGACTTACGAGGTCGTGGTCAAGCATAGGCGCATGCCCTCTAATCATTCAGATCTTGGGTAAATCACACGAGGTAAATTGCTTCCTGGGCCCTCACTACTCCCTTCAGTCCTCTTCCCAATAAAGCTATCAGTTTACTGACATTATCTGATGTACACAAAACAGACAGTATTTGAAGCAAGCAGACCTTGGTGCTGCAGAAAAAGTTTCTCCAAACAATACTGCCCTCTGGCAACCCATGCCCAAAACATTCAACCCATCCTGCCGTTCTACAGGGCCGTAGTTACACAAGTTAGTTTTTGCTATTTCATGATGTATTTATGGGTCATCAGGCCTTATCTCCCCCTCAAAAATAACAGCATACTTTGCAGGCTGCACATTGCAGATACCTGTTTTTCTTGCTGAGATGTCTTTTCAGCATTTGGGTCCCTCAATGTTCAGGAGAAAATTAAGCAACAGGTCAAAGAACCTGCCATAAATACTCTTAGAGACAACATTTCTGTATGAAGTTGCATCATTTAAGTCGTCACAGTATGCCACAAAATCTGTTCATTTTATTCTCCATCAATTAAAACTAAATTAAGCTAGATCAAAAGAAAACAATTTTTTGGGCCAGACTTTCTCCCCTCCTTACCAGTTTATTGCACCTTCATGAGTTTGAAATTTTGCTGTAGTTGATGAGAAACGGTAGCAAGAAGAGAGGAACCAAGTTTAAATGCAAAATTCATCTGTATAATATGACTTCAGATAGAGAATAATTTTCCTTAGGCATATTTTACTGTCTCATCTTACCTTCTGCTAGAGATTTAATACAGGGACAACAGGAAAAGTGAAGTGGGGGGGAACAGAGGCACAGGTAATTAAGCCAAAGTAGAGAATAAGTGATCAAAATCATCAATATTCCCTGCTCTGTGCATATATTTCCTCGCAGTCTAAGCCCAACACATTCAGAATGAAGCAAATTCTTCAGCTGGCTTCTTTGTATGTAGCATTATCTGTTAATCAAGAGGCACTGAAGTTCAAGAATTTCTTGACATTTTATATTGGGGAAAATGGATATTAAAATGAATATTAAAAAGTAGCAAAACAAGGCAACTCACACCTCTCAAAAATGATATGGTATTTGGTGATGTCTATTTTCTCCGACTAGTAACTGAAATAACAAGTGAGGACAGCATTCCAAGCTGCTATTCAACAGTAGACTGCTAAATCCTTACCAAGACTAAATTTCAGGTGTTTGTTCATCTACAGAGGTGAGGCCAAGGAAAAAGAGTGGAGGATCAAAATAAGAAAAATGGAAGCTCTGAACTGAATAATACTTATGTTTGGTGGAAAGACGTTATAGGCAAAGACACCCACCCTTCATAGATACAGTATGTACTTTATAAAGATACTTTTTCCTTAGTGCCTAATTACCCGTTCCACACTTTGTCAGACCACAGTGAATGAATTGTTCCCAGAGCACAGATGAAAGATAAGAAATGCTTGACTTGTATTTAATGATCTACCATTACCATACCTGTATCCAGATAGAGTTTCAGCATTTACCGTGCAGTATGCATACAATAGTGACTACAGTGTCTTAAAGACTATCACTGCTTGGTGGAGAAGGAAAGCCAACACCACCATTCCTCTGAAGTGGAAAGCAGTTATTAGCTTTTAAGTGATGGTGTGTAGCTTGCTTTATTAGCCATTGTTTAAAACACTATAATTACAAAAAGTGTTAGATATGCAAGACAAACCATCTTCCCTCGAATAATACATGCTCCCCCGTGTGTTATAGTCATTATACATTGTGTTAAAGAGGTTTTGTAGAAGTTTCTTTACATTGACTAAAATACAATTGTGCCACTTTCCCACTGTAGCAAAAAACCAATACACCCATAAAACGTGTCCCAGTCATTAGTTGTCTTATGAAGATGTCTGAGTAACCATTAAACAGCAATTATCTTGGATGCCACACTGATCTTTTAGGTGTAACAGAAGCAGATATTCTGCACCTTCTCAGTTGGTTTAATTGCAATCTCTGCTGTCTTCCTCCCCCCCCCCCCACTTTCAAGTGAAGCAAAACTTGGTTAAGGTGCAATTCATCTGGCCACATTAGTCTGCATTTCAAAGTGCATCTTTATACTCCCTAAAATGAAACAAGACTGTTACCCAAGATAAGCTTAAAATAATTTGCATAAGATAATCAGCACACACTTAAGATTACTTTGATTTTTGGTAGGCATATCATTTATGCAAGCAAACATTCTTTAAAAAGGTAAGAATCAATCACTTCTGATATATGAGGAACTAAAATACCAGGACTGAAGCAATAATTAAAAAAGACGATGTTACACACCATTAGCTGCTCTCTAGCATGCCTTGCAGGGATGTCCTGACTTAATTATTCCTTCACAAAGGCAGCACATAAGCCCTCATTAAACAGACAGGTGGGAGGCCTAAGCTGAAGGCAGATTTGAAAAAACCCTGTTCTGGTAACCAAGGTTCACCCCTCACTCAGGCAGAAGCTTCAAGTCAGGCTCCTCCACACTTGGACACCCTGAGCTGCCACCAGTTCTGCCAGACCCGGCACTTCCATCACTCTTTGGTATCAGCAATTCTGAAGCATTCATGGACCAAGTGAGCTCCACAGAATAGAAAGTTCTTCCACAAGTGCTTCTGTCTTTATATTAAAGACTTCTTGTCAGACTTCCACAGCTGTAGGCTTTGTGTTTGTGACAGGATAGTCCAGATGCCTTACTCTATCATAGGATTTCTTGTTGCACTTACACATATTCCATTACCTCAGCAGTATTTCATAAGTCAGAATACTTAAATGTCTGCTTTTCAGCTATCAATTAAGGAGATCTTTAATCCAAAATACAGTGCATTACATCATCTCAGCTTCTGCTTATGATCGTCTTCCAGTAGCATCCAGCCAGTGATTGTCTGCAAGCTAAAGGATTTACTCAGAAAATTAATGGCCGTCCTTAAGTACCTCATATTCACTTCAAAAAGCAAATAGAGACTATTTGCTCCTTTTTTTTCCTAAAGTATTCTACAAACACATGAATATCTGGAGATCTTCATCTTAAGTAACTCAGTATCTAACCTAGGAGAAAGGGAATATCATATCTGAACAGCTAAGCCTTCAGAGGTTTTAATTTATATATATATTTAAACCCTGCACAACCATTCAAGCCTTTACTGTCAGGTCCTTAGTTCACTCCTGCCTGAAGCCTTGCTAATCAGCCAATTATACAAACACTATTCAGACAAGAAGTGTGAAAGGACTCAGGGTAACACAGAAGGGTACAGGTAGAACACGTTATAGCCAGGGCATCTGTCAGCTGTGCAGCAGGTGTTACAAGAGAACATCTAACCACCACACAGCATCCAGTCCCCCTTTAGCCACAGCAGGCTGGGCTGCAAGGTAGGCTAGAGGCAGGCACAGGGCTGCTGAATTTCAGGATGTTCTTCTCTAGAGAATAGCATGTGAGGCATCAGAGATAGCATCTCAAATCCACAAAAAATTCACCTCATCTTATTTCTTTTTATTTGCTTGGAGACTGGAAATCATCTTTGGGAGACAAAACTGCACTTATTTTACAAATACCCTTAAAATCTGTCCTTTAAATAAATAATAATTTATTATTATAATTCTAGCAACTGAGTTTACAATTAAAATTGCCCCAAAATGTAGTAAGTCACAGGTTTTGACACTAAACATAAGGTCTGGTTTGTACCTATTATATAAACAGAAAAAATATTAACTTAAACTTATTTCAGAACTCAGGTTACAGAACAAATTACACTTTTAGTATATAAACAAGAGTTTTAGGTCAGTAACAAATATTTCTTTGCAAGTTAACTGTCTTTCACTTCTTTATTGAAGTGTCTGAAGCTGCATTTTTCACTGTTCTTTTGGAGAAACACAATATGTATCTGACAGCAAATCTGAATATGTTTCAGTAACATTTAAGAACCTCTATTATGCACTCCTCCTTGGGAAATTTTTACATATATTTAATAAAAATGATCTCATATTGGTGTACGTAAACAGAATGAACCATTGAATCACACCTGGGATGACTTTTCTGACAAGTTAACACACACTTCTGCAGAATCATGCTCCCATTCCAATTCACCCTGCACTGAGGGACTGAAGATCTAGTCAGATATAAAAAGGTAATGCTCTTTTTTCCCAGTCTCCCTATCTATACCCTCAAGGGAGAGCTCAGAAAAATCAATGTATATGTATGGTCCAAGAAAGTGCTTCCATTTCAATAAGTAGCTTGCATTATGCATGCCTTCTGTTAGAGGAACACAGATCCTTCTTCCAAAAATTATATAGAAGCATCTGAGCAGGGGGATGGAAACTGTGACGCAAGAGGCAGCCAGTGGAAAGACATATGGAGGCAGAGAAATCAGAAACATATCAGCAGTTGGCAAATCTCCTCTTACATTTCACATTCATATGCTCGCCACATTTAGACACAAAGACAGTATCTAACACTCCAGCATCAGAAACTGAGGCTGGTTTTTTGCATTCTCCACAGAAGCACATGCTATTATAGATATAGCCCCATACAGCACAATTTTATATTGCTAGTCTGAATTTTGTATTAAAGCCAGAAATATTGACAACACAATGGACTGTAGTGAAATTATAAAACACATTACTATTATATCTTCATGCAAGTATGAACTATGAACTACCATTCTGTTTATACACTACCTTTGTCCTGGGAGATGAAAAGAATAAAAAGTGTTTGTGATAACTTTTCTTTATAACCAACAATTGTTCTTCCATTTGAGAAGAAACTTGACTGTTATAATGAAATTTTCCCTGAAACTCCTTTCTATGTTAACTCTAGCAAGATGATGCTTATTAAATTTCCAAAGTTTTCCCGGTGTTTCAGTCTGGTTTGGTTTAGGAGGGAGTGTAGAGGGTATTGGATTTTGTCTTTCTTTAATTGGGTTTTTTTGTGGGGGTGAAACAGTTGTACGAGGATGGGGAAAAGAATGTACTTCTACCTACATTACTGCAACATGACCAATGGAGAGAGAGTCAAGAACTACTGCTCTTATGCCAAACACATACTGTAACATCCTTCCTCCAAACCCTCCTTGTAGTGCTTACACCCTTTTGTCTGGGGGACAAAAAAAAGGAAGAATTTCCTTCAATGACAACAAGAGAGCTAAGAGCAATCTACTTGCAGCTATCACTATGCAAGCTGTACTTAAGACTGCAGATCTAAAAAAAACCCTAAAACTTTTGTGGTGATTTTGTTCTGGTTTCTCTTTTAGCAGAATATTTTGGGCTGGAATGATCCCTCCATAGACACAGCAAAGTAACTACCCACAGCATCTCCACCAGTTTTCTTGAGATGGGTTAGGAAAGGGGCTTGCAGAAGGACAGCAAAGGTGGTCACCTCTGCTTGCCTTCCAACGAGCTTCCACAAAGCAATGGAAGTTGGATGCACAAATTTAATCTGGTACTACACAACATTTTACTAAACCACATAATCTACCCAGAGTTCCCAGTTATAGTATGAGACATGATTCTGGACAGAGCTCAGTTCTGTACTTAGTTTTTCAACTTACTGACCTCAGACACAGATCATGTTAAATGCAGAGCTTCTCTCCTTTCCACCCCCCAATTTTTTTCCTTAAAGAAATATCCATTGGGACATTCTGGGTAATGTATCTTTGACAACGAATTCCCAAAAGTGACAGCAAAAACCTGACCTCTCACTGCAGCTTATTAACCCCATTAACTAAACTCATGGGTAATTATCAACCATAATGTGTTGAGAGCCTTCTGCTTCCAACAGTTAGGGATACAGACATGACTTCTTAAGCATCCATTAGGAAGGTATTAAGGCACACACACTCACAGACACTCGAGTACAGCAGGAACAAATTAACCACTTTGATATGTTTTGTGATTGCTGTTGAGTCTTCAAAGAAACAGCAATCCTGAAAGATAAATTTTCCATGAATGAAATCTTAATTTGCTAGGATCCTCTTGGGGAGGAACAACAGTTCTGGGTATATATTATGCAAACATTTCTTACATGCTGTGGCTTGTGCAGCATGTCAGAATTACTGTAGGCACTTGCTACCCTCATACTCAAAATTAACATGGCATAAACATCTCAGATATTTTAATTTTCTATGGATTAAAGTCTCTTGTGCATTTTCAGACAGATCAGATGCCCACAAAAGAGAAGGCTTTTTTTCGGGTCAGTCATCACTTCAAAAGCAATGCCAATGCAAGAGGATGGCAGGAGCAGAAAAGAAAATGTACAGCACTTGCTAGATACTTAAGGGAAAAAAATGGGAACTTTTGATAAGTAAGGCTTGTTTCTGTAGAATTTCTAACAAGGCTATTACTCAGAAGTATTAACATGAAAAGAAAATATTACCTAATGCTACAGGATAGGCAATTGTAATGTATTTGTGGAATACACCTTTAGCATGTGTACAGACTCACATTTTCTTTAGAAACTGCTTTCAGTTTTGTTCAGTCACTCAAAAGAGAAGACATACTATATTTAACTGCTCAAATGAACTATAAAGAAGGTATTTACAGGAGTTATTTAGTCTTTATTATGCATTTTTAGGAAGCAGTAATTCACCTTTCTGTATGAAGGAGACAGAAAAAGTACATAAAGCTATAAATACTGCTAATTGCAGAGTAAGGCACAATATCATTGAGAGTTATGGAAACTGTCTCACCTCCTTTATTCCTTTTGCATCTGACTATCAAGTTTAAGAGAAAGAGTAATTGAACCATTCCATGAAAATCCTGGTGTGGATTAAATCCTTGCCAAGAATGAGCTAGCACTGATTACTTGTAAGAGCTAGCAGCTTTAGAGTCAGAGAATAATCCCAGAATCTTAGAAGTTGGGCTTTGAATGAACAGGCAGCTGTGCCACCAACATGGAGACAAAAGCATATGATCATTAGCTTCAGAAGCAATTCAAATAGATCAAGAAGAGACATCAACTGCAGTTGATCTATTTAAATTCATGAGATCATATTTGGAAACATGGAAGAGAGCTGCAGGAATAATACATCTCTTTGAATTAAGTCTCAGGGAAAATTTATCTTTTGATAGTCTGTCTTAACATCTCAAAGCAGACTGACACCATTACATGTTACATCAATAAGAGGAATAAAGAATTCCATAAAAACTAATGATTAATAAAGGAGCTCTGAAAGAATTGCTCTAGGTTGGGAGTATTTTTTTAGAATTAAATACTATGGCAACAAGAATCTTAAGTTACAGCTTGTATACATATATACACACACACTTATATAACCTAAACACGCATTTTACTTATACAGACTGTTGATGTGTGTCAGCATTAGAGTATAAATCAGATTGCTCTTTCCTTAACAGTGAAAACCCTTTACACTCCATGTCTGTAAGTTCCTTTCAGCACTAAAAGGATCCCAAAATCAAGGAGGTTATCTAACAGAGAACATCCAGAACTTATCCCTGTTAGCTGCCTGCAGAGGACCCACAAATTCACTCTGCAGATCAGAGCAAGCAACTTAAGGAAGCAGTTTTCCCCTCCCAATATCCCTCTTTCGGCTTCCCAGATTAAGATATCTCCCAAGGCCATGCTCTTATTAAAATGGTGAGAAAGCCTAAGGAAAGTCACACTACACTTACTGCGCAGCTAAGTGGAAAAGAGAGAAATGGGATTGAAGGCAGTGATTCCATAGGTGAAAAGGAACAACAGCCACAACAGGCTCTTGGGGCAACAAGACAGAACAGACAGACAGCAGTCAGTGGGGGACAGGGGCAAAGGGATCACCTCTTACTGCATTTTACCCAAGCAGAGCTCCCCAGTCCTTCAGCAATGTTTTAGAGCCACAAGACAACTCTCCTAAGGTGATTAAATGCTCTCAGCTGCAGGCTATCCTTCCTCAGGCACACTACCAAGTACTCCCAGGGTAAGGTAGACTTGCATTACCAGTGCTCATCTGCACTTCTTGGGCAAACAAAACAGGAGATTTACACTTCAAAGCTACTGACTTGGCATTGGCTCAGTAAATACCAAGTTCATCTCCAAGCTGTTATCAAAATCACATGCCAAACCCAAAGGACAACCTTAAGGCTGAGAGAAACTTTACTCAGTTATTTATTTGAAAAGCATCATGACAACAAATGCTAAAGCATAAACAAAAAATAACACACACAAGTTACGAGGAAGTGGGACACTCTTGTCTTGAACTATTCCCAGTGGTGGTAGCTGATTAGGCCTGTAGTCGCTTGGTAACAACCTCAGATTTAGGTTATTGTTCGAGCTACACGTCTTTGAAGGCATATTAAAGGGAACAGCAGAATTGCTCAACACACTAAATAGCTATATTTTAGAGGGCCAAGTTTCTACAAGCATGCATTAACTGATAATGTAGTGTTTGAGCCCAGTTTGCTCCAAGGACAGACACAAGTTAAATAATTTTTTAAAAAATAATCCAATAAAAAGAAACTATTTTTTTTATCCTCTCCCTTAAGAAAGGGGATACAGAATCAGTTCAAATAAATTTGGATTCCACTTCTCTTTAGTTTTCCAATCTCTTTAGCATCACAAATAGACAAAGCCAAAAAAAAAAGAGAACAGAGATTTAAAATAGGAAAGATATAAAAAATTCATAATTCAGACTCATAGCAGACTTACTGCTGGCTTATATAGCAGGAGGTAACGGGCAACACTACAGTAAATCTTATACCTCAAGGAACACATTTCAAAGGGAAATCCCCTTACAAGTAAAAACAGGGTCATAAAGTACAATAGAGAATCATCATAAAAAGCCACAATACAAACATGCTGAGCAATTAGATTTTTCTGCCTATAATAGCAACATTTTTAACCTCACTAATATCAAATCAGCTCAGGCCACATTATCTCCTGTCTTGTCTCTCCCAACCCACAAAGTCCTATCACCCTTAACTATTTTCAAGTGCATTAGCAGAAACTGTAACTTGCTGCTTCTCTAGACACAGGGCATTTGCTTAACCAACTACAGCTCTTTAAACAGCAATGCTATAACCATGAGAACAGCTATGAAGTAAAACAACCATCTATTAAGTCACTTACCTACTAATAATAATATTAACAGCTTACAGATAAATCATTTAAACTACATACTTTGGTCAGCAACACCTGTTATACAACACAACCTTAAATTTTCACTTTTTGGGCTCTCAATAACTGTAGGCAGAACTGATGACTGGGATAGGGCTTTATACTGAATCCAATTTAGATGACAGCCTTTCTCAGGAGTGTGACCCATCTGCACCTGTGGTTAATAAAGTGATTAAAACTGAAGCTGAACTACTGTGAGTTGCTACTTATCTGATAGATTGGGAAGGCAACATTGATACAGTTACAACACCAAATTATTTCCTCAATGAATTTACTGCTTTGGCCTGTTTTCTTACACAGAACACCTGAAGCTCTTGGGCCCTCTCAGGTAAGTGTTGATGAATAAAGTACTAGGGCTGGATACACTACTTGCATAAGAGCTTCTCCTTCACTGTGCTGTCTTCCTTTTTTATTTTTGCTCTGTATCTGCCTTGAAATTTGCTGAAAAGACACTCTTGGTGATATTTAGCTATGAAATTAAGGTGTGTGGAAGATGCAGGCCTTGCAAAGAAAGTGGGTTCTTTAGCATGTTGATTCTAAAAGGAAGGATCCAATTGATTTGAGGCATTTCCAGTGTTTTTAAATTAATAAATTGACTAATATTAAATATGTGCCCCTATGTAAGCAATATAATGAGATGGAATAGAAAGTGTTTAGGTAACAATTCATAGAAGAATAGACTGACCCTTGAGAAAGTAAGAAAGGTAGAACTCCAAATAATAGCATTGCACAACTTGCTGGTACTACCAATTGTTATTTTGTCTAATCATGTTTCAAAGGAAGAATGCAGATTACATTGCATTACTGCTGAGTCATATACTAAAATCCCCATTGATAACTCTCTCCCTATTATATTAGGGCCTGTGTAAATTTTTAATCATAAAATAATAGAATAATAGGTACCATGGCATTAGGTCATAATAGCCAAAACTGTCTTTATACAGTGCTGACAAGTATTTCATGAAAAACATTTCATTCAAGCTTTGTTATGGGCCACATGAAAAATGGGTTGACCAGTAAAACAGGAAGATCTTGAATTCTTCTTCCACAATAAATCCAGAAAACAAGGCTATTTTCTTTTCCCGAGTAAGTACAGTTGCTGAAAAATTTATCTGTAGTACTGGGCCCAGTCGATTTATGGCAGTCACAGCTGGGTTGTTTTTTCTTTATCCTGACTCCTTAGCCACCTTTCCGTCTGGCTGCAATAATGATGCAACAGATTACTTTTGTGGGAGAGTCTATGCCACCATCTCTCAGCATCCTACTTGTTGTCAGAGACAAGGGGGAAAGACTGGATGATACATGTAATGTTCAGTGCAGAGACTGGTGATATAAACCCTATATGGTGAAATAAATCTTGTGGGAGCAGATACTCCCACATCATCCAGTTGTGGGATGAAACACTGGATCTTCATTGCTGGACCTGAGATAAGCCTACTGCTGCTTGGACTATGACTGGCATGACCTTATCCCTACTACTATCCTAAGCCAGGGCATCCTCCTCTAGCTCCTTGTTGGGGCAGTGTGTGGGACCTTGACCTCCCAGGGGCCATACATGGGCTGTAGCTTTAACGGCTTATTGTGCAAGTGAGAAGTATTCATGTGGAGGGCTGTGAGTGCTACCAGGGGTCATTCAGGTGTATGCCTTTGGTATTATTGCTTTGTGAAGTTTGATTTTTTTTAATTAATTTTATAGATAGGTGAGTATTTGAAGCAAACAAAGGTTCATCTGTGTCCCTAGTGCAGTCACAGCATGCTAACGAAATTTGGTGCCTGCTCCATGGGCAGAAGGCACTCACAGTTTCAAGAGGCATGATGGGACAGCCTGGTGGGCAGTGAGAGGCAATGATGTCCTGTGACAAGTTTCTGAATCAGAAAAAGCCTACAATTTTAAAATGTTCCCAAGAAAGAAAAAACTTATTCCAGAATGTTGTATTAATTTTTCTTCTTTTTTTTTTCTTCTTCTTTTGTCCAGTGACAGAAGCGTATTCCCGAATTTGGACTAGCTCAGCAATAAAATATTTTTATGGTTATCTAAATGAGTTGCTCCAGATTTTAATCACTCACTGAAGACTCATCCTTTCCCCATTGTGAATGCTGTCACTTGAAGAGCTGACTCAATTACATTTTCAGAAAGGTAGTTTTTTAAAAAAATGAACAGTTTTGGAAAAAAGTACTCCTATTCCTTTGTGTTTTAGTTTGAATTAACTTTGTAGGGTGTCCTCCAGAAACCTATAACTATTAGTTGTTTTGTTGTGCCCCTTTTGAAAATCCTTTCCTAGAGAGAGTGTTTTCATATGAATCCCTTGCTTTTCTGTGGAAGCCACATGCCATTTAAAGATTTGATACTGTTCTCTACCATTTACAGATGCTATGATGTACGTTTAATCTCAGGGATGTTAACCTTTCTAAGCTTTGAAATGTAAAAATCTTCTATTTACAGACTGGTTTCGCCTTAAAGGAAATATTTAGGTTTTCGCACACGTGGTGCCTGAGCTGGCACTTTTCTGTCCAAATCAGCCTGTATTGGTTGCTGGCTAGGAGGATGTCAGCACTTTTACTTAGGTGAGGCCCAGATACTCAGTCCTCACGTCGGACTTGCAGAAACAACTAATTCAAATGGGCAGTTGACTGCCACTCACCAGTCTCTTACTGCTATGTACAGGGGATAGGTTTGGTTACTTCTCTTCTGTGTGTAGAGTATTTGTGTTTGGACATGAGCCTGGACCAGATGCACAACACAAACTAGCCATTGCAGTGTGCCTTATGGAGACACACGGAAGAGATGATGTTGATGCTGAATCTCCTATCTGTTTTCCCACTAAGTGCTTATGCAGCATGTGTAACAGCACAATCAAATTAGATCTCCTACCCATAGCTAGTTCTTGATTTAAATGTCCGTGCAAGAATAAAACAATTTTGTTTGTATTTTCTGGCTTCAGGAAGTGGTAAGGGCCTACATAATAAAATACACTGGGGATATATACAAAGCTAATGTAATTGCCAAGAAACAGTTAGGAAAAAAACTTCCAGCCCTCATTCCCTCACTTAAAAGCATATTCAATTCTTAACTACAGTCTTGTGCAATTATGCTTAGCGAACAGCCAGTTTGAAACTACCAGCTAGTAATACCTGGTATCTTTTCCTTTCTACTGTGAGTCCATGCTCACAGTCCTCTTAATACCATATTCTCTTGGAGTAGATTTCTTTGCTTTTGCTAGCTAGAGGTACACTTTCATGGCCTTATGTACAGACCAGCCAGCTACCTTCTGCCCCAGTGGAGAACAGCAAATGCATGAGGATAAGAGACAAACAAATGAAATATCTAGGAACTAAGATATACATATGTATATATATATAAATGATCCTTGAAGTCTTATATCCAGGTACAAATAGCCAAAAATCACAAAGGAGACCTAATAGTTAATTTTGCTTTAATGGTCTGTCTCTAGGAATGTCATTCTCTGATTTTCTCCAGTTCCTAAAGAATAATTTGGCTGCCTGTGCAAGCTCGATTTGAGTGTGATTCCACAGCTGCAGAAACCCATTGATATGTGGTGGTGAGCAAATCACCGCATTTTTTCCAGGGCTCAGCTGTTTAAAATATACTGAATGCAAAATCACTGGTACGTTACAATGTGTTTAAATTACTCTAATTAAAGCTTCTGTAGTATGGCACAGTTCATGATATTTCATTGCAAATTATAGCTCGTGTACCTAACATGGCAAGCAGGCATTTTCCCTTATCTCTTTATTCAAAACCCAGGAAGAATGGGAAGAAACAAACTTTTCAAGCTAAATTGCAGACTAACTAGCTGAAGTCTTTTGAAAAAATTTTTAGCACCTCTACAATGAGACAAACAGTTAAATTATGGGTCTAAAGAGCTTCATCTGATGGTGGGAGAATGAGAAATCCCTCCTTAGGATGGCTTTGGTCTGTTTCTATTTTTACCGTCTTGGCTATACTGTACAAAATAGTGCACTTAATATTGCTCATCATGCTGTGCATCATACCATGCAGATTGCAAGTATTTCTGCTGCAAACAGGAGCAAATCAAAGTCATTAATGGCAGGTAGATGTTAAACTAGTGGGGATGGATGTTTGGGAAGGGTGTATTTGGTGATTTTGTATTAAGATGAAGACCAGCAGGGAGAGTCTTAGAAAATGTTTTCCTGGCTTCACTGAAGATACATGTTATGGATTTTCTGGAATGCCTTTTCCATGTTTCTTGCTAAAGCTTGCATTGCTTTTCCTGTATCAGCATAGCCAAATGCAGGCCTGTGTAACTTCCTGGTTCATTGTAAAGAAACTTCCAAGCAAATGTCAACAGTGGTTTCCATCCAGCTGGGTTGCAGTTACCCAGATTCGGTATGGAATTGCCCATTGCTGCTGGAATTGTTGCCAATGAATCTGCACAATGTAATCGCATGTTTAGACTAACTAATTAGGTTAGTTAGTGGTCTCAGAAGGTTTAGAAACCTTGTACATGACAAACAGCACTCTGAACTACTGAGGGGACAAGGCATAGATTTGACGAAGCTATGCTGATTAAGCACTGCATCCCTGTAGACACATATTTACTAGATTGGTAAATTAGTAGATTTAGCTGCTTGGTGAGCACCTGGCACCCAGTCAATGATCAACCCACCACAGTTGTTCAAAAGAGGTTTCTCATGATTGGTAAAAGCAGAGTCTTACTGTCACTTTCAAAAAAAGGGTAATAAAGGAACAACTGTAGCCTGATCAGACTCACATTAGTAAGTGGGAATATTATGGAGCAGGTCTTCACAGAAGCCTTTTCCAGGTACGTGAAGGATATAAAGTCTTTGGAAAGAGCTAGTACAGATTCATCACAAGTAAATGGAGATTGACCAATATGATTGCATTCTGCAACAAAAATGAGGGGCTCTGTCGATGAGGGAAGGGCAGTGGGTGTTCCATATATTTACTTCAGCTTTTAACTTGGCAGGTTGTCCCATAGTAAATTTATAGGAAATCCAGGGAAATACAAACTGTGAGGATTTACTGCAAGGTGGATGAAAAACATGGCTGGGTTTTATTTGCTAACACAGTGATAGTCAGTCATTGAAAGGTCTAGTAGCTGTATACAAGTAGTATTCCTCAGATATTATGCTGTGTAATGTCTTCATTGGTCATCTTGGATGAGAGGATGGAGTATGATTTTAGCAAATTGGTCGATGATACGAAATTTGGCAAGAAGCAGCTGAAAGACTGAAGGGCAGGACTGAAGCTGAGGAGCCTCAGCAAGCTATAGCAGTGGACTCACAGCAACCTCATGATGCTTGATAAAAACAAACACAGATGGGATAATCTATCACATGCAGGCTGACTGGCTGTGAAGCAGCTCTGCAGGATGGGACCTGGAAATCCTGACAGACAAGCTTAGAACGAGTCAGAATGTTTTTGCAACAATGGGAACCATCTGCACACATGCATTACAGGATGGAGAAGAGGCTGAGCAAAATGCTTTTCCCTTTTTCTCTTGGCACTTCTGAGACCACATCTGGAGAGCTGTGTCCAGTTTTGGGCTCCCTGTATAAGAAATACATGGACATGCTGGAGCATGTCACAAAGATGTCTGGAGCACAAGATGTAGGAGAGAAGACACTGGCTTTTTCATCACAAAGATGTCTGGAGCACAAGATGTAGGAGAGAAGACACTGGCTTTTTCAATCTTAAACAGCAAAGGGAAAAGAGATTAAATTCATGTCTACAATTACTCATAAGGGTGATTATAGAGGGGTTTTGGATAGATTTAGCAGTACATAGTGGCAGGGCAAGAGAACATGCTGCAGTCTGGGTATATCTCAATGGTTAAGCACCGGTACAAGCTGCCCAAAGGGTCTGAGCAGGCTCCGTCTTTAGAAAGTGCTGAACATCAGGGCTAATTCTTTCCTGTCATATTCCAAAAAGCATGTCGAACATTTGCTGACTATCATCTTTATAGCAAAACCTTTATGTTCTTGAGTAGTCTCTTCTCTCCTGTCTTTCTCATCTAGATCTAATCCCTTCATCCTTTTCACTTCAGTTGATTTAAACTGATTTTCCATGGCTATTTTTTTCTCTCCTTGTAATTCTGTCTGTACCTTGTGGTATCCAGAAGTGGACATTGGACCCTAACTACTGATCCTAGACACCACTTGAGGTGAAAAAAAAAAATCCAGCCTGCTTCCTATGGCTTAGGTATGATTGCCACATAAAAATGTTTTTATGTTGCCACATAAAAAACCCTTGGTTTTTGTTGAAATATGATCACAACATCAGCATGTATGCAGTTCATGATCAATTGTATGAGCCAGGTCAGCTTCTACATTAATGGTATTCAGGTGCATGATTCCTGCTTTGTATTTTTTTTCATTTCCTACTTCGCTCTCTGCAGTTTCACGCATTGAAATTAATTTTACAAATTTCAGGCAATACCTCTAGATTTCAAAGGTGCAGAATTTGTCATGTTCTTTCAGAGTGCTCCAAATTGGCATTTGCTCCTACTCTGAGAGAAATTTATTAACAGAAATATTGTATTGTGGCACTACATTACCCACTACCCCAAATTTTTAGCTAACATCAGGTTTAGTTGCAATGACAGATCTTTTCAGCACTGAGGATGAGATAACCAAGACCAAAAAAGCCCTAAAATTTCTTGCCTTTTTTGATTTGTTCTTCCTGAGTCTTGAAGTTAAGCTTTCTGTTTTGTTCCACACGTTTCTTTTTCAGAGATACATTCTGAACTTTTCCTTTTCTCAGACCTTCTTCGTCCTCAACGAGTATTCAAAGAGAATTGTTCCAAGATTATTTTGGCTTATTTTCCTAGACTCTTTCCTGGAATTTCAGCCATCCTGACAACTAAGATACTTTTAACTCTTTCTGAATATTTAGTGTTTTCTTCCAGATTCTGGTCTGTGTCTTAGTCCTCTGTTTAAAATTGCATTAAATGTCTGGTCACAAATAACCCTAATTAAGTGTGAGATATAGATCTAAAGTACACACTCACGTAAACCAACCCTTTAAAAAATTCACACCATAAATTGTCACTTCTTTTGCTGATAACTGGCCTTTATGTAAACACTTAAAACTAACTTGGTTGTCTTGGATCCTTCTTCTTGCCTTTTTTTCTCTACACAATATGTATTAGGTATGTAACTGTGTTTCTTTTACTGGCTTTTGCTTTTTTCTGTTTTGCCTCAGAAATACCCTTCACTACACATTGGTCAATGCTTAATCTCCACACTGATATTCAATTCAAACTGGACACTTCCTCACTGTTCCAGTACAGTCATTTACTAAACCCTTCTCAGAAAGTAATCTGACATAACGGATATCTCATAAGCTCCATGTGGCCTGATGTTACTAAAGCTGTGCTATATGTTGTTAAGGTAGAAATTTTGTACTTGTTTTCAGAAAAAAAGCCTGCTCTTAGTACTGATAGGAATTTTCAGGACAGAGATTTGGTTTACATATTTATAATTGAACAACTTGTGCAAGAACAGTTATTAAAAAAATCCATGTGCATCCCAAAGACTGAAATTACATAATTTTGTATTAAACATTTTGATTTGATAGTAAATATGCAAAGGTAATAAACAGGTATTTTTTATGAATATATTATTTAAATATAAATATTTAGATGCTGATATTCACATTATAATTCTTTCTATCCACTGAACAGGTGCAGCATAATAGCAAAGGACAAGAAACTGGTAGAAGGGAAGCTGTCTGTCCTTCATGGCTAGCCTAACATGAAACAGAAAGAAATGGAGAAATAATCTTCATAGTTCTTATTGATCTCCCTTTATATTATTACAAGCTAGAAAGTCAAGCTATTTATTGACTGAATTTTGGATAGCCACCTCTGATTAGCTCGGCTTTCATGAGCAAATCTTACAGTTCAGTGGAAATGCTGAATGCTGTCAGAAAGTGTAGGAAGATGTGAGGTTACAAAACAGATGTCATTTTTCTTTCTTACCTAATAAATTCAAAAATATTCAAGGTTAACCTTATCACAGTTGATGACAAAACAGAAGGTGTTGACATGCTTTTGAACTTACATTTCTCTCATTTTTATTGACATATGAGCTAAGGTATTTGTTAAAGATTGACAAAATACAAACTCACAAGAAGAGAAATATTCAAACTATAATAATTTATCTGGATGAAGTCCTGCTTGCCTACTGAAGTTCTCAGATCAAATGTAATGATGCTCCTACATGTAGCCCTTGCCTGAGCATGTGTAGAAGTAGGACTGTGACTGGACATGAACAGATTCTCGTAATTGGACAAGGAGAACATTATTCCCAGGTCATTGGATGTTTCATGTAAACAGTATAGTGCTGATATATAACCTGAAACTGCTAGGTAGGTAAGATATGCTTAGCTATGCTTAGAATGCTTAGAATGCCAGCACGCAAGTAGTTAAATAAACATGCAAAATTTCATGGAGTCTAGTCTTCTCATCGTTCTCCCTGCCTCCTGGACGAACTGGACACAACACCTACATTCATGTTTCATTTGGCAAACACACTTGTAGATTAAGTTCCAGACTGGCATCCTCTGGTCACAGAAGTTTCTCCCTGGAAAACACTGAGTTTACAAGACTTGCAAGTCTGGATTTTGTGTTGGCAATTAAACAGGGCTGCAGGACCTGCACCTGGGTGTTGTCCTGTGCCATCTCAGTCTCTAGGTTCAGACAGGGAGGACAATGCAGCCCTTGATGTTTCACACTCCATAACTTCTCCACAAACAAACTCAGGAATAAAAAAAAATTGCAAATACAGATATGCTACCAAGAAAGTCTAGGGTCATGTATGTTTCCCAGGCCCATTCCATGGAAGAAAACTTCTTACTGTTCTAAGACCTTTGGTTAGAAACTAGACTGTACTCCACAAGATAAGTGAAAACACATCTCCAACATCCCTTTGGTGATATGTTTGGAGGAGGTGGAAATTTTCAGACTCCAGATCTAGAAGTAAGCATAACCATGAAATTTTGAGTCAGACTCATTAATTAGGTGCCTGGTAATTTAATTATTACTAGAAGTAAATACATACTCTCATTTTCAAGCTTCTTTGTAGAATGAGAAGGCTTAAAAATATTAGAGCTCAATTCTACAAGAATAAGAATAGAGGAAAATAGAATTTACAAATAAGTGGAGTAAAGTAGAAAAAATTGGAATTAAGACTAAATGAATGAGTTACAAGCATTATCAATAGACAAGGATCGAGTCTCCTTTTAAAATCCTCTAATCAGACACTCATAATCTCACACACCTAACTTTAGCTGTGTAGAATAGATCCAGCAGTTAAAAGTTATGGGCAGATAATCCTTACTAAAGCTCTTCATTCTGCTTTTCCCCGCAGATGATCTGAAATACCTAGCTGTCACTGCACTCCTTGGGTGACAAAAAAAATCATCAAGTTTCAAATCTAACCTTAATGACCATTTATATTTATCTAGTTGGATAAAAATTTAAGGCTAGGGATTTTCCTCTTCCAGGAAATGTAGGGTATCCAGTTCCCTCCCCAGGGGTGATCAGCCACGGAGGGATTCAACATGGCAAAATCAAAACTTTTTCCTCTCTCCCTTGGAACCTGCAATGAGAGTGTGCCACTGCTCCTCCTCAGGTGGCTGCACTCCGTTACCAAATCCCAAGCCCAGGCTAGCTTGCAGTCACCCTAAGGGGCACTGGGCAGGTTCGGGCACCAGGCGGCCAAACGGCCCTTCACGGAAGGACTCAGGATGCCCGGTGGCTCAGGGGCTGCCAGCTAGGTGGTACACCTTGCCTCACACCCCGCAAGGGGCTTCTTCAGTGAGGGCAGTTTGCCAGACCCTAGCTGGTGTCCCTGGAGGAGGATCAGTGGACTAGCTGCCTGACGAAGAGGACAAAAGATGACTCTTGAGGGTGGTGAAACCAGGAACTGTTTATTAGAGGTCTATGCCTCTGGAGGAACCAACCCACAAGAGCCCAGACTGGCTTCAAACATGGGTTTAAATAGGGGGCTCAAACAGGGGGTGGAGTCGGGGAAGGGACCAATCAGGGAAGGGAAGAGGTGGGATTTAGGGATGACTGGCATGAGTGGAAGCCTAAGGCCTCCTACTCAAGCCAATGAGGGACCGAGTAACTTGGATTGACCTTGAAGGTTCTGGAAGTAGGGGAGGGGCCAGGGCACATAAAAGGGAAGAGGGCGGAGGGACCTGAAGGTGGGAAAACTGTGGGAGGGGATTGCAACTGTGGGGAAACCAAGTGGGACAAAGGAAGGAGAAGACCGGGGCAGTCCATTTACAAACCGATATATCAGGGGGTAACAGAACTGTACAAAGAACTGAATACAAATACATCTGTAGAACTTATAATATACACCGCCACAAGAGTGCACAATTTCCGATGAAAACCCCGTCTTCCGAAAGAAATTAATTTCCTGTTTATATCACATCAGTTGCAGTTCTAAAAGGTTGGTGGACTTTTGCTAGTGTTTTCCTAAGCTTCTAAAATTCATTACGTCTTAAATACAAATATTCACAGGATTTTTGGTTTTAAACTGGTCCTTTTGGGGTGTTTTTACGACCAAACTTATAAAAATACTGCCTGGAATGAGATGCAAAGTAACAGCATCTTGGATTAACAAACATCCATTTTAAAAATAGCTGCTTTTAATTACTGAGCTCTAGATCAAAAAGTCAGTGCAACATTCAGGGGTGCTTTTCTCTATTTAATGTGAGTACTATTTAAAAGTGAGTTGTCTTCTAACCCTTTAATTTACACCTTCTAGGGATGGTTCTGAGTCATGGTTTTAATTTCTCCCTATTTTTCCTCCATGGGTTGCAAAACACATTTCAAAGGCTAGAATAAGTGAAGAGACTTGATCCAAAATTCCTCGGTGTTGTAGTGTTCTGTTTATCTGTTTCTATGTTTATATGTTTTAATATGTGGTTCTGTAAAACCTAGCTCTGGACTGTATCCCCTCTCCAGTGTAACTCTACCCTCACTCCTTCCCTTCTCCCAACATATAGACCCAAACCGCTCCCAACCCTCCCTAAACCACTCCCACCTCCCCTTCCCATTGGCCATCCCCTAATTCCCTCCCAGAATCCTAGACCCCCTTATAAACCTGTGCAGACAGGAAGTGAGAGAGATCCTGTTCTGGACCCCCATGAGTTTTGACCTCCTCTGGAGCCTCACGGCAACAGAGGATCAATAAACCATATGTGTCCACCACGAGGGTCTCTGTGCAACCTTTTTACCCTTTGATGATGCTTTCCTGGATTGACTGAGCTAGCAAGACCAAGAACCAAACCAGGCATTGCATCACCTTGGCAAATCTCTCTCCTATTGTGAGGAATATTGCCTGCCAAGAGTCCAAGACTGAAGTCTGTAAGGACAGAGTTTTTGCAACACTCCTTGGTCACTTCAAATACCTCTTGAAAATCTGACCTTTGTATATAATGTGGACATGAACATCAGGCATTCCTGTCTGTATTGTCCCACAGTAGCATTCCTTTATCCTTAATTTAGACACTTCAGAAAATGAGAGGAACGCTCCATTTCTATGTGGCTCTCGTAACCAAAACACAGAACCTCCATGTGCCCCAAACTCACATAAAAGAAAGGGTTTACATTACCACCATTGAGCTCTGGTATTCCTACTGAAAATTTAGTGGAAGGCTATTATAATTATGTAAAACTTTTTACAAGGCTCATACTCTCAGTGTTTCTGCCACAACAGTTTCTGAGATGAATGAGATGAATTTCATTCACAACAGAGACAAGTTTCATTCAGCTGTTTTTTACATCCTACTGATGACTTGTAACTTCCAGCAGGTGAGACCTTTTTTTCTTAGCTAATGGAAAAAATATTTCCCCACTACGATATTATCTGAAGCCAATTTACTCAAGAGGTGCAAAAGGCAAGCAGTGTGGTGGGTGATCACTAACCTTCTGACAGTACATGGTTTGGTATAGGGGAACGTTTATTAAACAAACAATGTTAACTTGACCTAAGACTGACTTTGAAGTTTGATCTCTAGCAGGAAGACCTATCTAATGATTAAACTGTGGAATTAGGCTCTTAGGACCATAGCTAATAAAAGCCTGGGGTGCTTATAACTGAGATGCTGCAATTCTTCATTCTAGACACATGCTGATGGCAATGAAATCCAAGGACCGAGGAAGATGATTTAAAGCCATTCACTGAGAAAAGAGTTGCTTCCAGCCACCCCAAGGAAAGGATTAATGCAGCAGCAAAGGCTGCACTCTGACCTCTGTAGAGGCTGGGTGCCTGAGGGAGGCATATGAGGTGATTCACAGTAGTGCAAGATTCATTGAACCAGAAGGCGAGGTCTTAAGGAAGCTGACTCTACTTTTCTCAGCTCTGTGGTATGTAGATGAGAGCAGGCAAGTTCTGCTTATGGAGGGATGTTCTCCCCTAGACAATCATAGATGAGAAGAGTTGGAATGACCCTGGGATCAGAGACCTGAAATGAGTGGGGATCCCCACCCTGTCAGGGCTGTGATTTAGAAAGTGAGGCACTGCCCTGGAGGGCAGACTCTGTCTGGAGGAGAAGGAGAAAGGAGGATTGTTGCCCACTCCTTTGCACAGCAGAATGAGTTGGCTGAATGGATGAGAGTATGTATTTCTGCCTCTTTTTCTCTCTCCTACCTGTAACACAAGTCTTTAAGCCTTAGAGAAGCCATCCTCCTGCAGTGACATGATAGGACTTCCAAAAATTATTAGCCCAACAGAAAGGAAGCACTGTTAGAGTGTAGTGTTTAATGTGTTCGATTCATTCTCTAAACTCTTTTCTGTAGCCAAATATACAGCCTTTTACATGACCTACAATGTTTACAGTAAAGCCAAGGGGAGAGATTTGGAATTTAACAAAACCAGCTTTAAAACTGCAGATTTAATGAGAGTTTTCTTTTTATAATGGATTTAGAAATAGCTGTCAGAATATCCTTATTATGGTGTTGCATGGTACCACTACCAAATTATGCATACTGAGGCCAAGATATTTGAAGACATTTAGGTACTCAGTCCTATGAGTGCAGAGGCAGCTTGAGATGAGATTCAGCAGCCGGAACTCAGATGAGCAGAGCCCTCTGAGGTGCCTGGTGGTGCTCAAATAATCTTCAAGGGGCAGGCAGACATGACACGGTTCCTGCAGGAATCCCATACCTGGTTGGAATGTCAGCTGAGGAGGACAGCCTATGGACGATTTGATGATTCTGAACATCCATAACAAGGCACCTGAATCACTTCCTCAGTTTTTGAGGGCAGTGTTTGCTGCAGGCACAGAGGTGCCCATGTGGGCTCTATCTGAATGTTGCACTGAGCAGCCTACTCAGCTCTCACTGGGGACTTCCATACCACACTGCATTTTTTGGGGTCAGAGTAGGGAGGATCCATGTCCAAATTCACCATTTTCCAAGTGAGGAATATTTTTTATTCTGATCTGTGAAACCCAAGTGAAAATTTGAGTCCTAAAACTATAGTTTATTATGTGTTAATAAAGCACGGCAAAGATTTTTAGTCCTTTATTAAAGTGTTTTAGTACAGATGATTTCATATATCCCAGCCAAAATCTTCTCCATCCTACATAGGTATTTATCTCAGCTAGCAGATTGTGTTTGCTCAGATCCAAATTAGAAAGTATTTAAAGCAGATAGCACATCGCTAAAAATATACTGAATTTACAATGAAGCTTTAACATTCTCCTGCTAAATTTCACACATCTCATTTGATTTCTGAAGAGAAAAGGTAAACACGGAAATTTTTTTCACAGTTCTCATGCCCTGCTTGCAATAATAAAAGATGAATATTTCTCATATTACTAACATTCATTTTAAGCAGAGAAAAAATGCCCATTCCCTTTACAGTTAGGAAAGTCAAGTTTCCAACCCTGTTTTTGCCTTGTTTTTTTTTCTCTTTATTGATAATGTAAACTTTTATGCAAATTGAATGGCTATTGTTCAGACCCAGCTGAATATAACAGGCAAGGATGGAACCAAATTACTTCTGTCTGTCTTAACAGACTTTTTAATAAAATTTATGTTACACAGTCCTGAATCTTGCCAGGTTAAATTCTTGCAAAAGGTTAGGATAATGGGAAGAGCTGAAAGTGAAATAGTTACAATAAAACCTGATTGCTGCCTGTACCAAGATAATTCTCCTTCCAAAAACCATCAAACCTCTAAATTGTTTTATTTGCTACTTAAGAAAGTCTTTACTTAGTCCTTGGGTCCCACAAACTAATGAAAATATTTTGGAATAAAATCAGCAGATTTTGTGAAAGTAGAATATGACATGCAGAGCTTTCACAATATTATAACTCTTGACTTTGTAGAAAATGAGATGGTGCTTCACAAAAGGTATTTTTTTTACAGAAATTACAGATACTTATTTCTCCCTTAATTTTAAAAAATAATAGTTTCAAAATTCAGGTTTAGAAAAATGTCCTAGTCATTATTTAAAAAAAATCAATCTCTACATATTTGGTATCTTAGTCCAATTCCATTATATTTTGCTATTGAATAACAGAATATGAAAAGGGTTTCAGTATCATACAGGTCTACCTTGATTTTTATCACAGGATCCAATATAAATAACATTTTGAACTACCCAGTTATCCAAAACTCTTAAGAATTCTGTGAATCAGTTTATATGATACTTTCTTACCCATTTTTCCTCTTTGCCTGATATGGCCTCTGAGCTGCTAGCTCTTCACCTCTTCTCCGTCTCATGGGTCTTCCAGCCACTGCAAATACTCTTAACCTATTTCAAAAGATAACCAGAATTACCTCAATCACACAGCACCTACAGGATGGCCAAGGGATCAGACCCAGCCAGCATGGATTTAGGAGAGGCAGGTCCTGCCTGACCAACCTGATCACCTTTTATGACCAGGTGACCCACTTGATGGATGAGGGGAAGGCTGTGGATGTAGTGTACCTGGACTTTAGCAAAGCCTTTGACACCATCTCCCATAGCAAGTTCCAGGAAAACCTGGCAGCCCATGGCTTGGACAGGTACACTCCGTGCTGGCTTAGGAGCTGGCAGGATGGCCAGGCCCACAGAGTGGTGGTGAATGGTGCCACATCCAGTTGGTGGCTGGTCACTAGCAGTGTTCCCCAGGGATCAGTGTTGGGCCCAGTCCTGTTTAATATCTTTATTGATTATCTGGACAAGGAAATTGAGTCCACCATTAGTAAGTTTGCAGATGACACCAGGTTGGGATCCAATGTCAATCTGTTAGAGAGTAGGAGGGTTCTGCAGAGGGACCTGGGCAGACTGGATAGATGAGCTGAATCCAACAGCATGAGATCTAACAAGTCCAAGTGCTGGGTTCTGCACTTTTGCCACAACAACCCCATACGGAGCTATAGATTGGGGACAGAGTGGCTGCAGAGCAGTCAGGCAGAAAGGGACCTGGGGATGCTGGTTGACAGCCATCTGAACATGAGCCAGCAGTGTGTCCAGGTGGCCAAGAAGGCCAATGGCATCCTGGCCTGTGTCAGGAATCGTGTGGCCAGCAGGACTAGGGGAGTAATTCTTCATCCGTACTCAGCACTGGTTAGGCCGCACCTTGAATACTGTGTCCAGTTCTGGGCCCCTCAATTTAAAAAGATGTTGAGATGCTCAAACGTATCCAGAGAAGATCAACAAGGCTGGTGAGGGGTCTGGAACACAAACTCCATGAAGAGCAGCTGAGGGAGCTGGAGAAGAGGAGGCTCAGGGGAGACCTTACCACTCTCTACAATGCTCTGAAAGGAGGTTGTAGACAGGTGGGAGTTGGTCTCTTTTCCCGGACATGGTCTCAAGTGGCACTAGGGGAAGTTTAGGCTGGACATTAGGAAAAAATTCCACACAGAAAGAGTGATTGGCCATTGGAATGGACTGCCCAGGGAGGTGGTGGAGTCACCATCTCGGGAAGTGTTTAAAAAAAAGACTGGATGTGGCAGTTAGTGCCATGGTTTAATTGATGAGATGGTGTTAGATCATAGGTTGGACTTGATGATCTCAAAGATCTTTTCCAACCTAGTTAATTCTGTGATTCTGTGATTCAACCATCTGATATGCATCTCCCAAGTTATGTGCTCATAAACAAATGTTATCAACACTCATCAGGTGAAGTGTTAAAACTGTCATTATGCTTTTATGTTTGCATACATTATGCCCTCATATTTGTGTACATTTTTCTGCATACTTGCAGTGATGTCAAGTTTGAGAAGAAATGTAACTATGTACTTCTATGGAACATTAATGTTTGGTGAGAGAGCCCAAGCTGTCCAAGTGTGTTGGGGCTCTCACATTTCACACACAGGTCTGGCTTTCTGAAACTGCAAAGAACATACTCCTGGGGCAAAATGAAGCCTGGAGCCATCCACAACAGGTCTAAACTAATGAAGGAAAATGCAGGGTGATCATATGATACAAGAAAATATATGCAGCAGGTTTTAAACAGAATTCTTAATTCATTGTAGGAAGAAATAGTATTCAAAATACCTGTGCCGGGCTACAGAAGAAACTTTCAGCTATAATGCTAAAAAACCAAACCAAAACAAACAACAACATCTTGCTTTTTATGACAAAGTAGGAGAATTTTAGCTTTGTTTATAGTTTCAGAAATAGTTCATCTCAAATTTGTAGAATAGTTTTAGTTACAGCAATTCTTTTTAAAAGAGCCTGACCCTAAAAATGTAACAAGTTAGTAAAGCAGTTGCTAGAAAACACTGTTTTCCTCATATTTAACACAGGTCTGATGCATGCACTATGCATAGGGCTCCATTCCTCTCCTAGAACATGTGGTGTTTTCTACCATCCATCAAGACAGATTTTGTGGATGGTATGAATTGCCTTGACTAGACATTGGCAAGCAATTTTCCAGGTAAAACGTAGCATTATGAAAGACATTTTTATTTGATCTTCTGTCATGACACTTGAAGCTATGGATGTTAATGAAGCACCACAAATCAACAAAGTAGGTAGATGTAAAAGAATGGGCTTTTGCTTTTTTTTTTTTTTTCATTTTACAATATGAGTCAATTAAAGCAATGCTTACTGAAAGCTAAAAATTTCCTCATTTTTACATCCAAACTGAATGCTGATTTGGGATATAATGCTTGCAACTGGTACCTCTATAATCACTGGCTACATTTTGATAAAAAGTTTAACCAACATGTAAAAATTTGCACAGTACCAAAAAATAAGACTGGTCTAGAAACTGTGTATGACCTCTGGAGGCCTACTGGTCTGACACAGAGCCAGTTGCCCAGCACTATGTCCCAATAGTTTTTGACTGTCTTCTGAGATTGGAGACTTCACAGCCTCCCTGAACAACCTCTGCTAGTGCTCAGAGACCCACACAGTATAAAAGTGCTGTTCAGAGGGAAGCTCCTGTGTTTCATGTTTGCCCATTGCCTCTGGGCCTGTCACTGGGCATCACTGGAAAGAGACTGACTGTCCTTTCTGTTCCATCCTCTCAGGTGTTCATAGGCATTGATGAGATTCCTTTGAGCCTTCTCTTTTCCAGGCTGAGAAGCCCCAGCTCTCTCAACCTCTCCTCACAGAAGAGAAGCTCCAGTCCCTTCATTATCTTTGTGGCCCTTTGCTAGACTCTCCAGTATGTTCATCTCTCATAGAGAGGAGCACATAACTAGACCCAGCACTCCTGCTGTGGCCTCACAAGTCCTGATCACTTCGGCACAGACTCTGATAAGCAACTACTCTTGGACAGTCTTTCTTCTTGTCATAAAGATCATTTGCTGCTGTCAGTTTGAGGATTACTAATGCCCAAATCTTCAGTCAAATGGGTGGAAGGAAAAATCAAAGGGGTTGCAGGTTTCGGCATTGACAGGACTGTTCTGTCAAGAACAAAATCCTTGTTTTCTTATATGCACTTAGAAAGATTTTTAATATAGACTGAAGTTATTATTCTGGTCAAACTGACCAGCCTGGTGTTCAAGAGACTTCAATGTATTTTTACAAGTTGGTTTCCCTATAGGCTTACCATAGAGCAGTCTGAAATGCTGAGGTTTTTTCCTTTTAAGTATCAGGCAATAGCTAACTAATGCTGTGTGCCATTTTTCTAATACATATTAGCATATATAATCTGTATGAAATCCTTAATATTTTGCTATGTGAAGCAATTTAATGAACTATGAAACCAAAGAGTCTGCAGGCATAATCAAATCCATTTCCACAAAGCAAAGCTGTGTTGCTCAAACACATGTTCAAATATGTAACTGAATTTGGAAGGAGCATTTGTGGCATGTTGTCCCTGAGTTATCCCCTCACCAGAAAAACACAGGGTAGAATTCACAGTAGAAACAAGTTTCTACTATCAAGATCACAACATCCCGCACTGCTGAAGTGTTTTTACTATTTCAGAGTTTGGAATATTTAATAGGAGCATCCTGGTCCAGAGTGGTGTCCCACAAATTCAGGGTCTCCTGTGTGTGGAGGACACACCACCCACTACTCTGGTTTGGCAAAAGAGTGGCCACTGCAAGGTATTGGGTGGACATACAGTTTCCCTGAGAGAACACAGCCTTTGGGGAACCGTCTCATGGGAGCCACAGATGCTGGAAGCGGAGACTACTGTGCAAATTGTTTCCAGACCCACTCCACCAGCCAGCTCTTTCAGCAGGGTGTGCTAGTCACAATGGTTAATGGTGCTTCATCAGCTTCTGTAGCTAGGCCCACAGGGAGTGTTGGGACCCTTTTCTTCCTCTTAGGCACAGTATGGAAAGTTGGTCCTGGAAATTATATGGCAAAATGAAGTGACGAAATTGCTGCCTACAATTGCCTTTTATGTAGCACCAGGCTGGAGACTACAACACTTGCTTGTGCCGCAGTGAGCAGCCAGCTCTGTTAGATACACCACTTGCTCTTGCACACCATAAGTGAAGTGGGCAAAGAATTGTGGGTAAAGAATTTTGTACTGAGATGAAATCATCCTTTTTAGAGTTCTATTTTAATAGTAATTTTTTTCCCCTAAGAAAAGATAATCAAACTATATAACCTTACTATTCACAATGCAAGTAGCACAGAGCCTTTCATGTGTGAAAGTTGTGCCACAGTCTCAGACCTTGGAATAAAAAACCCCAGCAAACTAATATCAGCCCAGTAAATATAGCTGTCTTTATCTCAACAATAACTTCTTCATTGTGACACACCATCTTCCTTTCTCTCCTTGCAACTTCAAGAACATAAAAAACCAAATTTTTGAAATACGTCTGTGTGTGGAGCTGATTAAATTAGTCTGTTGCTTTCAGTATAAAAAAATATATTAAAACTCAAGTCATTTCATGGTCTGAAAAGAGTGTCAATAAAAGTGAAATAATGTTTGTACAGTTTAGTAAGGCGGGCTAACCTTTTGAAGAACACGGAAAATGCTTTGTGGAAAAAGAAATTACATTCGCACATCCTTTTGGCTTCACATAGGTAGTTTTCTAATGTATCGTGAAAGAGCTGCAAATACATGTATCAAATGGCAAGTATACTGATGGTTGCCCTGTGGCAGGGTTAAGAAGGATGACAGCCAGAGTACACAGTGGAATGGTTGCTGTGTCAGTTTTGACATCTGCTTTGGAAGAATTTTGTCTGTATCTAAAGCAGTGTGATCCTCAGTGTACAGTCACTTTGGAAGTGTTAGCTAGTCCATGTTGTGCTGAGCACATTGATGCTTTGAAGTGTCAAAAGCTGCTCAAGATATTTTAGCAATATATAAGCCCATTTCCTTTGACAGAAGATTCAAGACAAGGCTGTAAGACAGTGAAATTTCTTCTGGAAAATTACAGTCATTTCTATATTAAGTGGCAGAAAATCTTCCAGTGCCTCTAGCCTTTGAAAATGATTATCTAAATTCTGAGTCAATATTCTTGTATTCTTCCCCTGACTGGGTGACTTAGGCTCAGGAATTGTCTCCACTGAAACAAACAATGTGGCTGTAGAAGATGAAGCTCTGGGCTTGAAAGAGCCTAGAAGAGTATCCAAAATGGGGAAGGCAGAGGAACATGGTACAGCGTGGAGAACTTCATGCAGTTTAATCATTTTCCTGCACACATTTGTTCTGTTCCCTATAATAGCTTATTGTAATCTAAAATTCAGTTCATTATGAATGCATTTTTTCCATTCCGTTAATATGAGAGACTTTGACAATTAGAATTCCTAAACCAAACTCATTTAATGTTCAAAAAGAGAGAATTGTGTCTAATTAAAGATAACAGCAATTCAACCACATAAAACAATCGCATGCTGTACTGAGTATGATTACAACAGCCAATGTATTGAGTACTGTGAGATATATCCTCTGTTGCTGATGGGGAAATATGCTGCGTCTTCTCTGATATTGCAATTTCTTTCCCTTGCTCAGGTAGCATTTATCCATTTTTTAAAATGCTGTCATCCTGCAGATTAGTTACAGGCAACAAGACTTTTCATAGTCTGGCTCTAATTCCCTATTATGATACAGCACTCTGCCTTAGGCATTGCACTGCAAGCGGTAGCGATGATTTACTTTCTAAAATTAGTTGATGCACAGGCACCAGAGCCAATCCTTCTATTGACACTGCCTGTTTAAACAACTATGGATGGTCCATCAACCAAACCCTGTGCTAACAGAGAACAGCATACAGCTCTCATCATTATTTTTTTTCCCAGTTTTCTTCATCCTCCAATTTTTTTTTACTGAAGATTATAGCAGGCCACAATGGAGCAGACCTGGTTAATAAGCAAGGCATAAAACAAGTTAATTATTTAAGTTTAGAAATGTTAACTCAATCAATTTAAGAGCAATTTTTAGATATTGAAATAACTGATTAACATCCAAACTTGTGCATAGGCAGAGACATATTATCAACATCAAACTAGATGTCAATTTAAACCTGATAGCTGAACTCAAACTCTCCTTCAAGAAACTCTTGGGATGTATTAACAGATGCTCAAAAAGGCAAAACCTCGAAGCCTGTTGTTGTAACAGTGATGACACTGATAATGGCGGGACTTATTCCAGACAAGATTCCACCATTAACCTCGAATCCGCTTTACTCCATATAAATAAAATGAGAATCTGAAAAGTCATATAGAAGTAGTCAAGGAAGTCTACTTTTTTTCTCAAGAGCGAGCCTCATTAATGAGGTTGTGTATATAGAGTTGAACCAGCATAACATCAATAGTCACACTGAAGTATGAATTTTTGAAGAGCCAGTGACCTTTTTATTTCAGACCATTGCTAATAGCATAGAAATAAAATAATAGAACAAGGATACAGCTCCTCTCTTGGATGACTTAGAAATTTTTTAAGACACTTTGACTGCTGGCAGATACTAACTAAGCTAGAATGATAAACATAGCCTTCAAGTTCTTCTCTTTGTAGATAGTGTTTATCTGCCTAGCTTGCTGTGCTAAAGCCAAAGCTTTGCTGAAGATATATATGTGCTCCTGTGCAAAGAATATGACTGCTCCTTTTTAAGAAGCAAAGCTACCTTTATTCTCACTTATAATGAACTTGTTCTAAAAGTATAGGAGCATGAAAAAGAAGTGCAACTTTCTCTTGCCAGTTTTGCTCACTTTCAGGGCTCCTTGAGCTGTTAGAAGGGGATGGAAACTTACTGCTCATGAGAATGAGGCCCCCTGTATTTAATAGCACAGAAGAATACTCAAAAACTGTTCAAGAATGAATAAATCAAGTAAAAAACCCCCAAACCTAAGCATTAAGTAGATCTGGAATATATCACACATCTCCTAGATCAAGAACCTTATAATTAAAAGTGAGTGTACAGATTTCAGTTTTTCCTGTGTGAAAAGTCATCCACTCTATTTTTATCTACAATTGTTCTTGGCAATCCATGCCAATCTGGAAATACTCTGGATTTTGGTCCAAAACCCTCCAGTAAATGACCTCATTAAAAATATAGCAGTGTCACATAAATTGACAGAAAATTATTGCAGCTTCCAAATGGTTTAATCTTTCAATATGCACAATTACCTTGGTAACTGGGGCCAAACGCAGGTATAGGTGGAGGATCTCTGCTACTTATGGACATAGAAGTGTCAGGATTTAAGACCTGTTTGTGTCTAGATTTATTTTGTTTTATGCTGTCCATTGGCTTAATGAAGGTCCTTCTAGAGCTTCTTTTCCAAAGTGGATGTTTAAAACCTGTTGGGGTAAGTTGGGAAAAGTCTTTGTTTTGTAGATGTAGCCTTAGTTTTGTATCTAATTTTAATCATCGTGATATTTGTTGCATGGATTCAGAAACATGCCCAGTGTCATTTGTACAAGAGGTCCCAGGCCACTTTACAGAAAACAACCACAAAATCAGTGTTGGTTTCATTCAAATTTCTTTGCACGAGAACTCAGAACTATAAGCATTGCTATAAATATCAAGGAAAAAAATTAGATTGTAACTAAAAGGATTAATTTTTCCTAAGAGCAGGATCTCTATCAGTTTTCCTGGTTTTCTGTTGCTCAGAACATCAATATATTACATCTTCAGTGAGAACTACTCGGGAATCATGATGGTGGAACAGCATTTAGAAGGTAAGATTTCCTCTTACATTTGGTATCAAGTCAAGTACCTTCTGATAATTTTATAGGTTTAAAGGAAAGGATTTTTTTTAAAGACCATGATAAAAGCTTCTTTTGGAAAATCTGCTTACATCTTCAAACAGAAATGCCTACAATTCTGATTATGTGAAGTCATTTTTTTCTGCAATATTTATTCTGTGGTCTTAGCAGTTCTTTTGACATCATCTCCTTCAGTATTTCCCATTACAGCCAATTATTTAGATATGTCAGAGTAATACCTTGGAACCCCTTTGAAACTGAGGTTTCTCTGGGCTTAAGATCTGTTTGTGCTTCAAGAAGCTAATGATTTCATTAAGCAGGATGGAGTAAGGGCTCAGAAAACCCAATGCAGTCTTGCTGTAGTGTGTTGTGGCAGTCCTGAGGAAAGCACCGGGAAGCCCTGCTTCTCAAGCAGGAGCAGCTTGCTGTCTGCCAAGGAGCGCACAGCTTCTTCCACACTCCAGCTTGGTGCTCCAGATTGCAGGCTGAAGGAGACAAAGATGACAGTCCATGTCCATGTGACTGCCTGCTTCTTCCAGCACCTTGTGTTGAAGGGACAGTCCAGAGGCTTCCATGCTTGTTATCCAACATTCAGTATACAGCTTTGGGAAGCACTAGTCTTGGCATGCAGAAGTGCTGATATCCTGGTCTCGAAGTGTGGTGGGTCAACTTTGGTTGGCTGCCAGCCACCTACAAGGCCATACCCTTTGTCCCCCTCCTCAGCAATGCAGAGAGGGATGGATTAGTTCGAGGTGTGATGAAGCCACTGCAGCAGCAGATTTTCTCCTCAATTGCATTTCTTTCATTTTTCTCTCAGATCTACCAGTCACTCCTCTTGCTTCATTAAAATTAAATGAGTTAAAAAATGTTTTTACTGTTAGTTCAGCTGAAAACTGAGCTGGGGCCTCAGAATGCTTCAGTCAAATTCATTCGTAGTCATTTATCTTTCTTGATTTTGGCTTTTTAATGGGGCTGCCCTATAATGCACTCACTTTTCCCGCACACAGAGCAATAATCCTTTGTCACTCAAGGCAAGAACTACCTCTATGGGTTGTCTTTCTCCATGTGAGATCCCACACAGCATGGGCACACTCTAAAAAGAGTAGTTTAGGTGTCAGAAATCTTCCACAGTGCCTGTTGCTGATTAGGAATGGCAAGATGAGATCCTCATGAGAGACAGACAGAAAGAGGCAACAAATACATTTTGTGTTTCTAAAATGAAAGAATATGACTGCTCCACTTAGCCTGTCTGTCCTCTGATCATCTGCATGCCTTCCTACCCTCCCTCCTTCATCTCCCTCTTTTCTTAGTCCACGAGACAGCTGAATGAGTGGCGAGCTTTTGAGGCAGTAAAGGAAGAGTATAAGGACAGAAGACTTGGACAATGATGAGATTGGTGCTGTCCCTTCAGCATCTGACTGCCAAAAATAGTGGCCCACAGAGCACACCCTCATCCCTTAAGACTTATTGGGGAAAAAAAGAGTCTTTCCACCTTGTTGAAGGAGACTGTACCTTCATCTTCAATGCTGACATGCTGACTTCCACGCCAACTTGCAGAGAGGGCCTTGGCTTAGAGACTCATGGTAGAGTATGAACCTTACAGGTGGTGGAGAAAGGGTGAGGTGAGGGCAAGGGAGATGTAGGCTGTCCCTATCCAAGCACACAGATAGTTTTTAGGGAAAAACATGCCCTGCAAGTATATTGACTTTTTCATGGCATGTCCCAGGGGAGGTAGAGCCACAGCTGCTGTGCTGGGTGAGTGCCTGTCTGGATTGCATTTCTCCACCACCTGTTGCAAGTGAGAAATTATATTGTCTATTGTAGAATGACAGGCTTTAATAGGAAGCAAACAAGCAAGGGCATGGCTGCAGTTCTGCTGGCTCTATTTTGACCAGCTGCAGCTCCATGGAGAGACTGCCTAAGGGAGAAGAAAGGACCTAAGCCCTGGTAAGAGACTTTTTGGTAAAAATGGAAGAGAAAATTCACTGTTTGTCCACACAGATAAAGAATAAGGAAGTAAATAAATAAAAAGCTCTCCTTTCATTCTTTTTTCCTAGCAAAGAGATATATCTGAACTCCAGTTTTAGTTCAGAGGAGTGCAGTATATTTCTAGACACTGAAATTTATACAGCAACTATCAGGTTTTCCTGTCTAAATAAAGTATGGGAGAAAAAGCTGTAAGCATACGGTAGCTTTAGAAATCCTATATGCAAGTTGCAGTGAAAATGGGAGAAAAACAGCTACTCTTGCTGAACACGTCACTGAATAATCCACTCTGCTACCATGATAGCTGTATTGGTACCTTGAAAGGAATCGGGCTTGTGTTAATGTGGCATGATGAATTTCAAAAATAACCTTGGATCCTCAAAGAGCTGGAGAAAGAACTAATCAATCATGTTCTGTTTCATTCTTCCTAAACAACTATTGTTGCTGATAACAGGTAAGTAAATAGAATTTATTATCCCAGTGGAGGAAAGCTGAATTAGTTGTCTGATGATAAGCTTCCATACTGTGAGCAAATTGACTGTTTACAGATACCTCAAGCCCAAGGGAATGTGTATGGTCAGAGGTATCCTTTCTGATGAAACAGTGCATTTGGTTGTGCAGCTGGAGATCCTCACCCAGCAGGGATTCACAGGCTGTACTTTGGGGCATTCCCCCCTTAAAAACTTGGCTTGGCAGCACCAGTGCTCTCTACGTGGCCAGGCATTCCCTGCCCAGGAACCCAGGATAAGACTTCACAAATGTGGAACTCAAACCCTTCTGAGCTAATCCAATGCCATAGATGTTGGAAAAAACATTCTGTGAGCTGCCATATGTGGAGTGAATCTGTTTGGCTCCAAGAAACAGGGCTTGGGTGCTCACACTCTGGTGACTGATTGACTGAGTAAATATGAATGAATGTGAGTGTGGGCTGGGGCAGTCTGTCTCTCAACTCACATACTTGCCACTGGCCAGATCTGACAGCAGGTCTAGAGTTATACAATCTTCGGATCCTGAAAGTTCCATGAAAATAGACAGTAATATAGGTCAAAAGAGCACCTTAGTATTTCCTCCAAGGGGAAGGCTGGTATATAATTTCACCCCTTCCTATACATATATACCAGACAAAGTAAATAATGGCTGATTTGCTCACTAAAAAAAAAAAAAACCTCACAGTGAAGATGAGGTAGTTCACAGATTCAGAAATCCCTGTAGGGACTGTCACTATAAGAATTTTATGAGTGATTAGTTACTCATCAAGTCATTCCTTCCTTTTGCTTCTCCTCAGATAGTTCCCCTGTTAACCTACTACAACTCAATAAATACATTCAATTACTGTAAAGCAAAATAAAATGCCTGCTACAGAAATGTGTTTTACAAGAGCAGCAAAAAATTTAAAGACTCCTTCCCCTATGTGTGGGATCAGGCCAAGGTCATGTAGATGAATTATTACATGATCACCTAATTAAACACTGTCTCACAGTAAACACACACATGCAGAGTGTATGCATTCTCTATTAATTCTGGATGCTTTTCTTAAATTCTGAATGCTTTGCTCTGCAGCCTAATTTTTCCCCCCCTTAATAAAAAACTCATTTGGAATTGTTCTGGAGGGCTTAATGATTTCTTCAAAAAGGAAGCATGCATCATTTGAACTTTAGCAGCAGTATTGTTTATCCCCACAAGTACAGAATAAATCTTGGCTTCCTGATAACTTCGTTACTGAAACAGCAGGAGGTTATGCTAGACTGCAAGCCAGCCATTTGGAAATGAAGGAAAGTGAGATTCACACATTGTTATTGGAATTTCTTAGATATCAACTGACAGCAGAAGGGTGGAGATTCCCCTGGCTTCTTGCAACACAGTGGCTGCAGGTTGTCTATCTCTATGCTCTCTCTCTCTTTTCTCTTCAGTTTACTCCTATCCATATTATTTGGTCTTTTATCTCCATCCATATCCACATGACCCTGTGTCCCACATATGTCCCCCATACCCATTTATTCTGCCTCTCCAGTCCTACTCTTTTCCCATGAAGGGTCCTCCCTCAGCCTTGACACTCCCTCAGATGCATCTCCTTTCAGGCTCCTCCCAACCTTCAATCCCAGGCAGGGCCTTCTGCCCCTTCAGTTGGCAGCAGACTCCACACCAGGGTGATGGGGTCCCTGCTTCCAGGGCTTGGACTTGAACACAGCCACATCTGGCTTTGGAGTAAGCTGGTGGCAGACAGCATTTCAGAAGACAAGCTGCTTTCCCCAAAGCTGTGACAAGAACATCTAAACTGAAATAATTCATTTGTCATGTGAGCCAAAACTACAGTTAACAGTGAGGCCAGTCCTCTGCTCATAGGAGAAAAAGAAGAGAACGGCTGTAATATTTCTAAAAATGGGCAGGAAATCCCATTCAGGAAATTCCTCATCCCATCCACCAAAGCTGTTCTGTTGTAAAAAAGCTCTGGAGGAAAAAAGTCAGTTGGCAGAAGATTTTTTTTTTACATGGATTGTTTCCCCATGGTTGCTGCGCACAGCAGCAAAACTGGCCATCAGATGGAGACTGTCACTCTGTGTCATGGTGAGTGCAGCTCTGCATCCTGCCTGGTGTAGCAAACCTCTTACAGCAAGGGGATAAATGTCTTGGAGAAGGAATAGTGGTAAGCATTTACTATGCTCCTTCTGCAATCTTTTCGCAAAGAAAATATTTTCTATTCAGATGTCCAGTGTACCTCCTAAGACATCTAGATAACTTACCTTTCCTTGAAAGGTAGGCATCATGGCCATATTTGCAGACCTGTATTTGCAGATGTAATGCATTGTAGGGCTACCTCACTAGAGAGGCTCCGAGCTTGGCTGAAAGCAAGCCTTTCATATTTTCCATCCTCATAGAGCCACATAATAGAAGAGGACTGTGATCCAAAAGCTAAGCTTTCATTAACGCCAAAATAAAATTCATGTATAAATAGAATATGAACCAGGTCATTCTTGCTAATCCAAGTTGGTAGACAGTCCAAAATAATAGCTCTGAACAATGTATAAACTGTTCCCATTCTTCTCAATGTGGTGCTAACTGGGAAATCTAATTATCACAATTTAAATGTCAGCATCATTAAATATTTTGCTACTGAATACTCTAACAGAAACATCCTGCTAATACGCTCTTATCACATTCCCAAACTACTTCTCATATTTTTCACTGAGTACCAGATGTACCACCTGTCCTCTGTCCAGTCACCAAAACCTCCAGATTCCTCCCCACAGTTCCTAGGCTACAAAGTAATTTGACATTTTAGGTCTGACAGACTGCGACACATCTTGTAAAGAAAAGTTTGGGAGAAGATGAATACAATTTGATGCTGAAATGAAGAGCACAAGGAATACTTCACAAGTGGCAATACTAATTTCATTCAATACAATACTAATTTTAATATTTAATATTTTAATGAAGACAGGAGCACCCATCCACAACATGGGAAGTCAGTTTCTCCAGGAGAATGTGTCAGTGGTGTCAAGGGCTTTACAAAAGTCTAGGAAGATGATATCCATGGCCTTCTCCTCATCCACTGAGCAGGTCATCTTTTCACAGGAGGAGATCTGGTTAGTCAAGCAGGTTCTGCCTTTCACAAACCTATGCTGGCTGGGCCTGATCCCCTGGTTGTCCCTCATGTGTCATGGCTCTGAAGATCACCTGCACCATGACCTTCCACAGCACCAAGGTCAGGCTGACAGACTGGTAGGCCTCTAGTAACAAGCCTATAAATGACCTAGAGTGTGTGCACTCCAAGCATGAACAAAAATAATTATCACAAAATGCACACTCCATGCATGAAAAAATTGAGACCTGAGGTATAAGAGATGGGTTGATGTAAAAGTGCCATAGTATGCCTCTGAGCTGCTGAATGGTTGGATTCCCCTACAAACCCAATGGTCACTAGTGCACAGTGTTGGGCTTTCTGTCTGCTGCCATGCCCAAACAGTGCCCATGTGTGGCAGCTCTTGTTCCAAAACAAGTCTTGCAGATGGGGCAGGCTGAGCTCCCAAACATGTCCAAGCATGCCTGTGGCCAGTTGGTGAATGGTTCTGTCCATAACACTAGCTGACTTCAGCCCCAGGCACCTCTGATATCAAATACAACATTGCTCAATAGGAGAGGCAGATCTAGAAAGAGCAGCTAAGGCTGTTAGAGGAAGGGCATAGACACCTAACTTTGTATGCTCGTAGAGGATATTGTCCAAATTAAAAACTGCAACTTGTAGAATCTGCAAACGTTGCATCCACCCTCATGGGGCCACCAGTGGCTGCCACAGGAAGCTTGCATTGCAAGCCATTACTTCTCTGAGAGATTGTAATGTCCATAAAATAACATAATATTTTATAGAATATATCTCTTAAAATCATGGGTGTAAGGTAGGACTATGAGCAAGGGCTACAATCCTCAAGAGAAAGGCTGTGTCTGAATTCATGGTGGCGAAACACATTTAACATGAATGACACTGGACATGCTGCAGAGATGGCAGCAGTCGATGGCACTTTAGGCTGATTCTCCAGCATCTCTTGCATCAGTATGTGTATAAATATCTGCCCCAGGAACTACACAAACCTGAACGATCAGGTCTCCACACTATAGCTTTTTTCCAGAGGTTCAGGTGAGACCCATGTTACAAAAAATGTCTTCCTGATGACATCATCTTGGACAGGAAGATAGAAGAGAGCTTTTTATGTCAAGGCAGCAGTACTTACCACAACTGGTTTCTCCTTTAGACAATACCACTACTGTCAAAATAAAATTGAATGCTTTGTAGTTTCAACTCAGGAATCACAAGTGTTTTCTCAGAATAATCTCTTGGTGAGATTCAGATTGCAGTTCCCTTTAAAACAGAAGGACAACTACAGTGTAGTTGTGCCAAACTTTTCCAACTTGTCAATTTGCTTGAAATAGGGAAATCACAGTTCAGATGAGTGCTCACTGTGCACTCAAAATAGATTCTAGTTACAGAATCACGAAATATGCTGAATTGGAAGGGACCTACACAGATCATCAAGTCCAACTCCTGGCCCTGTACAGGACCATCCCCAAGAGTATTGTCTGAGAGTATTGTCCGAAGGCCTGAGAGTGTTGTCCAAAGGCTTCTCGAATTCTGTCAGGCTGGTGCTGTGACCACTTTCCTGGGGAGCCTGTTCCAGTGCCCAACGACCCTCTGAGAGAGGAACCTTTTCCTAACATCGAACCTAAACCTCCCCTGACACAACTTTAGACTATTCCCTGGGGTCCTTTCACTGGTCCCCACAGAGAAGAGATCAATGTCTGCCCCTCCACTTCCCCTCATGAGGAAGTTGCAAACTGCAGTGAGGTCTTCTCTCAGTCTTCTCTTCTCCAGACTGAACAGACCATGTGGCCTCAGCTGCTCGTCATACGGCTTCTCCTCAAGGTCCTTCACCATCTTCGTACCCTCCTTTGCATGCTCTCTAATAGATTAATATCTTTCTTATGTTGCAGTGATCAAAACTGCACACAATATTCAAGTTGTGCTTTTGGAAATAACTAATCAATGAGCATATTAGCATAAAGACTTTATCTCCCACCAGTGTCATCCCTCCATAAAACTGAAGTACTGCACTTCAAAAATTCTCTCATTAGGTACTCTAAAGAGGCCCTCTATTTACTCTGGTAGATCAGTTCAATACCTCCTTTTCTGGTCTAGGTGTCTTAATCAAAAGTACAGTGTGGGCTACTGCTTGTTTTGGACTACCTCCAAGAGCTAACTGATAGTTCTTTGGGTGCAGCTTTGCCATCACTTTTAGAATGATAAACCAGTAGGGATGGGGGGGAAGGGTTGATAGCCAGGCCACAGAGACCAAAGATCCTGATGTTTGCAGGCTTGGTGAAGAATCATTTAAGAACAATTCAGATGGGAACTGCATTGCGTTTCTAATGGTATTTTGTTCTTGCTCTGCCTTTTCATCTCTTTCCAGTCTGCTCGTGCTCAGAGTGGAACGTGTGTGGTCTCATTGCAGCCATCCAGAAGGAGAGAATTAGTGGTCTGCTCCATGACATGATTAAAGAATACAGACTTGTAAAAGAAATACAAGTTTGAACACTGGAATATGAACACTGTGAGTGAGAATGAAAACCAACCTCAGTTTTAAAGCAGTATTCTAAAACTACCCATCCACAGAGGAAAAAATTAGAAAAATAACCAGATATTCTGTAGAGGGCCAGATGTGGTTTGCTTCACTCTCTTAAGGCTCTCCAGGGAAGAAGAGTCTCCAGAGATGAGGGGAATTTTAGCTCCTGGAGCAAGTCTGTGGCAGGATCTGGAGCTGATCTGTGAGTCTCACAGGATGGTGCTGGCTGGAAGTGCAGTAGGCAATGCTTTATTGTGTGCCATACTGCAAATACTTTTGCTGTTCTGATCTTACCAGACTGTGAATTATTTTCTTTAGTTCTCCTGGGGGATCTCACAAAGAAGAATTATAAACAAACAAACCAAACCCTTCTCTTTGTTTCTGTGTCCTCTGACTCTTCAGTGAAGTTCTTCTGTGAAGAGGAGGCCTAAACTGGAACTGAAAGGGTAAGTTGGGCTGAATAAATACATTTTGATGATCTGGGATTTCAGAAGTCCTCAGCAGCAGAAAGTGCATTGGTATAGATCCATCAAAGCATTTAAAAACTATGTCCAAGGCTCTTAGTACTGGTGATATTTGACCTATAATGAAAGTAATTTACTTGGCATCATCCCTTCCAGAAAGAAAACACACTAATGGCTTATTATTTGATAAGTGATTTTAATGGAAACATTTTTCATTCTTGAATAATGTTTTTATCCATAAAAAGAGTATCAAATCAATGGTAGAGGTCTTTCCTAAAGTGCTAAAAGGATTCAGAGACTCTTTGAAAAGTCCTTCGCTAAGCTTAGATAATTTACATAAAACAACATGATGATGTTTCCCCTTTGAAAATTATTTTTAGTGAAAATAGAAGAAAATTTTAACAAAAGAAGTATGTCTTACCTGGTATAGCTTTTGTTCTAATAAATTATTTCCTCCTGCAAATGGTCTATTAATCAAAATAGAAAATGAATGTGCTTTCTCTTTTACCCATGTATGTTACTGGAATTTTACCTTGATCAACAACTATGAAAAGGGACTTCTTTTTTCTTCAATTCTCTTTCTTTCCATTTGAATAAACATATATATATGTAAAATATATAATACAAAATACATACAGGAAAAAATTGCTTACTTGTAGAAATTAGAGGAATTAACATGGTTACTGCATTATTTATTTTGCAAGGAGCAAAAAATGCTGGCCAGAAAGTAGCTGAGTCATATTAACACCTCTTAGGTGCCAACCTGGAAGCTGAAGAGAGTTAGAGATTATTGTAGGCAGCTTTAGAGTTACCCTAGGTAACTGCAGTTTAGAACTATTTGAGATAGATTTTAGTAAAAGTAAAAGTGCATAATGTCTGGGCAGATGAGAGATTTCAACAGCTGTTTGTTTGACTTTGAAGAAAGATTGTTTCCTGAAAACCTCGTGTTTGTGTTTACTAGCAATATAAAGGTTCACTGGTGGAATTTTTTATAGAAACATCATTCTTAAATAAGTATTTCAAATTATTCATAGAAAGCCATTCTGAAGAAAATAAACAGTTGCATTTGTAACAGCTAAGGAACAGAAAGCTATGAAGTACCTCACAGTATTTGCCTAAACTGCTAGTATTTTCTCCATTATATCAATGCATTTTTATTTCATAACAAATACTATTTTCTTATCATTTTTACATAGTGAAATTAATCGAGACTAGTGAGAATGGTCCTATTTCTATTCAGAAAAAAAAAATTAACATAAGGACCAACCACAGGAATCATCATTATCCCGGTAAGAGTTACTTAGATATCCTGTTTGCTTAAATAACCAGAGAAGATAGAGTTTTCCATTTTGCTGGAAACATGCACAGTGTTTGGAAACACTCCTTATTTCTCTATGTCCAAAATGTCAGTGTGGGAACCTAGAGTGATGCGATTCCTGGGTTGGTTCTTGGTCCAATTTGGTCCTGCTAGCTCAGTCAGTCCAGGAAAGCATCAACGAAGGGTAAAAAGGTTGCACGGAGACCCTCGTGGTGGACACATATGGTTTATTGATTCTCTGTTGCTGTGAGGCTCCAGAGGAGATCAAACCCCATGGAAGTCCAGAACAGGATCTGACCTGACTTCCTGTCTGCACAGGTTTATAAGGGGGTCCAGGTTTCTGGGAGGGGATTAGGGAATGGCCAATGGGAAGGGGAGGTGGGAGTGGTTTAGGAGGCGTAGGAGTGGTTTGGGCAGGGTCCTGCCCTTAGGTGAGAGCAGAGAGGGGTTTGGGTCCATATGTGGGGAGAATGGGAGGAATGAGGGTAGGGTTACACTGGATACAGTTCTAGAACAGTCCAAAGCTAGGCCATATAAACATAGAAACTGATAAACAGGATACACCACTACACTAGAGATGTTGTCTCATATTACATCCATGTAGGAGATGGTCTGAAGTCTGCAGGATGCATCTGGTTATGCCAAGCAGTTCATGCAACTCTTAAATCCTAAAACGTTATTGTGCAAAGTAAACTGGAGCTGTCCAAACCCACATCTCACAGCCTGGAGGTTTTAGAGTTTTTCATGGGATTAATTTAGAGTTTTTCATAGGATTAATTATTTATTGGGACCTTGCTTGGGCCTGGAGTACAGTGAGGGAAATTGCATTTGAGTCTGACAGCACAATAGTCACCTCTCTGAAGTCTGAGCTTGGCCATGAGTGCACATATCAGCTGCATCAGCCAGTCAAAAACTGCAAAAAAATTTGAAATATCCTTTAGAAGTTCGTTTTTTGCCTAAAAGCAAGGTAAAACATACTATATCTACAGTTCCAAGGCACTCCTTTCATTCTGGAATGGCAATGTTTTTTAGAACAAACTAAGGTTAAACTGAGGAGTAGATAAAAGTGGATGATAAACTATACTAGTTTGTCATATTGTCTTTTGAAAGCATTTGCTAGAGTATGTTTGTAAGACTGAAGTTATAAATCAACAATACTAATTATAGAATTCTGAAGTTAAGAATATTGAGTCTATGCTGTCAAATCTTTCATTCTGAGTTGTTCCTTCCTGTTAATAGATGGAATGATTTTGCCAATGAACGCCATTGATTTTTTTTTCCATTCTGGAGTTCAGTCAAAAGTATTTTCATTTTTTAAAAAAAAAAAGCACTTCTGCATCAACAAAATTTGTTTGAGAGTTGAAATTCTACTGTTGCTACTGTTGCAGCATCCTTCTTACTTCATGGTAAAGTTATTCCACAGGATTTTCTCTATATATAGTGATTTACTTTAAAAAGGATAATGAACAAAAAACCACACAATTCTTTCAAATATCTGATAATGCAGGACGTTTTAATGAAAAATAAATGGCAAGGTTCTATGAAAGACTTGGGAAAAGTTATCCTGTTTAGGATGCAACAATCCATAGTATGACAAATGCATCTTCAGTGTGATGAAAAGTTCCTCAGCATCATTGTGCTGATTGAACTCTATCTCATTCTTCATCTACATCACAGTAACCTTTCACAGAAAATACCCGTTAGCCATTTTCCTTACGTTTTATTATAAATCTGAATTAAAATTTCAAATCCTGTTACAATAACCTGCTTTATTAGCTTTATTGTAGGCATGAAATTTAGTCAATAATTCAGGGGAGCACTTAATTGTTATAGTTAAAAGTAATTTTTTTCTTTTAGATGCTTTACTGAGCAAGGTGCTTGAGGACTAAAACTTCAAACAATGTTATCAAAGCAATGTAAAACATATTAAAAAAAAAGTTCTGTAAATAACTTAAAACTGTGCAAGTTTCTCTTATCAAGCTAAAAAGTTATGGAGTAAATGTGAAATGACAAGTCTGACTGTAATATTAATTTTGAAGGCACAATACATCCTCTGAACTGGCATAGTGACAGGCTTATCAGAGAAATGGTAACACGTAAAACACAACTGATCTTCTTCCCAAACTGCTGATCGCACGTTTAAGGCTTTATAGTCTCCTGCACAGGTGTCAGACTGTTCTCTACCAGGGTGGATTATGGGGGCTCCACATAAAAAATCAGTGCCATACGCCCCTTTACACTACCCATGACTCTGTCATATGGCATGTATGAGATGGAATGGGCAGGTGCAGTTGAAAGCATCTGATTAGATGCTTTCTAATCAGATTAGATTAGCATCTGATTAGTTGCTTTCTAATAGAAAGATTTTTAGAATTTAGGTATTTTGTGAATAACAGACTGACAAAACAAGTCTTAACCATGTAAGCAAGACTGATTGCTAGATAATTTGTGTAAGGTATAGTGTAGTGGGGCTAAACGTTGTAAATAATTCATAGATGAAGTTACCACTTCATATATTACATATATTACTAAAGTAATACATATATGGAAATGTATATTCATTTTTATTCTTTACAGATTTTATATATTCTTTAGTCTTTATACAAGTAACACTATGAAGTCAGAAGACTTTCTGCATTGCTAATATCCCAGGATACAATCCTGCTGCTCTTTATATGCTCTTTTCAGTTGCCTCACAGGAATAACGACCACAAGCAGTAACCATTCACTCTTGCCCATACAAAGCACACTAATTACAGGTAGGGTTTGGCTGTGTGGTTCGTTTTTTTTACCAATAGTCTTCTCATCAGTATTCATGCTGGAAATCATAATTAAAGCTAATTGCTGTCTTCTGTGGGGCCAAGTTTCCAAAGGGTATCCTTTGCTTACAGCTTCACTGTCTTTCCAGCAACGCTTGAAAAATTATGCCTTCAGTTATGAAAAGTTATTTTTCTCCACTCATACAATTAACAAAGGTGTTACTGGTGTCAAAGAATTACTGAACTTAGATATATCCCTTCTGCTGCTTTTGAAGTTATATGCCTTTGATTTTAGTATGTGAAGTTAATAAATTGTATAAAAGTAGTCAAATCTGTCAACATATTTGTAGTTATTTACCCTAATTTTTGCTATTCTGTATTTCTTAATGAATTATCTATTGTTTGCAAGATCTATGTCCTCTTTCAACTCATTCGAAGTATTATGGGTTTTTTAAGTAGGGCCCTCATGAATGTTAATAATCCCTTTGTTACTATAATATGTAAGAAGTCTGTTTGAGGTCTCATTTTAATAATTAGTTTTGATCCTTTTGTTTAAAATTGAAAAATGAAATAAAAAAAGATACTTCTCCAAAACAAACATTGTCTCAGTAAGGAATTATTATCTTATGTCTTTCAGTCACTACTGTGAAGGGGCTGGACCAATTTTCTGGATTTTTATAGCGATTCATATACCACTTGCTTTGTGAAAACTTTTGCAGCTGTCAGGAGGTTTAACCCTTCCTCTCCAGAATGTGAAATCTGTGATCTAGTCAGGCAGAACAGTATGGTCTGAAAATATGTGGAAGTCTACTAGACAGTCCTGCTTCAAGCATTTTTCTATTTTTGAATATAGCATGCCTTGTAGACTATGGATCTTAAGTATGTGCAATGATTCTTTTGTAATCAATCCATGATCCATGCTGTAAAATCACATACAATAACCTAACAAGTTGTAATAGTAACTGTCGCAGTAACAGTAAATGTCACTGAGGAATGACATAGTCAAAATATAAAGGCTGTCAGGAACTACCTTTATAAATTTTCTGATCCTCAGAATGTTTTCAGCTTACTTGTCACCTTTATTTTCACAACTATAAAAGCCAAAGCTTTAAAAGAAAATAGTGAAAAGGCAGCTACATGAACATGCTCTGCTTAATGTCTTCTTAGCCTTGTGGTGGCTCACATGGAAACAAAACCAGTCTTAGCTACAGCTGGACCTGGATTTTCATGTCCGTCCTAGCCTGCTTATGTCAGTAGATGCAGTGCTCACCTGGCTCTGAGGACCATTCAGCTGAAGATGTGGCCAGGGACTGTGAAAGGGAGAGCATCGGCTCTGCAGAACACGTCAGGCCTTGGCACCAGCTCTCATTTCCAGCTCATCTACCCAAACCAGGACAGAGGAGTCCCAAAACAGTCCTGTGAGTGGACATTTCCAGCATCAGTGTGCACAAACCCTCACAACAAGGCTAAAAGCAGGGACTGTTCTCACAGCCCAGCTCTGTCATGGGAAATCCGCCACAGAACAAGGAGTTGGAGGTCCTGCACCATGGTTCAGGCTCCCACTGCTGCGCCAGGACTAAAACACAGATACAGTTGCTAGAGCAAAGTGCAATTATAAGTCCGGAAGGAAGGAAGGAAGGAAGGAAGGAAGGAAGGAAGGAAGGAAGGAATCTGCAACTTGCAATTGTTTGTATGATTTCGATCTGTAGATTCATCTCAAACTCCTGAGGATCTGAATCCTTCTACCTTTCCTCCTATCTCCAAGGGCTATGCACACTTCCCAACTCATCTCTTGACACAAGATCCCCTCTGTTTCCACAAACTAAGTGCCCAAGAAGATAAAAATGGGGGAGCTGCCATGCTGTGCTTTGGGTATGAGTCCATAGCATTGCAATGAGGTAGAAAGAGGCAGAGACACATAGGGGATATGCCAAATAAATATTCCAAATAAGCATTCATCTGTCTTTGACTATGAGGCACCTGTTCATTCAGAGGATTAAGGCACATGTTGCATTGCTAGACTTCTTCTGTGAGTGTTGGCACAGAAATGCAAGCTAGAATTTTCACCTTCAGATAGGAGCTATTTTTGATGTATCAGTGAAAAAGCCCAGGTTACAAACAAACAACTAAGAGTACAGAATCACAATTTCCACTGTCAACTTAAAAAAATTTTAGTCAGACATGACAAAAAGAATTTTCAGTGGGCTTCATGAACATATTCAGAAGAGAGAATGGATTTTCAACAAGCTGAAAAGCGACACATTAAAAGCAAATGTAATAAAACTTTACTGCTACAGTACTGCATAGCATCCTGAAGGGATTTATCATGTCACTGGAGTAGAGAGCACTGCTTCTCTTGAAGTGTATCCACAGACAGCCCCAGGAAATCAAGCTGTGACACACATCTGGATAGCTCTGTACACAAATGGCACCACATTTAGAGATGAGGAGTCGGCAAGAAAAAAGCAGTAGTCCATGCAATATTATGCATTTCTGCAAATTATCAGTTCAACAAGAACTAGTTCAGATCAACAAGACTGAACAGCTTTGTCAGCAAGTGATTTTTTTTCATGCAACAGACCATCAGACATAAAACCTTACCTGGAGAACCATCTAAAGGACAGTTGGCTAATATTTTACCGTTTTGAAAAAAGCTGTCAAATTACAAATCTTCAAAGAAGCATAGAAGGAAATGTGAAACACTAGTGGCATGACATGATTAATTTGCACTAAAATAACAGGTGTGGAAGATTAATACATTCAGAGAAATTCAGCTTAAAAATTCATCAGTCTGGAAATATTTAAGCATCTGAAAGAGTTATTCATACAAATTAGATGTTGCTTTACTATTTATCCCTAAAGGAAGAAAGGTTTCATAACTTTGTGGGAGAAGCTATGTTGCTCCAAGGCTGCAATACACATTTTTTTCAGTCTGTTTTGTGAGAAGAGTTCTAATTGATAGCAGGATGGGGCTCTAGCCTGCTTTATGGGAGACTGATTTAAACGCTGTAGGTTATGTGGTGTTGCAGTTAGATAAGACTGCTTCTTGCAGGAAGGCAAAGTTCACAGAGTTCTATGGCTGGTTCAAGTTGAAGTTGTTTTTACAAGTTGGATAAAATCTGTTTGTTAAAACATAAATATTTTTTCCATTGAGACGCAGAAAGTCCAGACATTTAGTAGCTGTCTTCTTGTTTGTGAGATCTTTTTCTGGGCTTTTCAGGGTTGGAAAGAAAAAAGTAATTTATTCTTGGCTACCTTTCTGGGGCCACACACACACATTCAGTCTGTTTGGTTGCCTGCTCACTTTGTGCTTCTTTCCACCCACAAGCTAATGCAGAGCTTCAACCAAATCAATGCCCCATTTCCTGGTTTTGCAACTAATTTCCAGTGAAATCCCTCTAGCCACGCAGCCGAGCTTCTAATCCAGTCTTCCAATATTGTGTTGCACCTTGGGCGGTGGCTCATCTTGTTTCAATTACCACTAAATAAATGAGGCTTTAATTCTTCTTTCATTTCATTTGAAAACAAGACCATCCGCATGCCATTCTACTTCAGTGTGGTCTATGATTGCCAAGACTTCACACTTGCAGGCAGCCACCAGTCCTGTCCAACAACACAATATGCCTCTTGCATATTCACGTCAGCCCGACCAAGGACAGATGTTTCTCTGGTTTTACTGCAATTTTGGCCTCAACTGATGAGCCATTATAGGACAGAATGGCCAATCTGTGATACCACCATCTCCTTTGCCTTTACATAGCTTTCTGATTGAAAACCATCTAATTTGTTTTAATTTGAAACATGGGAGTGTACATGCATCCCAAACTTGGAACAGAAATATTTTCATTTCAAACTAAAGAATACATGTACTTGGTATCACTAACTGGGAAATCCATGGGGACTTGTTTTATTTTTCAGATTAATGCAGAAATAAATTTGATGGCAATGAATAAAAAAAAAAATGTTCTTTATTTTACAAGCATAATATGGTTTTAACATGTTGGTATGTTGATAATGATGTGTAATGTATTTTGATTCATCAAAGTCAGAAAATGGAATTGCAGTGAAGTAATTTGCTGTTTTCTCATTGAGAACAAGGAAGAGTATACTCTGTGGAGTATCTGAATTACTCACAGAATCACAGAATGACTGAGATTAGAAAGCACCTCTGCAGGTCACCTTGTCCAACCCCCCTGCTCAAGCAGGGACACCTACAGCAGATTGCCCAGGGCCATGTCCAGAAGCCTTTTAAATATCTTCAGGAGGGAGATTCTGCAACCTCTCAGAGCAACCCGTGCCAGTGTTTGACTGCCATCAATGTAAAAAAGCGCAGGGTTTTTGTGTTCTGATGGAATTTATTTTGATTTAATTTGTTCAGCTTCCTCTTGTCCTGGCACTAGGCACCACTGAAAAGAGCTTGGCCACCTCATCTTTGTTCCTTTCCATCAAGTATTGAGATACATCAATAAGATCCCCCTTCTACTCTCCAGGTTGAGCACTCCCAGTTCTCCAAGCATTTCCTCACACCTCAGGTCTCTTAATGATCTTTAAGACCATTAGCTGGACCTCTCTCCAGTAACTATGTATCTTTCCTATACTGGGGAGCTCAGAACTGGACCCAGCACTCCAGTTGCGGCCTCACCAGTGCTGAGCAGAAGGAAGGGACCGCCTCTCTTGACCTGCTGGCAACGTCTCTTAATGCAACCCAGGGTACCACTGGCCTTCTTTGTAGAAAGGGCCCGTTGCTGCAATGAAGGCCACATTGCTGGCTGGTGGTCAGCTGCTCATACATCAGAACCTCCAGGTCTTTCTCTGCAGAGTTGTTTTCCAGCTGATCAGCCCTCAGCCTATACTGATGCCTAGGGTTGTTCCTGTCCAGTTGCAATACTTTGCATTTCTTTTTATTGAACTACACAAGATCCTTATCAACCCATTTCTCCAACATGTCAAGGTCGCTTTGGATGGCAGCACAACCTTCTGGTGTATCTGCCACTCCTCTCAGTTCTGTTTCATCTGCAAATTTGCATTATGGTTTGTCATCTAGATCATTAATAAAGAGGCTACACAGTATTGGCCCCAACACTGAGCCCTTGTGCACATCTTTAGTGACTTGTCCACTTGAACCTACTGCCCTTGATCAGAACACTCTGGGCCTGGTCATTCAAACAGTTTTCAATCCACCTCATTGTCCACTTATCTAGCCTTGTCAGCTTATATATGAGGGGTAAGAAGCAATATTAAATGCCTTTCTAAACTCAAGATAAACAGCATCCACTGCTCTCCCTTCATCTGCCAAGCAAGTCATGTCATTGTAGAAGCCTGTCAGTCCACTTAAAATATCAAATAGTGTATTTCTTCCTATTGTTTTTAGGGACCAAGCTATTGAGCCTGAAAAAGCAGCATTTCATAAGACAAGATCATAATTCACAATAATTTACTTAAAGTCTTTTCTGTACAACTTGATAGATACGCACTATAGATTGTTATTACAAAATTCATTGAAATTACTCACTAAATAAGGAGACAATAAATAAGAAAAGCTCCATAGACATAGCAATGCCTTTTTCATTTGCAATTTTTAAACAAAAAATGACATTTTCTCATCAACAACTAAAAATTGCTCCTGTGACATGGGGAAAGAATGCTGCTGAAGTAAGTTCCTTTCACTGAATGAAAATATGGTATAGGACAAATTTAAAATTTTAAACAGCGTGATGTGGACACGCAATTACAGTCATAGCTGGTTATAAATGACCAGTTAAATCGTCTGGCCAAGTCACCTGACAATGCTAAATTGAATGTTGCATGCTTCCTTTTTATGTATTTTTAGGTAGCCTGGACACCTTCAGTAAATGTGATAAACATATTTTTAAATAAAAGTTATTCTGTGGTATCTCAGAAGTTGAGAGAAAGAAAGAAAGAGAGAGGTATCACCTCAAACTACTCAGTGTTGATACATGAGGTTAGTCTCTTTTCAGCATTACAAGAAAAAGCTGACAAGCTTTAAAGGAGGCTTCACTGCACAAAGAAATCAATGGTAAAGTGCACATTGATTTCAATAAATCTGTTTCAGTCCTCAAACTGTATATCCGCAGGAGCAGGGATGCTACCTCTTTCTGTCTTTTTGTCTTTTAAACATCATGTGTGCTGATGATAGTATAAAAATGAAGCTGTGGATGGCTCTAATCTTAAAGAATAATGATCTCCAATTTGAAAACAATCCTCAGGGACTGGCAAGTTATAACAAACACTGCTCTCGTTCCTCTAACAAACCCCAATGATTTAAAATGACCAGGGAGAGGTAAAATTGCTTCTGTTGGTGTAGAGTTTCATTTACTGCAAACAGCATTTAAACAAGTGCTCTTGGATTTTGCTTTAAGCAGGTAAGTTGTCAGACCAGAAAACTTTTCAGGAACAGATTTTCACATCACAGGAGTGAGAATCAGTGCCACGGTGGAAGGTGTGCATGATGCCCTTGAGAACAGAGGATGCAAATAGCCGGTGTTGCCGGTCAATGTGCCAGCGATGGTGGGGATTCAGAAACCATTCAGAAAGGTCTTTCTGCAAAGAAAATATCATCTGCCTGGTGTGTTACTGTAGTGTTCATTACTCCTTTTATGTAAACCCAAACTTAATTGTAAATCTGCACCTCTGGCCTTATGCTCAAAGCATAGAGCTCAGGAAGGGTTGGAGTCCTCCTTCAGAGTATGAATGGAGAGACCATCAGCCACTCCTGTCCCACTACTTGATCTCCTGGAAGTGTGTTAATAAGCAGTGCCAGATGCAGCAGTATTAATTAGGTTCATTTAAAGTAAAAAAGCCACCACTGCTGCCACACAAGTAATACTGAGGGCCTGTAAAAGTCTGGATATATGAGACCAGCCTACACTAGAAACTACTGAAATGTGTGGAAATAATGATGCTCTCTGGTGTAAATGACTCTCTACAGTGATGCTGCAAATACTTCCCCTCATTCATCATCCTGTGCTCACAGGCTCTGTATTCTCCTCAGCCAGGACCCTGGGACTTCCCATGATGACATCACAGCCAGAGACAAATGTCCTCTCAGTCACAAGGTTTCAACTTTTTATCACCTATTACCACAAATTGCCACATCAGATTGCCCTAAATTAGATGAACATTCTTGTAATGCAGCCTCTGCAAGGGAGACTTAACAGAGGAATCTCACAAAGGACTGCTTAGAATGGTAGTTTTAGTAAGGAAAGACTCCTATACAATATGCTACAAGCATTAACCACAATATAAGCAAAAAAAAAAGCCTCAGAGCTGCTACATCCTATTAAGTAGCAATATGATGAAATGTATGCAAGCCACCTCCTGAAATGGGGCTTTGGAAATATGAGCAGAAAGCACGAGAGGACAGTCAGCATGATTTATTTCTGTTTTACCTGCCCCAGAACACCCTCATTTCCTGACGAACACAATGACTTGGCACAACTTGAAGCCCAGCAAGTCAGATTTCTCTCAGCAGACATCCTGATCAGTCCGATAGATATTTTAGGAACTTGCCATTAGTTCCTTTAATTAATGCCTCCCCAACAGAGACTGGTGTGGCCTTTTTCCACACCAGCAGAACAAAATACTTCAGCCATTTTGTCCAGTAAAGGAGGGTCAGGCAATTACTTATGAATTACCTGAAGCCAGTTCCCCTAAAGCCCCAGGTGCCTGCTGGCCTCCTCCAGGAGCATTCCCACCCCTCACTTTATAGCACTCACTTTATAGCCCTTTTTCTACAGACTTGGTTCCTTCCCAGAGCCCACGTTGAAGAAGCCCACCCAGGTAAGAAACCCTTATTCTATGGGATGCTCCATCCGTCTGTTCCACAATATCAAGCAGAAACCTGCATGGCATGACCAATACTCATAGGCTTCACTCCTTGCCTCACAGTCCTGCTCCTGCTGGGAAGCCTGACTTCGCCATTCTCAGCTGGAGTCATGTCCCTGCTGTAACATCACTGTCGCTTGACCAGTGAACACCCACTGATGCATTGGCCAGGGTCATGTCCCAGCTCCCTCACCTGGTCCTGTGCATCCTGACATAGACACAGGACTTTAGGTTCTGTGAATGCTTTGCCAAAAAGCAAAAAGATGAAGTCAGAGTCTCTGAGTCCATCCCTTCTTGCATAACAATTTGCAAAGCTGTAAAAGTCCTGTACATAGATCCTCAGTTTAAAAAAGAAATAAAAAATGCAGGCGTCCAGGAAATTTGCTTGCCACACAACTCCCTTTGATAGCAGGATGTTCTCACTGAGCCGATCTAAGCATGACTTATCATAGAAATTTATCTTGTGCGCTGAACAAAAGTTTCCCCATTGGAACTTCAACCTTTGCCACTGGCAGCTGGCACACCGTGCCTCCCCTCATAAAGAGCTCTCCCCCACGGGTATCCTTTGAACTCTTAAGACTACATGTGGTGGATCTCAGCAATTCTTTGCACTGCGGGCAAACTTCAGGCAGAACAGGCAGCAGGCGCTGCTGGCTGCACGCCAAGGGACGCCGCAGCCCTTCCTACCGCAGCCTGAACCGTGGCCTTTGGGACACAGCCCGTCTGTCCCTGTCGCTTGGCTCCGGGAAGGGAGCCGGCCTTCCCCGCTGCCGAGCAGAGGAATTTGCTGGGCGTTAAGCACCGGTGCTGCGCAGCCATCAGGCTTTCTAAATGCGGCGGTTCTGGCTGCCTCCCACGGGGGATAAGTCAGCCTCGGCGTGACTTAAAGATCTCGGCAGGGTCAGGTATAATCTTGGTGTTAATGACTTAGGCGTGACACCCAAAGCGGCTGGTCTGGGAACACTCTTTTTCCCTCGTCTGGGAGGACGTCTTACAACCACCCTGCCCAAGACAAAAGTCAGCCGTGAATGGTTCTGGTTCTTCCACTGTGTGCTTTGGTCCAGGAAATTCTCACTTCTATGTGGGTATCCCCATCATCTCCACATATGGCTGAAGGTTTCCCTTCCTGGGATAGCTGTGTTGCCAGACCTGCAACCTCCTTTCGCCAGAACTTCAGGGTGGTTGCTCCCAAATCCAAGGCAGGATTCCCACTATCTAAACTGTCTTTTCAAACTCCCACCAGTGCAGCTGTATTCTTGTTTCTGTCCCACATTTCCCATACACTGTCTTTCTCTGGCTAGAGCACACTTGCGCAAGTGCTACCTATAACTTGAACACAAACACACAAAAAAAAGGTCAGAAATTTCAACGGGCTATTGAGAGAAGAAGAACGAAAGGATGAGGTGCTCAGTTTTTTTTTGCGGGCAGCACTGTTCAGGAAGCACTGACGCTGCTCACCCGGCCCTATCCTCTAGCTGTTGCACAGAAGTTTTTGGTTTCCCTGGGTTTGTCACCGACTGCTCACGCTATGACATTCTGCCTGAGCTGCCGCTGCTTGCTCGGAAACGTAAGCGACCATGTTCAGATGGTACGGACCAGGTGGTAGCGCCTGCATCGGAGCCTTCTCAGAGCCTGCTGAGGCAGCGGGCTCCCCGTAAGCTTAACAGCACGAAGCGATGGCATAAAGTAACGTCACGGAGCCGCTTTTAGCATTTTCCTTTTTCCCNGCCGTGCTGGCTGCCGGAGTCTGACGGGCGCTGCAGGTGGGAGCCCGGCTCCGCGACGGTGCGTAACTTCGCCGGGCCGGGGCTGTCCGTGCCAGCCTTCTCCGCGGAGAGCGGGAGGAGCCGCGTCCCTGCCGCAGGGGCGGCGGAGAGCACCTGCCGGAGAGGCAGGCTCAGGTGAGGAGCCGCTGGCCCCCGCTCCCCTCGCTTCCCCTGGCCGCCCTTGCTGCTTCTGACCCGGCTTGTTTCAGCGAGGCCCTCNGCGACCATGTTCAGATGGTACGGACCAGGTGGTAGCGCCTGCATCGGAGCCTTCTCAGAGCCTGCTGAGGCAGCGGGCTCCCCGTAAGCTTAACAGCACGAAGCGATGGCATAAAGTAACGTCACGGAGCCGCTTTTAGCATTTTCCTTTTTCCCCAGAAAAGAAAAAAAACCCAAAGAAAAACCACAAATCAGAGACCTGGAGGAAGTGGCAAGAGGAGCTGATGCCTGTCACCGCTCCTCACCTGCTCCGACCCTCAGCTCCGCGGGCAAAACGCTCCCAGACCCCGCAGCCCACCGCCACCCCCGCGGGCGCTCCGGGCGGCGGGCGGAGGNGAGGGGCGTGCGCGGCCCCCACGGGGTGCGCTGCCGCTGCGCATCGCTCCGCGACGGTACGCGGGGAGAAAGGGCTCGAGGCGGCGAGTCTGCGACGCGGAGACGCCTCTTCGCCTGTTTCCATTCTCCCCTCCGCGTTTTTGCTTTTGGCCGTATGGGCTATCCCGTGCCCCCGCTCGTCCCCGCGCCACCGCGCGTCCCCGCCGTGGGTCGTTTCGGGGGTGCTCGTGCAGGNCGGTGCGGGAGTGCCGCAGGCGGGGTGCAGCTCTTGCGGGAACCTGTCCCTCAGCTGCCCTTCCCGCCTCTTGGCCCTCTGCGGAGCGCGGCATCTCCCGCGGAAATTCCGCCTGGGCGCTGGGACGCGGCGGTGTGTGCAAAGTTACGGGCGGTGCGCGCCGTGGGCGGATTGCGGGGGCACGGGGCGGGGGGGGGATGCGCTGCGCCGCGCAAGCTGGAGAGCGGCCGGAAGAGCATCCCCTGGTAAGCCCAGCCGGTGAGGATGGGGCGCTGAAGCCAATTTTTTGAGAAGGTTTGGCGTAGGCTTGAGGCTAGTCCTGATGAAACCGCAAGGTTTTGCCGGCGGCGGGATCAATGCGGCTTTAGCGTTAAAAATGTTAAATAGTGTTAAAATGTGTTTCCTCCCCCTTCCCACACCCGTCCCCCTTTTCTCTACCTTTTCGGATGTTTAAAAGACCCCGAACTACTCAGCTGGCGACATTTACATTTCTGTAGTAACAGCAGCTCATTAGAAAAGTGATACTAGTAGGAAAATTAGAAGTAGTAGTAATGGAGCCCGAGGGATGGTTGCAGATAGCGCCGAGGGACCCGTAGTCTCCCGCTCCTCGGCCGCGGGCAGCAGTGGGAGTGACGAGGGTGCCGGGGGTGTTTGTGAGCCTGTGGGAATGCTGGGGGCTGGGAGCGCAGGGTGCAATGCAGAAGTGGAAGCGCCGAAACTCTGCATTTTGTGCACAGTTCAGTGCTGTCTGGCCATTTTTCTAATCTTTTCCTGACAGGCTATTGGACCCCCAAAATGTTCATTTGGGACTTGAAAAAACACCCCCCTCACACTCCACTACCTCTTTACTAGGGCTGTTCCGAAGCCGAATACTTGCATTTTTGTATTCCAAATGGGTGATCATTCCTCAAGCTTTAAACCTCATTAAGATGTAGCTAAGCAATTGTGAGGAGGATTTTTCCCCCGTCTCTCTGGAGTTTACACGTTTGTTTCTCTGTTCTTTCCAGGGAAGGATTTAGTCCCTGGTGTGATGGCTGAAGTAGTGGCACGCAATTCAGTGTGCTGCCAGATGCTTACCTTCTTTCAGAGTTTGGGATAGGCTCAGGCAGTATTAAAAGCTTGCTAAGAGGATACTGTTTTATGGTTTCTTCCATTTTTGGGTTCTGTTAGAAGCAGCCTAAAAATACTGGATCATAATATCTCATACTTGTAACTACAAGACTTTCAAAGGAACGTTCTTAGAGATGTGCCTCCCCCCCTTCACCTTTTAAACCTTGGAAATTATTAGTCCTGGTACCTAATAGGGAGTTACTCTGGTATCTTTGTACTTGTAACTTGGAGGCATCACACTTGATTCTGAATTAAACAATTTTTAATACAAAACTCTCATTATTACACAGAGTTGGGTATTTTCACTTGCTGAAGACATACCCCCTAATGTTCCTAGAAGCATACAGCCTTTGCCAAGTGCCATAAACATGTGCAGATAGTGCAGATTTGTCAAGAAAATGGACTTCTCTTTGGCCTTTTTTTTTTTTTTTTTTTTAATCGGGAAGCAGATTATCAGTATCTCAGTACTACTGTCCTTCCTGCAGCAGCATTTATTTCAGCAGATGAAGTTTCTTTCAGAGGTAAATGTTATAGAAGTTCCTTGCTCAAATGTTGGTTGCACATTACTGCCAAGAACTAGCTTAGGAAGGCACTTTACTATCTCATGCAACCTTATCTGCTGTTCCACAACTTCATAACAAACCCATTGGAACATGAAATGACCTTGGAAAGGTATCTTTCAATCTGACACAAAGCATTCTCTTACAGGGAAGAGCAGTGTTCCACATAGAGCTTATGTTTTCAAATTGATACTTCTAAACTGATTTTTTTTTTTTTTAAGAGGAAAGGGAGATGGGTGGAATATTCAATTTGAAAAGAAAATATCTTTTTAGAAACAAACCCACTCAGCTGAAGTTGAAGCACCACTCAGCTGAAGAAGGTGGTGTATTAAGAATGTACATACGATAGTGACACTTAAATCATGGGTGAAAACAAGACTTTAGTTTTAATCAAAGGAAAACAGCATTTCCTCTGCCAGTTCTGATTTGCTCATTCATGAGATCCTCAAAAGCCCAAATTATTAGTGGGACTAATTGAAAGCTAGTTGGGTATGTTAAAAGGAGAAAAGAAGTGATGAAGTATGAAGGAAGCTTTGCATTTAATTGTATTGTTCTTGACATCATAATGTGATGGTTCTACATCAAAAATATTCCAGGACCCTTTCAGTCCCCAAAATGCTGCTCCTCTGGAAAGGCGGCAAGAGCACTTGAGAATTCGCAGTAGTGAAGGGGGAGTCTTGCAGCTGTCGAGGGAATTAATGGGGGGGATGCCTGGCCAGTAAGCTGAAGGGGAATTTGGCCTAGATGCTGGACTTGACACATCATATCTTGCAAAAGAGCAGTGAATGCTTTTGTGCACGTGGTGTCTTTACCTCTCATAAAGATGGTGCCTCCTGTTGGCCAGTGCTTGCTCCCAGCTGCCCACTGTGCTACAGCCTCAGGAGCTTGGGGTATGAGTGCCACCTGCTGGGTGATGAGCCGCTTTATGTCAATTATGGATTATATATATGTATGTATGTATGTGTGTGTGTTTGCATACATATACTATCTTTATGTATATATTTGCATACACGTGTGGCTTTTCCACAGAGATGTTCTTGGATGAACCTATGAAACTTTGCTGAGACCTGAAGTTCCTCACCCTCTGAGGACTTAGCAAAGCTTGTGTTTGGTGACACTCAAATAGCACTTGGGCTTTATATTTCAGGAATAAAGGGAAGATTTTGATACTGCTGATGACTAATGCTGCTTTTGCTTTACTGAAGGCAACTCGGAATTTTTAGCTGTACAGCTCATTGCTCGTGATGTGGTAAGCTTTCACAGGTGCCTCAATGGTCAGATAGCAGGCTGTCGAGGCAGACCTGAAATGGAGGCTGAAGAAACCAAACAGCTCTGTTATGCATCACTTAAATGTAACATCTTCATAGTAATGCTGATTTCATAATTTTTTCATGATAAAACTTTTATAAACACGGTAGTTATGAGCATCTCATCTCGATACAAAATATCACTTCTCATTTAGGTTAACTGAAGATGCATAGAATTTGCAGAATATCTCTGGATGTTTTTTTTCATTTTAAAGAACGCATTTTTTGTATTCACTCTTCAACTTTTGTGTAGAAGAGTAAAATATAAAAGTTTGATTCTGACCTGTAATTGCTACTGGGAGTGACATAATAACTCCAAATCTGATATCATTCCCAGAAATGGCTTTCCAATTTCCAGTAGTTTCCATGTCTCCTAGCCTGCTGTAGCATTGGCTGGAATGCTGTTTAATTCAGCTGGATCCAGAGTGAAATCAGTTGCAGCACCAGGCTTGTAAACATCCTGTATTTTACTGAAGATACTAGGGAAAGATGCATAGTCCTGGTTTTTGGAGGTTTGTTGGACAGCTAACTTCGTTGTTGCTTTATTGCTTATTTATTTCATGGTGTGCTGGTGCCAGATGAGTCTTTTACCCTGTCTGTGGATTGGGAATGGGTCCAAGCTGAACTATATAAGTTTTGAGGAAACTTTCAAGTGCTTTCAGCTGGCAAACCTATATTGATGTACTTTGGTGATAAATGAATAAAACGCTTCATGTGGTTTTGAAAGTGTATTCCACCACTTGAGATGTGCACTCTGGAGAGTGCATAACAGTCAGGAATGAGTTGAGGGAGAAACAAGCAAGTAGTGTAATTGCTAAGATCACCTTAAAGTGTGATTCTAGCAAAAAACCCCCTACCAAACCTCTTCCCTTATCAAGGGGGATTGTAAGATAGGCTTTTGAGGAGAGGGACCCAGTAATAATACATAACTCAAGTTCACTGTCCCCTAAAACATTCACAGTTAATTTGATACTTGACAAATTGTGATTTCAGTGTCTGGTGAAGAAGCAATTGACCCTAAAATTGCTGCCTGAAGCTGAACCAACGTTTTCAGTTTCATAACCAGTATCATGCAAAAATAGTATGGGAAGAGGGGGAATGCAGAATGTCTCTATGGTCTTGCTCTTATGTGTCTCTCTTCATGCCGACCCAAGCAACTGCCATGTACTGTAGACAAGGGATGCTGCTGCAGTGCTCAAGGCAATTTAAATCCATCCGTCCATCCCATCATGGTATATCATGACTTTTCCCCCCCACAAACCTTCAGAGCTGATGACGGAAAGCTGCCCCTTGTAATGTGTCAAACAATCATCCCTTGTTCTCACTCAGAAATATATGTGCAGTATTGTCAGTGGGAATACTGCTGTCCTCTCCCCCCCTATTCTAAATAAACTAGTTCAGAAGCTCTCCTGCTTGAATTCTACCAGTTCTGAGTCATCCATACATTGTTTTGTTCCTTACTCATCTTTTTACACACCATGTTGCCCTCCATTCCTACCTACTCAACGTCACTTTCCTGTGACTTCTCATATCCTGATAAATTCGTTAATATTAAGCTTGTTTCATGCCACCATCAAAATCTTGCTGCCATGAATATGAAGCCCTCTGTTTAGTTAGATCACTCAATGGCCTTTATAGTCCTTATGGGTATTTTGGAGTCATGTCTACTCCAGTAAAAAAACATCCTCCCAGTAATCTCAGCTTCCCTCGCAGAGGTGAAAGACAGGTAATATCTTGAGGGCAATTTGTAACTACAGTCACACTGACAGTAATGGTGCATGGTTGCTGCTCTGGGGAAGGACTGTGGGTCACAAAACTGACAAGAGAAATCAGAAATGAAGGCAAATCCTTTGCAATCTCTTTTCCCTTTCCTCTCCAATATTCTTCATATGAAGGCATTGGAAAGGCTCCTACTGTAAAAGCACTTCTACAAAAACAGCAACAAAAAAGTTGTTTGCTAGCAAAGTGGTAAATACATGAGCAATCATTCTTCTTCTGCAGTTTTTCATGCTGTTTTATTAATGGCCTGTGGAGGCAGAGGAGGAGGTAACTCATCAGCTGTTATACATTGGGGCAGGGGGAGCTGCATATTAGTGAATTGTGCCAGTTCTGTTTTCTTTTTTGACACGAGCAGATAAATTTGTCTTCATATGACATGGTTTCTGCAGGGATCAAGTAGATACCACATCAGGGGATGTGCTGGTGGGTCACTGCTCTTCTAAGCTGTCTTGGGATTTCTTGAGGAAAAAATGGTACTTTGGGCTCAGACCTCTTTGCTGGTACCAAGCAGAAGAGCACTGAATTGTGAGAATATGTGTTCTTGAGAACAGCTGGTTTAGAGAATTTGGGTGGTTGACATGTGAACTGAGATTATATCCCTGCTGCAAGGGTCCCTGCAATGACCTTTGGCTTCTTGGCATCTCATCAGCCTTGGTGTCATAGAGCTAGTGGGAGACGATGGTAGCATTTGCTTCACTGCTTCCTTTCCTTCCACTGCATGCTTTGGCACTCTCCTTGCCTGCTGTCTGTGCTTGGGCCTGACCTTGCACACGCAATTGGTTTTTTCGAGGCAAAAGAAGAGCATGCCTTTCCCTGCTCTTAAATGCACACATGGGGTTTGTTTAAGTTAACCCCTAGCAATTGGCATTTCATACCGATGTCTTTGAAGTATTTCCTTTCCAAAGGAATAATAATGAAAAAACCCAACCAAACAGAGAAGCAAAAAAAACCCCAAATGCTAAATTGGTTGAGTGTTTAGGAGCAGTTGCCAAAGGAAATCAATGCTGAGCCTGGGAAAGCTGTAAAATTCTTTCTTGGGTTTTTATTAGTAGAAGAGAAGTGACACACACTGGGTTTGGTCACTCGACACTGTTCAAGGTCCAAATTTAAAAAAAAAGTGTGATTTCAGCTTGGGTGTTCTTGACAGTTTGCAGATGTGTAACAGTGCATAGATACTCAGCTGTGGAGTAGGCTGCAGGCCCTCTTAATTGCAAAGAGTAAATATCAATCTCCCATCCTTGACTGAGGGTTCTGAAAATGGGAAGTCACTGTGTCTCGTGTCAGTTTTGCCTTATTTCCTTGCCAGATGTTACATCTCTTGATCAACAATTTAGAAATGTCAACAATATGAGAAAATAATATGTTTTCTGTGTGTAATGTTGCCCACCTGTTGCTGCCTGATGGGGGAGGTACGGGAGAAGGTTTGATTTTTCTTAAAAATACTTTTTTTCTCCTCACAACATGTCCTTATGAGGTCAGCCTTGACAGATCTTTATTAGACTGTAATTATTATTCTTTTATTAATATGGCATTGTTATTGTGTTCATTTTATTTCTTTTTAGAATAAGTTAGTAAGGTGGGGTTGTGTTCAGGACATTTAATGAGCTACCTGAAACTGTTCTGTAATGTGGACTTTACAGAAAGGAGTTGTGTTGTGTTGTTCATTGAATCTCAAGAAGGTTTTTTTCTTCTTTTTTCCCTTCATTTTCCTGCTGATTGCTATGACCATGGACTTCGCAAACTGGATGAACTTCGCAAACCGATCCTCCTGGAATTCGGGTTATTTTGGTGAGTCTGCAAAATGAGTTTCATGTACTTCTGCCTGCTTGGGAGAAAGAAGAAAAATGTTATGTATTGGAAGTTGGGCTTGATAAAAGCTAAGGCTGTTTTTGCGGTGGTTCTGTCAAAGCAACAGGCAAAGCTTAGTGAATTTCAGCTTATTTTCGATGATTTTTTTCTTATTCTGTTTTATCATTGGCAAAGGTGAAGGAATTAACATGCACTGAATTAATTTGAAATAGTGTCATTTTATGAGATTGAGTGTTATTGCCTTTGTAATAATTTTTAAATTACTTTTCTGTAAGACACACTGTGAAGCGATGGCTTAGAACATTTTAATTTTTCTTTACTGGCTTATTCAGTTGTTTTGCAAATAGTTCAGACAGAAAATGATTAATTCATTGGATTGCTTTCTAGAAAAGTACTGTGTCATTCTCCTTGTTGTTCCTAATACTAGTGTTGCCTGTGGTGTGAACTTTAAGAGATAATATGTTATTGGTGTGTTTGCATTAAATATTGTACCAGAATGTCCCATGAAAAGATCTTCGTCCTAAGCAGTCTCTGTTGAGGTACCTTTTTTTTTTGTAATTAAAGTAAAAAAAAGCACAAAGCTCTGTCAGGTCATACTCTTTCCTCATGTGCAGATGTCTGACCTGCAGAATATCCGTCTGGGCATACCCATTGTTGCTCCCTGAGAATGAGGTTTTGGCACTTTGGGCTTTCAATAAAGGTGACTGGACAGCTGCAGAGAAAACATTTGCTTCGAGCATATCAGCCTGGAGATATACTCCAGAAGCATGGCTGGAGGTGTTAGTATTTACCCAGTGATGTCTGTAGGAGTAAAGCTGCCTCTGAGCACTGATGGGAGGCAGTTGGCAGCTTAGCAGCCTTGGGATTTATCTCCGAGCTATTTAGACCTAGCAGGAGTGACTCATTACTACTAATAGGCTCAATTAAGGAAAACTTGCTTCACCTCTCACTTATGTGGTGACAACCTTGCTTATGTACAGCCTTAAGTTTTGAGGGAGAAGGCAAATATTATTTGGGCGTGGAGTTGGCTGCCTGCCCTATTCCAGGGAGATGCGAGTGCTCCTGGTGTGGTGATGGCCCTATCCTGGGTGAAGTGTGGGAGTGAGCGTAGGGCTGGCACTGGCCACTTGCTGACATATTGTGGCTGGGTTCAGCTGGTGCACACCCCATCAGGAGTGGGGATTGGCATTCTCTCTCTCCCTCTCCTTCTTTCTTTTCAGTCTCCTGAGTGTGCACACTCTGTGTCACCTGCATTCTTGCACTGATGCAAAGAGCCTGAGACTAAAAGATGGATCTTCAACTTAAGCGTTTCTTCTCAGGCACAGCTTTAGAGAAAATTTGAGATAAAACCTGATATTTTACTTTTGAGCATTTCTGAAGTATTGTTGCTTAATCCTTTTTATTGATCCATAGCTTATGCCGGAAAGCTGTTGTCTTAGGGCAGTTTCCAGAGTCCTGGAGGATAATGGCACTAATCACATTTCATATGACCTTTCAGGCAGGATGAACATTTGTTGCGCTGCTGCATTTACCTCCTCTCTTAGTTCTGCTTTTATTCCTCAGCTGCATATCTTAGGAGTGCAGTTTAGAAGCCTTCTGCCTGAGTGGTACACAGTAATTTTGTGACTGAGTAGCAGTAAGGTCTGTAAGTGGCCCGCTGCTTCGGATTGCCGTCCTTTGATGTGCTAAGAAGCCTTGATCGGCCTTGAGAGCAATAGCTTCTGGGCCCAGGAAGTAATGCATATTTACTGTGGTGCATGAACTAATCAAAATTCTGAGTCTGAAAACTAGCAGAATACATTCCTCATGGCTTTGCTTCAGCATGTATCTTGCTTTTTTGGCCTATTTTGTAATCTACATGAATAATTGGCTCTTGTGTTGCACCTATATAAAGACATGCTGCTTTGATATGTGGAAATGCAGTAATGAGTGCTGAAATGCTGCTGTCACCATGGCACATCAGGGGAAGTTCAATGTGATCACATGGGTGAGCACTTCCACCCAAGTTTTATTCTTAGATTTGTTTTTCACTTTCATTCTGATTTGGTTATATTTGAATTTTTGGCAAATGCTGCTAGCAAAGTTAAAATCTAGAACAGCATTCTAAATCAAAGAGCAAAATGTACTTTGGATAAACAGATAAATAGCAAAGCTAAAAGTATAAGGAACTTTTTCCTTTCTTTTCACTCAAAGAGTGACGTCATACCAGGCTCTTCCCAGTGGTGGAAGGTCAAGAAACAGCGGACACGAGTTGAAATGAGAGAAGTTCACACTGGTGACAAGGAGAAAATTTTCACCCTGAGGATAAACAGCTGGCTAGGGGCATAGGTTGCCCAGGGAGGCTGTGCAGTCTTTATCCTTGGGAGTTTTCAGGACCTGACTGGACAAAGCCCTGAGCAACCAGTTGGATCTCACAGCTGACCCTACTTGGAGCAGAAGCCTGGACCAGAGACCTCTTGACGTCCCTCCTAGACTGAATTATCTTGCGATCCATTAAAAAACACCTGAATTTAGAGGGACCTTTGTGCTGGGAAAAAGTGTAAAGCAGGAAGGGTGAAGTGGCAGGATCATGGAGGTTGTGATAACAGCAAGGCTGGTGGTAGCTGATGTAAGATGCAGAGGGATGCAGCATTTGGCCAGGCTTGTTCTGGAGTGCTGTCTGGAGCTGTCTCTGAAGGTTTGTAGCTTTTGGATTTTAATTGCACAAAGCAATTAAAACCTGACACTTGCTTCTTCTGAAGAAGTTGTGTGCTATTTGTTTTATGTCAACGGTAGATGTATAACTACTTTCCAGTATTTTGGAAATATTCAGTTGACTTTTGTTTTTATTGGTTAACACACTTCACTTACCTTGAAAGCAGTCTTCAGGAGAAGTAGATTCTTCCTTCAGAAGGCTTTCAGTCTTGGGGAGACTGTTTAGGTGTTGGTTGGTTGGTTTTTGTTTTGTTTGTTGTTTTTTTTTAAGATTGAGATATTACTATTTTCAGTCCCTCAAAAATTGTGTAGGAGTGTAAATAGGAGGCAGATTAAAATCTATGGTTGATTGGACTCAATGTGAGTCAGCTCCCCAGAGTGAGGTAGGTGCTTATGTGTGGTGATGTGAAGTCAGAGCTTCTCCATCCCCTCTGCAGAGAAGTGGTTGAGGTAATGAGATAGCCTTGCAGGATGAAATAGGTGAGCCTGTAAAGAGGAATTTGGATGAGTCAGAGATAACCACAGTGCCTTTGGGGGACCAAATCACTGCTAATGGTTTAGACAACCTTCCAAGCGTGTTTTCCTCTGTGTTTTCAGGAAGATGGCCTTTAATGTTGGAGGTGGTCCAGCAAACACTTCAAAACAAACAGAAAATGTACAAAATACACTATTAGTGGGGTATGCCTTGTGACTGTGCAAGCAAATGAATTCAAGCATTTAACCCATTCTCAGTTTTTCTGTTGTATTTCTGGTTTTGGTTTCTCCTGGAAGGGTAACACTTGAATTTACAGATTGACTTTCCTTCTTTGTATTTGGAGGCAATACAAGTGAACATGGAAAGCAACAGTTAGTAACTCCAAATGGTTTTTAAAAGGTTTTTTGCTTATTTTTGAACTTTTTTTACTATTATTCTGTCTGCTTCCACCCACATAGGAAATAAACTGTCATTAGTGCCAGTCATGCCCCAGCTGTGATGGATTGGATGAGCACATAGAGTCTTGTCCCTTCCATATTCAGAGTCTGAAAACCATCAGGATTATTGTTGTGAGAAAACTGAAAGCTTCAGATTTTAGCCTTTACTTTACCTTGTCTGTAACCATGCTGCCCATTATGTTTGTGCAGCGTTTGTCTTCAGAGTTAGGTTGTTGTAACTTTGTGTCTGCTTTTCCTCCACCATAAGATACTTCACCAGGTTTTTTGTCTTTTCTTTTGATTTCTTTTATACATATGCAAAGCCTTTGTATTTGTTCTTTTCTATGTTTTTCCCATAAATGGTTATTTTCAGCTATTGCATGGATAATAGTGCTGATGAACAAGTATTTAGTCTGACACATTAAACCATCGCTGTAAAGAAAATGAAGCAGAGAAAATTACAGTGGCAAAGGTTCCTAAATTATAGTTGTAGAGGAAGATTGTGATAAGGAAGTAGTTAAACATTATTATTTAGTCAAACCTGCACTGTGGCTGCTACTTCGATTGTCTTCTCCTTTTGCTGACACTTAATATGTGCTGTCGGTGAGATACTTTTCCTGCTAATAAAGTCCGCGTTTTATTGAACGAAAAGCTTGTGGAAGTACATCCATGTTCTCCCGGATGTTTTTAGGTCAAGTGTCAAACAAATGCTAATTATTTTCAGATTTACTTTTAGAAGAAATGTTAGGTCCTTGCTATACCCACTGTTGAAAAAAAAATAAATAAATCCAAGACACAAATTAATCTTCCCATCTGGGAGCAGATGTGTGTTCAGTTTATATGTACTGGAAAGCAAACATAATGTAATAGGACTGAACCAGGATATTCAGACAGAAGTAGTGTAGTAGACAGTTTAAGCTGGCTGTGTGCTTGCTACAGCTGGAAAGCCCATTGCTTTTATGACTGCAGTATGTTTGCTCTCAAGCCCCAGCTCTGGCAAACAGATGTGATCATCGTCCTGTGCGTGCTCTTCAGTGGGGTCGAGCGGTCACTTGTCAGCATGATAGTGACTACAAGCCACGATCTCCTAGCAGCAGGTTTCATGCTGGAAAAACTTTGCTTGGTTTCAGAGCATCACAGCAGTAATCTGCAAGACTCCAAAGACCAGCTTTCATCCACAAGGATGTGGGACCAAGAAAATGCACAGTGTAAGTCTTTCATGGAAATAAAGAGTGAGTAGGGCCCTTTAGAGAAAACTTACGCTGATCATAATAGGCACTGTTTTTCCTTCTGGAACTTGCCATTAGGATCCATGTTGGTAGTAGGTAACAACTGCCTTTGTCTCTCCTCCTAGCCAATTCAGAAAATGCCTGAAAGCAAGCTGGGTTACTGTAGTTAATTTTGTTTTAACAGGATGGATCACTGTGAGTGAAAGGTGGCTTTCTGTGGCGAAGCTAACTGCCTTTGTGCTTATCTTAACCTTGATGAAGCTATTACCATAGGTTTGTTAGAAAAAGAGTGAGGTGAAGGCACTGGCCCGGACCGAGCAAAGGTTAAAGCAATCAGTGATAGCTTGGCTGTCAGCAGAATTGCATTGCTGGGAATCACGTCTGAGGCTTTGCACAACTTTATTGTCTGCTAAACTCTTAGCTGTTCCTGTGAGCATGTCCTTCGACAAGCTAAGGAGGGGCCAGGGCTTGTCTGCCGGCAATTTCTGCCTGCCTTTGCATTGTGAAGCCAATCTAGAGTGTCGCCACAATACTGCAGAAGTGGCAGTTTGTGGTGGAGCCTGAGATAAATGGATTTATCCAGTAACCATGAGGCTGCTCAATTTGGATCTTGGCAACTTGGCTCTATTTTTATCTCCTTTTCCTTCTCTCCAGAATACTTGTACTGAGGTTTGGTATTGTTGCATCCTATTTTTAACACCAGAGCTTGCTTATCTCTAGTTGAACATGTGTTATGTTTCATTAGAGAGAGGTGGCATGTTATCAAATGTCATAAATGAGCTTTCGTGGTAGAACTAATTCAAACCAACAAAAAAAGTGTTCTTTCTAATTAATATAAATTTATATTATGTGCAAAATTATCATATAGTTGGAATGAGCGGAGTTTATTGTCAAAATAAAGATATGTCAGACTCCATCATAATTCTCTCAACCCAACATAATGTTTATCATATGGTATTATAAAAATCCATATGTGTGTATTTTATCCCAATTATTGTGGGTCTTTTACACCAAACGAATACATCTGTAGAAGAGTAGAAATTCTTTTGTAGTTGCCCAGTATTAAAGGCTGTCCCTTTGTGCAGAGATATAATTTCTAGCCAGTATATCTTTTAGCATTAAGTACAGTCACTGCAGCTGTTTGAGTCCTGTCATGCTTATGCATGACCAGATATTGCAATAAACTGTAAGAGTTCGCTGCAAGGAAAGATTTCATTTTTTCAGTCTTGGGAAGTGGGCTCCATCTAGTGTTTAAATTGAAGATTAGACTCTAGTTCCTTTCCTTGAATGCCCTTGCAGCATGGATGAAGGACATAGAGGAGGAATTGTGATAATCATCAGAGAAAGCGATGCCTATCTAGAATGAGATGTTTCTCAATACTGTCAGTATGGGAATGGCAACCTGAAACACTTCATCTGTCTTACATGTGCACTTGAAGCTAAAATAATCCTTTTATGAAGTTGCATGCAGATAAAAAGACATTAAACCAGCATGGCAATGATGTGGTCCTGGACTATTTTGTGGTTAGTTCGTATATATACTCTCACAGTATTTGATGTGGCTTGTTGGAAACCAGCTTGTTCATCTGTAAAACCAAAATTAGAAAACTGATTGAGAAGTAATGAATTTCGAAATGTATATTGTGTATTAATATCTAGTCAACAGAATAGTTTCCAGTATGTAATCATTCTCTGAAAAAACGTGTGGGATTCCATTATTTTTGCTGTTTTCTTTTCAGCTTTTTTAATATCTAATCCTATGGCAAAGGCTACTTTTTTTTTTTTTTAAAGGAATATCACATTTTGAACTATTTTAAGCTAAAATAGAAAAGTATTTGATAATTAGTATCTCATGTCTCTAGAGTCCTGATGATAACAGTGATGTGAAACAGAGACAAGAAGCATCAAGTAAATAAGTTTCTTTGTGTGTTCAAGGTGGTGTGAATTCATCCAAGAAACCTTTTTTAAACCAGAACAGACTTAGAAAGTTTAAATACTTAAGACTGAATACAGATTTACCTTCTACACTCCAAACTGAAGAAGCAGGAACTCAAAATATTTAGTCATGAAAACATGATGGCAAACCTGCAGAGAGGAAAACCTGGGCTGTCTGAGGACTGTTTAATTATTAGTACAGTGGGGTTTCGTCCGGTTGTGTTTTTAATTCTGGTTAAAGGGAGACTTGAGGCCACTTAGACAAGCTTTTAGCCTGAGCAGTCTGGCACTTGCAGCACTGTGAGACTGATGAGGAAAGAGGTTGGTGGACACTGTGCCTTGATTGAGTGTGACTGCATGCCTGAGCCACCAGGAATGCAGGAGCCACTCATGCCTAAGCCCTCCCTGCCTGCCCAGGGATGCCACAATTTAAAGGCATGGTGAGGTTGTGTGACTTGACCCCATGGTCACTTAGGTTCAGGGCTGTGGGTCAGAGAGCTGCAGAGCTGCCTGCCCTTGGGAGGTAGAGGAGATTATGCTTCTCCCCCACCATTCCAAATCCCAAGACAGCTCTTGACTTAATTTCCACCAGTTACCGGAACAGTGTGGAGCAGGAGCTGGGATTCAGGCCCAAGTCATTGGCAAAGAGTCTGTTATTGTTTCATCTGTAAAATATTTGGAGTTTAGGCTTTCCAGTTGACACTTGGGAGCTGAGTGCGGATCAAGCTAATGGGAAACATCTGGTGACAAGAAGGAGTGGCGAGATGATGACCTCAACCACATGAAAATGGGGAGCTCTTGTGGTGGGGTGCCAGGCTGCCCACCTGTCTGCAGTGTTGGGGAAAGAGTCATGAGTGATGGCTGAAGAGGGCAGCCATGGAAGTGAGATGTGGGTGGGGAAAGCCCTTTGGGCACGAGACACCACTGGTAAACCCTGGGCACAGACGGCCCCAGAGCCTCCCAGTGTTGGCTGTGCTTGTTAGGAAGGCAGCCAGCGGTTGTGTGGGAATGCTTAAGTACCTATACATTCACACGCTTTCTTGACAGCTCATAAATATTTTTTTGTTATTGCTTTTGAGATGCTGGTGTAGTTGGCAACCTCTCATCTTCCAGTCCTATATAGGTGTAAATTTACTCTCTCAACCTCACAAGAGGTGATAGCATTGGGTAGACACCTGGACTCCTTCTGTAGGAAAAAAAAATTCTTTTTCTGTTGAATTTTTGAAGGATTTAAAATAACAGATTGTTAAATCCAGTTTACTTTTCCATATTACTTAATTTCACATTTCTCCTAGAGTGGATGATGAAAGCAAATGTGTTTGTGTCACTTGAGGCCTCTGGGTCTTATGGTGATCCAGTAGATCACTAGATATTTTGTGTTGTTTTTATTAGTTACCTACTTAGAAATAGTGGTTACACTCCAATTTCTAAAAAAAATTTGGAAATATCTCAGTTTCCTTTAAATCCTATGAAAACCCTTTTGTCTCTTCGAACAAAATTAAGTTTAATCCAAACCTAAACTGCTGCTGTACATTTAAACTGTATTTGTAAAATTGCAGATCAAAAAGGCTATGCAGTATATTTCTTTTTTGATGCTTGGTAATATGGTGTCATCAACTCAAACACCACCACACACAAACCCTCTTTGCATGGTAACCAACACTGCACTTCTAGCTGAGGCTAAAATTGACCACAAAGGTCCTAGTGGCTTTTGTTGTCACCCATCAGGTAACAGGATGGGACACCTCACTCACATTGTTGCTTTTTTGCAACAATTTGTGAGAGGTGAGCTTTGAACCTCTGGTTTCCATGTCCTACACTGCCGATGATCATGCTGGTGATGTCTCACAGCTAAGGGAGATGGTTTGGTACTAGCAGTGGAAGGAAGGTCTCAAAATAGTTGTCCCTGTTCCCTAGCATGGCCTTATGGCACGACTGCACCAGTACTTCCTGGCTGCGTCCAAGACAATATATGGTAAAACCATCTTCTGAGGAGGGAAAAACCTCAAAAAGGCTGGATTTTGTCATGATGCTGAACTTCAGGAAAGAGGGTGGCAGCACCAGGGGACAGTTGCAAGTATTGTGTCCTTCTGCATCCGCCAATTCTCTCTGCTGAGCAGAAGAGCATCTAAAGGGACGAAGCAAATGCCTGCACTGCAAAATGGCAAAGTTTGGGATAGTCTAGGAGAGAAATGCTTTGCTGTACTTGGAAGAGCTGTTAGAGAGTTTGACAGCAATTGAAAAGGAAAGCAAAGTCTTGAGAGCATGAGGTTGGAAAAGTCGTTCTGGTGTATGAAAATTGGGTCTGGAGCTTTCAGATCATTTCTATTCCCATGTTAGAGGAGGAAAATGCTAAAACAGAGACAGGGACTGGAAAAGAGCAGAAGTAATTCATGGTTTCAAGCAGTGTAGGTCACAAAGAAGATGTAATTACTCCTTAGCTATTTAACCTGAAAGAAAAAGAAAGCTATAAAAGGGGAAGGGTGAGGGGGGACAAAAAGATTGACTATTAAAAAGACTTGGCTATTTTGGACCCAGTATCTCCAAGTAAAATTAAGGTATAAAATACTTTATCATCTACCTGTTCTCTTTTATGGTAGAGATGGCAAATACACAATGTAGTTTGGGAGTAAATAGTAAAGGCAGGCAGTTGGCATCAGCTAATTGTTTGTTTGGGCTGTGTGTTTTGAGAGAAAGAGAATACATTAATATACCAACCAACTAGATTAAGAGCGATAAGATGACAAGATCCTTTATTTAGATCAGTGGTATTTACAAGGTGTGTAGATGTGGCACTTAGGGGCATGGTTTAGTGGTGGACTTGTCAGTGCTGGCCTGACAGTTGGACTTGATGGTCTTGGAGGTATTTTCCAACCTAGACCATTCTGTTATCAGTATTTCAGACTGTGGTATGGTCAGCTCCTAGCTGTTCATGTTCCTCAGCATGGTGGGCACAGCATCTGTGTCATAGTAGTTGTATGTTCCTCTCTCACGCTTTCGTCCCTTTTCCCCACACAAACTTGAGCCTGCTGGTTTGAGAGCTGGACCTAGCTGGCACCTATAGGTTTGCATTCATTTTGGTCACTTGACTTGAACTACTTTTTTGCTCTGCTGGGGATTTCTGTCTTTGATAGCCGCACAACCTGTTGGGTCTGCACCACAGTGGCATGTGACAAATTTATGAGCCAGAAATGTGCTGAAAAGACATCCATTTAAACTAGAAGAAGAGAAATTGGAAGGTAACTTTACTATCCTAATATTGAGAGGATTAGTTCCATGGCCTAAACTGTTGCTTTTATCATTAAATTTTCTTTTTAGCCGGGCAAGAGATACTATCGTTCTTCCTACTTAATGTGCCCGTAAGAAATAATGGCAAACATCATTGCCTTGTAGCTCTGTTCTCATGAGTCTGATGTTATGATTTGCTTTTGCTTTCCTCTATGCTTATAGAGACATTAATGATTTCTGAAAGAAAGCTTGCTCTAATTTGTAGACATGAAATTGGTAAGGATTTGCCTGTTGTCACTGATGTAATTTCTTCTTTGTCCAACCTTATTCACCTGACATTAAAATCATATTACTGAATCTCAGTTTAAAAATTGCTACAGCTAATAGGGAAAACCTTCGCTTTAAGTGTTTTGTTGGCTTCATCTAATCTATGTCCTTAATGTCCACTTTGGTGGATACAGCTGGATACAGCTCTTCAGTGCTGACAAGTGCTTTTTAACGTCATTTATTTATTATGGGGGAAACAATTTAAAAGCTTAGTTATTAAGGCCACTTTTTATAGGGCAAAGTAATGAAATTGCCCAGTCTGAAGATAGAAGTTATAAAACTCGATATCTAATCTTAAATAGCATTATTAAAGACAAATACACACCATTAAAATCATTTGAGGTTTATTTTTTTACAAAATCCAGGCAGAATGCTTTCTGACATAATGCTTTGTAATGCAATGGCCAAAAGTCACTGCTCTGCCAACAGTGCAGTTTGAGGTTACATGTAGTCCAGGTTTTATTAGTTTGCTATGCCAGACTGCCTGCCCTTGCAGTAAGTGTCCCTTGTGCTTGAATCCTGTGTATGTTTGCAGCTATTCTCCTTACAAAAGTAGGCATGAGGTTAGTTGGAGTTATTTTGGGTCTGACTACTGTGTAAATAGCAATATAAAACTAGATTGAACTGGAATATGCAATAGCATTTGCAATGGTTTTTTCCTTCCTCTCCAATTTCTGCTTTGCTCTGAAGTTATAAAGAGGCAACACATACCTAATATTTTTTGATTCTAGAAAAATTGGGTTGTGATCTAAATTTGTCAATTAAAACACACATGTTCTCACATACCAAAAAAAAGTTTTATACTTTTTTTTAAGACTGCACAATACAATGTTGAATTCTTGAATGGTTGTTTCTCTTGATAATTCTGGTTAAGGAAAAAATTGACGAGTAGTCAATGGTGTGGAAAAGAAACTGTTGAATTAGTGTTGTAAAAGGAGAAGAAGAGTTTCATTAATTTGAGAGATGATTTTACTTTTTGTTTGATTTGATTGCTTTCATGCTCTGATTTGCATTAGCATGCAAATATTTCTTCCTTGCTGTGCTCAATGTTGAAAGAGATAAAATAAAGCAAAATGCAAGAAGAAGTGATGAAGACAAATCTTTCTTCCAAAGGAAAATGTAAATGTTATCAGTACTAGGAGAAATAATAAAAAAAAGGTAAGCTTTTCAGAAAAGTGCATTAATCAGAGTTTTGAATATTTAAGGAACAGTTTTGTCATTACATCAAAATAGCTTAATCAGAGCAGGAAAAACACAGTATTGAAAAATGATGATGCCTCCAAGTGATATATTTCAGGTGGTATTGTCACCAAAGTGTATTTATAGAGCTCCCAGGAGCTAATCAATACTAGCACAGTGCAGGAGTAGTATCTTTTTGCCTCCTGCTTGGGCTTATTTTACCTGCTGTATTTCAATGTGTTTATTTTTGAGTAGAAATCACTTCTGGGATTTTTAGAAATGAGAATTTTGACATCCATTCTGATATACATTGCTACTTTTTTCTGGAAGAAGATGGGGATCGAAAGCATATGGAAACTATGATTGGTTTAGATCATCTGATGATTATCTAAAAAAAAAAAAAGACTTCTTGTGTGTGGGAATTACTTCATTTCTTCCTGACCTGTATTAAGTCCTAGTATCTGTCATTTTATTTTTGAGAGAAAATAATCTTTTTACTGTTCTACAAAAGAAATCTTTCTTGAAAAATCTCTGTACTACGTGTTAGACCAGTCTGTTCAATAACTTTATACACATGTTGTAGTACAACTTTGATGGCTTCACATATAAAATTTTAGTTACATATAAAATTTAGTTACAGCTGATGTTACACTGGTCTGTATATATTATTAAAATAGCTTGCTGCAACATTTCCAGTTTAAAAAAAGGAAAAGAGAAAAAACCCTGTTACTTGAACTGTATTGACAAGAAGGTAGGTGAGAGAAGGGTGTATGCATAAAGAAGGTCACAGTCTGAAGGTAAAGCGGAAGATGCAGAGCCTATCATGCAATTAGATTAGGCAATGTTCATGCACATACTCCACATTTGCTTAAAATAGTGTATTTTGATGGTCTCCATGTCAAAAGGCTCTCTTACATGCTTGAATTTAAGCAAATTTGTAATTGTTTGTTGAATTATTAGGAAGAAATTCTTTACTGTGAAAGTGGCGAGGCACTGGAACTGGTTGCCCAGAGAAGCCATTAATGCCCCATCCCTGGAAGTGTTCAAGACCAGGTTGATCAACCTGATCTAGTGGAAAGTGTCCCTGCCCAAGGCAGGGGGTTTGGAACTAGATGACCTTTAAGGTCCCTTCCAACCCAAACCTTCTATGATTATGTTCCAAGCTATGTTGGAGTAAATTCCTACTCCTTGATGCAAGGAAAGAGGAAAGAATCCTTGAACTACCTGTTGTATTATTAATAAAAGGAAATAATGAAACAGCAATTGGGAACCCTTTTATTGACAAATGCAGTCTGTCCCCTAAAGTTCACCTGTGAATCCTCCATGGGGTTTCCCCTTGAAGTCCCGCCGTGGTTTTTGCATGACATTGCTTTGTTATAACACTCAGATGCACTTTTCCCACCCCACTGCATACAGCTAGATGTCTCCTTTGGATCTTTCCCTGCTTCCTAATTAATTCCTAATTAATTCAATTAATTCCTAATTGCTACTGACTTCTACTTGCTGTTGTATGTGATGCCTCCCCACTGCATCCTGCTCTTGCTGTCCTTCCATACCCTCTTGTCATGCTGCAGGAAGCCCATGTACCCCTCATTGTACTCTCCTGGCAGGAGCTCTAGCAGGGCTCTGCCCATCATTTCAGCCCTGTGCCACATGGTTCCCACCTTGCTGCCAAATTTATCATTTTTTACCACCCCTTTGCTGGCTCTGGGCAGCTGCGTGGATGTGCTGACAAGGGTGGTGAGTCTCTCTGCACAGACTCGCAAGTGGCTGGATGGTTTCCCATGTTTCCCATTCTTCCCTTGAATCCCACTTTTTCTAATTTAAATGCTATGTTCGCATTTACCAGCCCTTTTAATTTTCCTCCTGCTGTGTTTTTTGTGGCTCTCCTAGAGCTGAAGCAGAGGTATACAGATCCACTGAAACTCTGATTGAGGTCAAAATGGAAACACAAGGCCCGGGACCCAGGGAGCAGCATTTTTTCAGTTTGGATACCTTAGCAGGACAACTCTTTTGAACTGCATTAAGATTTAAAAAAATGAACTTCCCTTTAAAAGCTTTGCAGCTTCTTATGGTTATAGGCTGGGAATTGATTTGGAAGTGTCCCAGAAATGGAGCTATTTGGCTTGCTGTTGCTATCTAGAGTGGTCACCAAAGACAGCTTTCACTTTTTAACCTCTACAAAATGTTCCCTGCCTGTAATTAACATCTAATGCCAACCTTAGATATGTATGTGATGTCTCATGGGGAGAAGAAAATCATTGCAAAAAGCTTAACAGTTTAGCTACTGATTTGTGCTTTCCAAATGTTCATATTTACCTGAAGAAATTTTAATTATTTCATTTTAATGCAGTTAGATTTGTTCTTTTGTCCAGGCAGAAAAGAATCATTAGGTTTCTGTCTCATCACATTTATTCTGTAAATATTTATTTATGTTATCAGTTTCTCTGATCTTTTGAATATGAATACACTGGAGTACAGTGACTTAACTATTTTTATTTTCATTTTGCACATGCAACATGTTAGATAAACATATCTTTTGTCCATGACGGGGGGACTTTATTTTGGACTAAGAATTGTATTTTGGCTACTAACGTAAGGATCTACTTGTGTATTGAATAAATATATCACAACTACTGATGAAACACTCTTCTCTTTCCTCCTCCCTGTGACGTGCTGCTGCTTGCTCCTATGCTAGTGAGCTTCTGGAAATGTTCTTTCTAAGCATGGTTAAATGGCAGCCTGGAGATAGCACAGGTTTTCTTGTCACCGCTGAGCAGAATAATACTAACATGCCGTAGAATGTGTCTGGCAGATAGTGCACAACCATTTTGACTCTTCAGGATAGATTAATTCTCTCCTCTTCTGGTATCGTAATTTTAGCTTGGAGCTCTGCCAATCCAGTGGGAGCTCATCCTTCCCTCAACCCTTTCCTGCCATTGCTGTTTCATGTTCGTGGTCCAGCTCCTTCACTCCCTCTCTCTGAGATGCCTCAGCTTTCACTTGGACATTTCTTCCAGATTGATAGCTGATAAAATACAGAGTAACCCTCTTCTCTTCTATGTTTTAGTCTTCTTTTTTCTATTAAATAATTTATCTTCTTTCTCTAGGTTCTCCTTTCCCCTGCTTTCTGTATGAGGCAAAAGACTTTTAATAGCTATCAGTTTTTCATACCAATACCTGAAATTCATGAATGACTCTTGTAAGCATTTTATTTTTCTTAAAGGTCCCTTTTGTGGTGACACTAAGAGAAAAACGGTGACTTCTGATTACAGGCTTGTTGGGTATCCATAGGATTCTCTTGCTTGCTCTGCTGTGTCCTGGGAACCAGCTGTCTCTGGTCCTATGCCTCAGTTGCAAACTCTGCCTCGAAGCAGCATTTGGGAGGGATGCAAGTGCTGCTCTTTCATGCAGTGACATACTTCCCCTGATAATGAAAGTAATAAACCATTAACAGGCTTTTGTATAGGAGAGAAAAGCATTTTGCAGTTATTAATCAAATCCAAATATGCTTAGCTCCCAACAGCAGGAGGTTGAGCTTTTATACTGAAAGATCTTTTATCCTTTCTTTTATAGTGCACAGACCTTTTCTGCACATGGTTTGCAGCTTCTTCCATATGTTTTCTCCATCTGGGATGATGTGCTTTGAGTCCAGTGATGATGATGACAACTACTACTATTATTTTAGTATTATTATTATTATTTATTTTTAGCTAGAGATCTGTGAGAAGTATAATTCTCTCCCTTTTGGTTAAGTTGTACTTGGTTTAGAGCTGAGAGACATCCTGGCTCTTTTTGTGGGTCTCTCAGAAAGTAACAATTCAACATACCCTGTTGGTCAGGGCAGCAGCAGTCAATGGCAAAATAATATAGCTGCACAAGTCAGTAAAAAAAACCAACCAAACAAAAATAAAACAACCAAAAAAACCCCACGAATTTACCGTTGATTTTCCCAGTATCCCATTCCTGGAGAAAATAGGATCCTAAGTGATGTCTGTGGCCTCTTTCCTAGCAGAGCAAGCTTGTCTCTCCTAATAGCAACCATCTGGGAGGACCATTGGAAAGGATTCCCGATAGTTAATTATCTTCCTTCAGCATCTTCTCAGTCTTTTTCTGGGTTGAATATAGAAGTTGAAAGCAGCTGTATGAGCATTTTTTTTAAACATTCTGTGTCAGATGTTATTTCTGCCAAATAAACTGAATTATGCCTGTTGAAGCCATTTTGTATTGTTTTTCCTTTAACTTAGTGCTGTGTACTAGAATTAAGTAACTCCTACTGAGTTAGTTTGGAAGTTTCTGTATACAACTGTCTGTGTATACTAAATAATAACTCAAATTCAGAAAGAATAGTTCTTCATTATATTAATTAACAAATTATGCCCTTAGATTCGTATGTTTGAAAATTATTAATACATGATGCAAAATGAAGTAATTATCTGATGTCTACTTGTTTAGTTACAAGCAGCTTCTATAATTTCATGTCGAAATGTGTTTTCCTACCTAGCCTACATTGCAGCATATTTTATCATATACCAAGAGGAAATGTAAACAAGTCATCAATTAATAAAGTCCACTGATGTTTGATTTTTAAAGTGCTCCTTTCTTTTTTTTGAAATGTTTATATAAGGCAATGCATATTAGACAGATTAGGGTCTCTTATTCCTTCCTGAATCCTTCCCCCTGCCCTAAATTTACAAAACACATGCACAAAGTCCACCAGACTCTTTGGCAATTACCTTAGCAGAGGTGTTGCTCAGGTTTCTGCAGTGCATTTGGCAGATGCCACCCGTGGTGGTTCCAGAGGAAAGGGTGAATAGGGTGGCTTGGTGGTCAGTGGCCCTGGCTATCATCCCTAAGGTGCCGCAGTTCCAGCCTGGGTGGCAGCAATCCCGACACCTTTCTTCAGCCCTGGGTAGCCTGCGCTGCCACACCGAGGGCACCGGGCAGGTGTGGGTCACCCGATGGCACAAGGGTCCTTCCCAAGGGACACCAGCCACCAGGCGACTAAGGCCCCCAGAGGCAGGCGGTACTCCCTACCCACATGTCCCCTGCAGGGACCGGTGTGTGTGGGCCAGTTAGCACTGACTCTACCTAGGAGTCCTTGGTCCGAGATGGTGTGGACGCCGCAGCTGTCGGAGGGTAAAAGAGTAGAAAGTGACTCACTCCTGTTGGGGCTATGCAGGAACAGTTTATTGGAAGTCCAGACCCCAAGGCAACCAACAGGGAGTGAGCCCAGAATAGTTCAAAATGAGAGGTTTTATAGGGGGTGGAATTGAGGGGTGGAGAGAGGGTAACAACCAATGAAATTGGGTGAGAGGTGGGATTAAGGGGTGACAGACGGGGTAAAAGCCTAAGGCCTTCTACTCAAGCCTTTCAGGGATCAAGTAGGGATGATTAATAGGGAAGGTTTTGGAAAAAGGGGCGGAGTTGGGGTACATATGTGGTGTAGGGATAGGAGGAGTTTAGGGAAGGGTACATAAAAGGGGAGTATACATGTCACAGAGTGAACCAAACTTAGGGTAGGGGGATAACAGAATGAACCATTATAATTAACAAGCACATAACACACACTACCACACTAAGGGATAGAGGGAGGAATGCTTTAGGAGTGCCAAGTAAGTCCCAGGCGTTGGTGGCTTTGCAGGGGAAGGAAACTGCCTTTATTCAACTCTGCAAACACTGCACAGTCATCAAAGTCTCTGAAGCTCAGTAAGTTGTTCTAAAAACTATTTAACTCTTTGCTGTAAATATTTGATGTAAATATAGCTGTTGAGATGAGAAGAAAGGCAGTGATCTGTAAGCATTTTATTCTTGAATTGGGTTTCCCATGATTAAAATTTTTGTTCTCTTCCTCATTTAGAAGTAGTCCCCCACCCTCTTTGCAAGTGTAAATTGCTCTTCTGTAATGAGATCAATGGACCTTCACCGATTTACAGTAGTAGAGAATAATTTGGCTCATTATGCATTTGATGAGATATGATCTGTGCAGCTATCTTTGCACAGACAGATAGTAAAACACTGTGCTCAGGTTGTGTATATAGGGATATGTAATTACATGTGAGTAGAGGAAAAGTATCAATGTGTCAGCTCCATGGATTACCCAGATGAAGGCTTTTCTTTACTTCCTATTTCTGTTGTGTGAAACTGTTTTGTCAGTCAGGGTGGATGCAGGCTCGGGTTTAATCTTCGGTTCAGCAGATGTCCTGGCAAAGTGCAGCTGCTCTTTACACAGACATAACTGGAGGTGGTTTTTGTCAAATGGAAGCACAAATCCTAACAAACTCTTACAGTGGTACCATGCTGATGTTAAAGGTGGTCATTTAGAGTCATAATCAGGATTTAAAATCAAACAAATCACCTCAAAATTGGTTGTTCCTGTAATTTGGTTGAGTAAGTAATCCATCACCCTTTGACAGCCAGCTGGCTACAGGCAAGGCTTTCAAATTCCCGCAGGTTTGGTCAAGATTGTTGAAACTTCTACCCCTGTGGCAGCTCTGGCAACTGGTTTGTGCTACCTGGCACTCTTGATCCTTTGGGAAAAAGTTAGGTGTGCTTTCTTAATTTTTTTTTTCCCCTCAAAGAAATGGTTGCAATGGTATTGTCTGGGATATTGTTACATGTTCTATCCCTGGTGGTGGGAATTTTGGAAGAGGAAGTGAGAGTATGAGATAGAATTGATTGCAAGTTATGAGGAGTGTACTTTAAAAGTCATGGATAATGTGCAGGTCTTTTTCTGCAGTTTGTTTCAAGAGTTAATTTTTTTTTTTCCAGTTTCTACATTTCTCAGATTCATAATGAATTAATATAGGAAAGTGAATTTTGCTGAAAAGCTACTATTAAGACTTCTATTGAAAAGTAAATTTGAAAGACCTCTGCTGCTGGCTAGCTGGTTACTTCATGTTCCAAGTATTTTATAAAAGTACTTTATTTCCTCATATGCAAATATTTTCCTCCTCTATATAACACTATAATGACTTAGATGATCTGGTTTATTCACATCTTGCATGTAGACTTTTCTAGACTGCATTTTTGCCCAATACAATACACATGAAGTTTTTACCAAACAGGTGAAGAAAAATGGCCATAAAATGCCCAAAGAGATCACCTTGAGCTTATAAACCTCATCCTTACAGAGTTAAAATTCAGAATGTTTAGAGTTTTTCACTCCATAGTACTCCACTGGTGAGTAGGATTGGGTTATCTCTGTTTTTAGTAATGGCAGAGCTTTTTACTGGGATGGGTTTGGATCTGGGTTTTTTGGGGGGCAGGAGGGGAAAGGAAAAAGTGGATGTGGTTTTGTTTTTTGTTTTTAATAGATAACTAAATCATGCTTATAATACTAGAAGACAATGTATTTTACGTACTTTGTTATGAAGCACTCAGGAAAACAAAGATTGCTTTGGTGAGGTAGAATAATCCTCCAACCTCCTGCTCAGGAGGCTTGGGTTAAATTTTTAGGCTATGCTACTTCAAAATAATTCTTTTCCTTCCCTCAGTTAGTGCTGATAACCAGATGGGAGTGTTTTGACTGCTCACTGAGACCTTTCTGCTGTGAATCAGAGACATGTCCATGGCAGGAACTGCAGACGAAATATCTGCAAGGACATGGCAGCCCTTTAGCATCTGGGCCTGCACGCTGTGGGTGCTTCATTTTGTTTATCCACCAGCTGCTTTGCAATGGGTCGTGACAGTGGTAGAGCCTGTGCACAGAGTGGGTGCCTGGGCTGCGGGAGGGATATTGTGTGAACCTCCTGTGCTCCAAATCCAACACTGATGTTTCCATAAATCAGAAAACTTAAATTGCTTAAAATATACTGTATTTTGTATGATTCCACGGCTTCGTCTGATGTGCGATGCAGAAGATGCCTCTTGTGGGGTCAACTCCAGCCATGGGTTGCCCAGGGCATCCTGAAGTAGGTGGGAGCCTTGTGGGCTGTCTGATGCTTGCAGAGGTTTTTCATTTACATCATAAATTTCCATCATTGAGCAGAACTTTGTTTTGCTGCACATTGTACCAATTTCAAACTAGAGTGGGAAATTAAGGTTGGGCATTCCCCCCACTCTCCTCTGGTAAGGGAGAAGCTGTATTCCACTGGGAAGTGGTAGCAAAGGTTTCCAGACCAGGATTTTATGGGGGTTGTAGCTGGACTACAATGCATAATCTTTTTTTATTTTATCATTTTTTATTCTACCTAAATGCGTCATTCTACTGCTGATAGTAATGGGAGGAATAAATGGAGATCAACCAGTACTAATAGAGGGTTGGCTCAGTTGAGTGGAGCGTGGTGCTAGTAATGCCAAAGTAATGCATTCAATCCCCCTATAGGCCATTCACTTAAGAGTTGGACTTAATGATCCTTGTGGGTCCCTTCTAACTCAGAGTATTCTGTGATTCTGTGAAATAAGCCTCAGGTGGGTTTTTGTGGTTTAGGTTTACTTTTGGGGGTTTGTTTGGGGGTTTTTTTCAGAATATGCTACACCNTTTGGGGTTTTTTTTTTTTCAGAATATGCTTCACTTCAACACAAATCTCATTCACTTGCATTTCAAGTACAGGAATAGAAAAGCTTGTCTCAAATTCTGTAGGACATTTGTAAATAATATGAATCAGCATCCTAGTACAGCCCACGTGTCAATGGCATTGTGCTCTAGCAGTGCCCAAGCACGGCAATGATCGCAGTATGAAGCAAGAAGGATTGAGATGCTGAAGGGACTTTGTGTGCCATATTCTCTGGGTGGTGTTCACAGGGCTGGAGCTTCAGTACCTGCTCTGGCATCACATGTGATTGTGGCAAGAAAGAGCTCTTGGGTAAGGTGCTCCCTACGCATGGTGCTTTTGAAGGTTAAGCCGATTACTTTGAATTATTCTCTGAAGCTACCCAAAAGCTAATACAAATCTTTCTAATCTTTGGTGATAAGTGATGTAATCTGAAATTTCACATGTTAATTAGGTGGCTGCATTTCTTCTTGTCCTGAAAACTTCCCAAGCCAAGGCCGCAGTCAGAGCAGTCTTGAAGTTCATCAGCCAGTCTTGGTACCTACAGTTTAAAATTGTCATGGGGCTGGTCTTTTCAAGTACAGTTGAAAACATAGAATGATCATATATGAGAATATGCCAAATAATTTTAGGAAATGAGTAAGTGGAGTGTTAAAATCTTTTAATAATTTTTGTAGGTCAGTGGTCTTTATGATGTTAAAGGTATTACTTTTAAAATATTTTATGAGAATATGGAGTTTTAAAATCTTATTTTACATGTCTTCATTTCATGCTGTTCAAGATTTCATAAATGAATATACTCTGCTTCTGTGGAAAAAGTTAATATAAACTCCAGATGTGATTTCATTCTCTGCAGAGGTAAATTTAAACCTAGTAATTCCTTACAGGCTTTGAATCAGTCATTCTTTTTTTTTTTCTTAAATACCTAACTGATAAATTACAGAAGTAATTGAAACTTTGTTTTCCAGTTCTTCTTCTTTTCTGCTGACAGCTGGCAATTCTTTCACTGTGATGCATATCAAATCGGAGGTCACTGAGGCTCCTGGAAAGCAGGAATGCAAAGTTCTCGTGTTGTGATGTTCCTCAGGGTTTACACCTTTGGGTTGAGAATATGCTTGATGGAAATTAAGCCATTGAGGACTGTTGATCTGACAAGCCTTAGGAAACTTTGATTTTGTTGTTTAAAGAAGATTAATTCCCACCACCCCTGACTGTTGCTAGAAAGTCATTACTTTATTGCTGGGTTTTGTGCCGTTTGTACAACCATTCAGAATAACTTACTTTACAAAACAGTACAGTGAAAAAGTCCTAACAAAATCAGATTGAAGGCTCAAATGTCAAAGTGTACGATTGCAATGTTCCTGCTGTTAATGAAATCTAATTTAACAAGTCAATTCAATAATTTGCCTCTAAACTCCACAGTAAAGTTTCATTCAGTGACTGTCAAATTTAAGATACCCCAAGCCTTACACATGAAGCAAAGACCATGTTTATAGCTCATTTACACTGGGAGCCAGACTGTCAATGTGGAGCCCTGCCAGCTTGGGACAGATAAGAATCTGGCTCCCTACAGAGAGAATGAGATTTGTGTTTTTCACATCTAGATTTTGACCCTGACAACGAATCCAGTAACCAGAACTGTAGCTGAACTACTAGCAAACAGCAATTCTTTTTATTTTTCTTCCACAGTAGAAATGTGTCAAGAACAGGTAGTGAGGTTCACATGCTGTTACTAGTGTGTTCGGGGAGTCTGGGCAGTCCTCCTCACACCACTCTAGCAGAGGGTGAGATCCCAAATGCATTGGTGCCAAAAAACCCCTGGGACAGTAACACATGTGCTTTAAGGCTTTGAGAAGGGACAGAGGATGATGTGGAAGCAAAGCTGGCTAAAGCAGGGCAACATTAGAGTATTTTGTTTGAGAACCAGCAGAGCTGCAATGCCCTTGATCTGAGCAGGTGATTACATCCCAACTGAGATCATCATCAACTGTTTCAGTGTGGGACCACACCCCAGCCCTTTCACAGGGAGAAACCAGTCACATTGAACTTACCTGTTCAATTAAATATTGCAAGAAGTTAAATAGCAATTAGCATTCTAGCATCAGTACATTGCTTCAGTTGGTGATGGATCCATCAGATTGGATGGATGGATTTACCTTCCATGAACTTTTTACTTGAGAAACAATGGTCTCTCTATTGTGGGCAAAGTGTGATTAAACAAGAAACTGAGAGGGATGAGTCAGTTAAATCTATTCCTTTCTCCAGCTTCCTGCTTTTTCTTCATGTTTTGTGTCTAATATTAATTTGATTCTTTTAGAGACAGCCATTTTAACTGATTAAGTAGACCCTAAAGGTTTATGACATGGTGCCAACATTTTTAGCAATACGCTCGTTCAAAAAATCATCCATCAGTTTCCCAGTCTTCTCAGAGAAGTGGGGAAGAAGAGACATGTCAATTCTACATCCTTCACCTTGTTCTCCAAAAGATGCACCATTTCTCCTCCTTGCACATGTGGTTTAGTACTTCCTAGCTTGCACTAATTTTTTTGTGTGCCTTCACGTAAGGACAGTTAATGTTCTCAGATGAACTGCTGCTTTGAATTCTTTGTACTGTTTCTTTTGAATCCATTTTCAATATCAGAGGATATTGAGCAGTTCCCTGGCTGAGCAGGAGTGTCTCAATCCTAGGCTTGGACATGAGCTGTTAAAAGGTGTGCTAGGATCCAGGTTTGAACAGGAAGTCCTGCCAGCTGACTTTATGCTCCAAAGCCTTTTCCCTTGGTAAGAGTAAGTGATTCCCATTCACTGTTACAGTGCCATGCAAAGGACTGAAGTTTTTAGGAATTAGTGAGAACTGCAAAAAACTGCATTAGTGGACTGGGAGGGAACCCTGGGAAGCTTAGCAAAGAAAAATGGGGAGAATTGCATCTAGGAGGGAATAAGCAAAGGCTGGGGGATAGCTGCCTTACTAACAGCTCTGCAGGAAAGTCCTTTTGGTGGACAAGCTGAATGTGAGTCAGCAGTGAAGGGCAACCACAGAATCAGAGATCACTGAACCATTTAGGTTGGAAAAGACTCTTAAGAACATTAAGTCCAACCGTAAACATAACACTGCCAAGCCCATCACTCAACCATGTCCATGACGATTAAAAAGAGCACAGATGGCGTGTCGAGAGAAAAGTCTCCCCTAATCAGCAATAGGCTGTATCTGGAGTCCTGTACCCAGTTTTGGGTGCTGCTCCCATGGAAGAAAGACTTGGATTTTAGAAAGGTGGTTATCAAAATAGGAAAGAGGCTGAAGGATGGAATGACAGGCAAAGAGAGGTGGAAAGTGTGGCTTTATATATCCTGTAGAAGAAAATTGATAAATGGAAATCTTACAAATGGTTTATAAGGTGGATCTGACTCGTCTTGAAAGTGTGTGGCAGCACAATAAGGATGATCAAATATCAGGACAGGTTGTGCAGAGGGTATGCAGATTTTTCATCCTGGAAGATATTCAGGTTACTTGAGTAACCTTATCTAACTTTGAAGTTTACTCTGCTTTCAGCAAGGAGATAGGACTTGTGGACTTTGAGACCGCTTCCAGTCTGAATTAATCAGTGATTAAAATAAAATTCTATGATTTATGAACTCTTTTGATTTTTAGCAGGAATGACTGTTAGTCTGGTGTTTCTCATTGGAAGTGTTTTCCAACCCATAATTGCTCCTGATTTGAAACATTTCAGGTAACCATTTTATCCAAAAGAAATATATGCCTCACTTGGAGTGGAAGAGGAAGGACTTATTTTTTCCCAAGCCCCAATTATCTTAACCTTATTTTCAGGAATGAAAGGATTATATATTGTTTTAACTGTATTAAGATACTTTTACAGTACTTGTCAAAAATTCCGTTATTCTTGTGCTTTCAGGCAAACCCTATTAGCCTGGCAGGCTGCATGGCTTTTGGCAAGGCCATACTGAGTGAACTATTGCATGAAAAGTTTGTGTTCAATGAGGATTTGAACAAGTTGGTAAGACTAGGGCTGGATGGAAGGGAAGCCTCAGAGCAGAGAGTGTGATGAGGATCAGAAAGGGGGGAAAAAGAAGGGAGCAGGACAGAAACAAGTCAGCAGAAGGGGCTGGAGGGTGATATCTTTGCTTTGTCCCAGACAGGACTGATTGACTGGTGTATACAGAAGCCAGCCAATGTCCTGTTTACGTTTTGCAGAAGGTCTGTGATAAATAGGGCAAGGCAATGCAGGTGATGCAGTAGTGGACTGGACATGACTGATCATTCAGTTCTATCCATTATCCTGGAGTTCCCTAGTGACGCTATGTCACTTGTCTGAATTTTTGCTTTTCTGAGGTCTGAGCTGTGATTTGAGAATTACAGTGCAAAAAAAGATGAGATGCAGCTGAAAAGTATTGGGATTGTGCTAGAAGATACCAAGTGTAAGCACTCTTCCCTGGGCAGCACAATTTGGACATCCCAAATTGATGGATTCTTTTGACATTAATGTGTGTGGCCCACTCTCCTGTGTAAAAAAATGTGGCTGCAAAGATGGTGATTATCAGTATTGATGCCATTTCATGTAGTGCTCGTTTATCAGTGTTATGCACCACAGGAAAGCAAGCGAGGAAATTGATAATTCTGTCTTAATGACTGAATTCCTTAAGCACTCTTCATCCTTTCCACTGGATAAGGCAGCAATTCCTTCCTGGCCAAAAAAAAAAATAAGGAGCTGGGATATAATGCATCAGTAGAAGGCAGTTTGATTCTGGCATTTCTGAAGTACTGATTTGTGTAATGTTAATATATTCTGCTGGGTAATTTTATCCATAAAATTGTGTTCCTATCGGGTTTTTTTGTCAATTCTCTGTTGTGAGTGTTGACCCTAATGACAAGTTCCTCTGAAGCTTCTCAGGCTGTTTGCATCCTCAGCATTACTGATGCAGATGGAGAAGTCCAGCTTGTCATATCTAACTCACTCGAAGAAAAGGTAAAATGGCTTTTCAGAGGCCATGTGCGCTTTTCTGTGCATGGGCTTACTCCATCTCTTTTACTTCACTGATAGTGAATACATATTTCTTCTGAATTTTGGCTCCTGCTTGTGATACTGTTGGAGCCTTTATTTTTAGAGTTGCTATCTTTTCTCCTGCTACCATATCTGTCTGCTCAGTGTTGCATTCCTGCCAAGTTACACTTGCTCTAGACACAACATAAACATAATTACATGTAAGAAATGTGAAGTTTCTTGGATTCACTGTGAAAGGAGATTTTAGTTTCAAAATAATTTCACTTTAGTCCTGTTTCTAGTCTTAATCCTGGCTGTCTAAAGCAAGCTGTTTTGATATTAGACACATCAAGTTGTTGATGTGTACAGGATATAGTATGCTTTGGCTCTTTCACTCCCTGGAGTCCTGAGATCCTCCAGGAGAAGTATTAATAATGTGACTTATGTGTATTAGTGGAAATAACATTCTCATTTTCATATTGACATCTGAAAGGGATCACTACACCTGTGAAATAAATTTGGCATGGGAAAAAAAATATAGGAGAAAAATGTTTTATCTTCTTTTAAAGAAGGTGGCCCAAATAGTAGGTGGTACTGAGAAAAGATTTTATTCAGTGTCCCTGAGGTCTGTCTTCATCCCAAGTCCATTTGTTCTCTCATTAAAACTATCATGCAAACCATAAGGAAAATTTGGGCATGTTTTGAAAAAGTAAAATATTTGTGCTCAAAGACACATTACTTTGATGCTAAGAAAAGAAAAAAAAAAAAAACCAACAGAAAAACAACAGCAAACAACTTGGTTTGACTAGCATTAGGTCAGAAAATGCCTGTTTTCAATTAGCTCTGAAGAGTAAATCTTTGAGTCTGAACTTGAATAACATGCATTACTTAAACATTACTTCTTTTTTAAACTTGTGGAAAAGTCACGGAAACAGAAGTGAATTGGTAATTTGGATGAGTCCAGTGCTGGTGCAGAAGGATGTAGCTGCACATCACAGCTGTTGTGGGCACAGAGACCCATTGAAAACAACGTTTTGTTAAGATCTGGTGTAGATGTTATGCAACACACATACAGTTGAATTAAAAAAAAAAAAGAGAAAAGTTCATTGAAAGATGCAAGTTCAATATAATTAAAATATAACTTTTTTCCTGCTTCTCTTCTGTGTGACGTAGGACTGTCTGATATCTGGTGCGACTATAAAGGGTTTGACTCTCCCTTATCTAGACAGTGTTGTGCAGTTGAGAAGTAAAGGTGGTACCACAAGCAGTGATGAAGGGAAGGAATTGCATTAAATAATTGCAAAGCAAGGCACAGGTGACCCCTAATCCAGAGGACTGGGCTCCTGGGGAGGCAGGAAGCTGCAAAGTTCATGGATTATGTTCTCTAGAACTCATTAGAATAAAACAAGTTCTAGAGAAGAAGTTCCAAACTACTCTGATCCTGAGTAGTGAACCCAAGAAAATGTTATGCTACTTTTGACCACATGTGGAGCAGTGTCCTGCAGTGATTTAAAGCAACGACAGATACCCCAAACAAACCAAAACAAAAAAAAAATGGAATAAACAAAATTAAAAAAAAAAAAAAAAGAATTCTGTGGCCATTCATGTGAATCTGTGAATACTGGCAATATTTTTGCTGGTCTGAATAACTTGCAGGCTCGTTTCTGAAGCTCCTGGCAGAGCAGCCCTGGAGCTGTGGGGGCTGTGCCTCACTTTCCCTTCCTCTTCACTTACAGGCTGGTGGCAGCTGCAGAAATGATGCTGTGTGTGCCTTCTTTCTGTGGCAGGGGACAAAAATTAGGCTTGGGAAAGAGGGATACTTCAGACCATGCATTTTGAAAGTTCTCCTCTGCAAGGAAGGATTGGTGTGACAGGATTGGTGAAAACCTGACTCTTCTGTGTCTGCTCGCTGCATGCCAAGATAAGATATAGTTGTGAAGTGGAGCAGTCTATTTAAAAATATTCTTCATAGTTAGAGAAAAACACAGGTATGAAAGAGGGAAAGGGACCAGGTTGCGTTGTGGCCTGGTTGTGCTCTTATAGCACCCATTTAAATTCCCATTTATATTTTCATAATACGCTCGTCTCCTTTTTGCCTCAGAGCTATTTTAATTGAATTTGCTTGTTCTGCCTGCCATTTAGCTGTGAGCTGCTCAGACTAAAACCAGTTTCAATGCAATAACAAACCAAGCTGTTTCACTAAATTTCTGGCATTAAAAGCAGCTGACCTTCATATGCTGCGGGGGGAATAAGAGGGTCTAATGGTTCTAATGCTGAGAGACACACATGAAATCAACTGTGCACATAACTTGGATGCGAAATTATTGTAATGGCACAAACTACCCGTATTAAACACAGTTGCTATCTTGTGTGTGTGTGTGTAATTTTCAAATATTATCTGCATTTGAATTGAATTATCAAATAGACTGTAATATTAGGCTATAATACTTTTGGGATGAGTATGAATTTTGTAATAATTAGGTCATTACTAGGCATAATGTAGCTGTGTTTCTTAAATGTACTTTTTTTCATTTATTTGTAAAAAAAGAGGTATTTTAAAAAATTCTCCAATGAATACAGCATTGTTACTGTTGAGTAAAACACAATTAAAGGGATTGAGTCAGAATTTAGTTTTCCATAGTACACATGTATACAGTTGTACAGCTATTAAAATTGTCTTTGTCTAATTTGTAAAGCAGAGCAATGAGACAATGCACTGTTTCTCTTTGACACCATATTTGTATCGGATTTGTTGGTCCTGACAACCAGGAATATCAGACTGGGTCAGGCAGAGACACCCTTGCATCATTAAACTGATGAGTTTTCCCATCCTTTTCAATGGTTGAGGGCTTCACTCACTGAACTGTTGATATTAGACCTCTCTGTTGCAGGGAGGAGTATCATGTTTGCTTGTGCAAAGCTACTATGGCATAGTATAGCTATAACTGACTTTATTTTTTTTTTCCACTTCTGCTGTACTTCCAGGGACTCCTGATAGTCTGTTGAGGGAGTGATAAGATTTTCAAACAGAGGTTTAGAAAGTCTCTGTTGTTTCTCAGTGGTTTGGTTGGAAAAGAATGTGTTGAGATAAGGTACCACTGATGGGTAAGCTATGTACAAACAGTCAGAAAGGCTGCTTATTTGTGTGTTTTATAATGCTGCTTTAATTCTTAGTTTTATAAACAACACGACTGTCTAGGTAGAGAACCCTTTTGAAATCCAGTATAATTATTGGGTGCTGCCAGAGAGCAGAGCATGCATTAGGAAGTGGTTATGGAAGAGGCAAGGCTGCTTCTGCATGCCCCCTCCTTTCCTCTCACCAACATGCTCAGAATCAGTGCAGCTTTCAAATCAGATTTAAAACCTATTCATTTAAGCAAACTGTTTGCTCTGATTCTGGTTGTGAAAATCATAGAATCAATAAGATTGGAAAAGACCTCTAAGATCATTGAGTCCAACCAATAATGTAACACTGCCAGATCCGCCACTAAACCATGTCCATAAGTGCCACATCTACATGTTTTTTGAACACTTCCAAGGCTGGTGATTCCAGAATTTCCCAGGGCAGCCTGTTCCAATGTTTGTCAACATTTTTAGTGAAGAAATTTTCCCTAATATCCTTCTATTGCTTATAGTAACTTGAAGACAGCACCTCCTAAAATCACTGACTAGAAAACATAATAGATGTTAAAATAGGTGGATGTATTCTCAGTATAATAGTGAACACTTGGACAAAATGTCTTTTTTTTTTTTCTCATTGTCATGAACATGATTAATTTGGGTTTTTTTATGCTAGGAAGTAAACTTTATCATAGTACAATGAAGATTACAAAAAGTAAAAAAAACCCCGTAGTTTATAGAGGTATAAGAACCCTGGAGAAGAGCAGGTACAAATACTGGCTGTCCACTGGGGAGTCTGAGTTATACAATGCTAGTATTACTAAAAATTTTTTAAAACCTTTTGTTGTTGTGATTTAAGAAATGTTACATGACTCAGCATGATTCATACCACCTCTCCCTTCTATGTTTAATTTTCTTATTCCATTAGCAGACTGTTATGATACCCAGCTTCCCTTCCACAAGTTACTTTACTCTTTGGTAAGATGTTGGTGGGGGAGGAAGAAAGGGGAATTGAAACTCTCAAAAAGATCTGGTATTTTTTTATTTCCCCAAATACATGTACATAAAGAGAACTTGGTATAGAAATGAGTATAGGAAGATTTGAAATTTGGGAAAGAGAATATACAATACAGTTGAATCTAGTACAACATTACACTTTCAAAATGGTTTCTCTGATAAGAATTTCAGGCTGGTTTTAGACTGCTCTGCTTGTAAGTATTTGCAGCTCATCTGTTCCACAGAATGTAGGTTTTTCAGGCCAGATTCATCACTGATCCGTCATAACGAACCGGATCACATCCCAGTATCTAAAATACAGTCTTCCTACAATGTGATCCTGGTATCCACTGGAGTCCACTGCTCGGGACACTGGCAGTATCCTTTATCTCTCCAGCCCCCTTGCTCTTGAGTGTGGCAGTTGCAGGATCAGTTCCCACTTGGAGGTGCTCCTTGGGCTTTTCCAAGTTCAGTGTTGGTTGCATGGTTACAAGTAACTGCTGTTTCTCTCTCATGCTCCACTTCGAATGTGTCATCTCTGTGCAGTGTACAGTTGTTTCCCATATGTAAAGCTCTCACATATTTGGGAATGCCTAAGTATAGCTATAACTACTTTCTGTGGGCTGAGGAAATTGTACCCAAAATATTCCTTATCCTTTAACTTAATAAGTTTACACTTGGTAAACAACTGTTGTAGATGTTTCAAAAGTGTCTATTTTTTTATCACTTTCTTTTTCTTTTGTAAATAAGTAGAAATAATTGAAATTCTTCTTACACAATGCGAGTGTTTTATGGGCTTCAGGCATTAAAAGAAGTAACAAGAAGCAGTTAAAAGCAGTTCCTATACTCCTGGTACAGAAGTTGAGGTTATTAAGATCAGAAAGTAAGATGTAACATGCTACATAATCTTACCATAATACCTCAGTTTGCATGTATATAATACATGGTAACTGCTGTTTTATGACGAGTTTTTCAGATGCTATAATTGCCTGGTGAACATTGCTCATCTGTGTTCATTGACTGATGAACTCTATTCAAACTTTAGACACACCATATAATGGGATGTCTGGGAAGTTGTAAAGTGAAAATTTTATTTGATTACCCTAAATAAAATTGATAAATAACAGGGAACATAATTTTAGCTTTAGAGAGGCTTTGAAGAAGGTAAGTGAATAAAATATCCACATTGATGATGCAGCCCTTGCAAGAGACCTTATAATTCACATGCATTTCAAGATCACAGTCAATTACAGAAAAACAAAATTTCACTTTACTTTATAATTTAATCACTGGGGAGTTTAACTTCAAAAGTCCTTACTTTAATCATCATAGTGGACATGTCAAAGTATTTGATTAAATGGATGTTGTAGAGTGTAGAAAAATTATTTCTCTCAAAGGCTAGACTTTTTGTCATATTATTCCAATAAATTTTCATTAGAAGTTGCAGTTTATTATTGTTGTCATTATTACGATCATCATTATTTGTCAATCATTAAAAATCGGGGAAAGAAAAACAAACCTGAAACCTGCCAGTGAGGAATTTACTGATGGCATGAGAACACCTTTTTTCTGCAGCTCATTTCAGAGTACTGTATAAAAATGATCTTGCAGTTTGAAGGATTTTGGCACTCTTGCCAACCAAGAAATGTGTCACCATAGTTGTGGTGGAAGCTCAAGCCTAATTTCTCCAAGAATAAGCCTCTCTATCTCCTGCCTTTTCACTTGGGTGGAGCATGAGAACAAGAGATCAGGTTTCATCGTTCATCTCTGTAATCACTTTCAGGTTCCTTCCAAGAGTGGCAGAATCCCCCACAAAGGGAAATAAAGCAGGACTTTGTATGCTTAATGCAAAGCAGAGGGTGAGTGGTACAGGGAGGCTCTTCACCTCAAGATAGTGCTACAGCATCTTTGACACTGCACATTCAAATCCACACTGTGTAGTGGTATGAGAAATAAAGAGGAGCAGTGGTGGTGGTGTAGCCATGATGGTCTAGGAGAGTTTAGAGGCAAATCTTGCCTTTCTAAGGGATGTGTTTCAATTTGGCATGAGCTCAGCCATTAAACGCCCCGTGTGGCCATAGCAGGCAGGTAGCCTATTTGATTAATCGAAGCGTATGTTGTGATAGACAATCAGCATGTGCAGTGCTGCCTGTCAGCATGCATATAGCTACTGCATATGCTTTTTCCTGCCTTGCAGAAATATCTAAAGGGATATTCAGAGCTCTGGGCTTGGTGGGGTAAGAATAGTGTAGAGGACAATGAGCAGTAATAAAACCCTGTGAATACGATCTTTCCCATATTTAATTTTCCTCTTTCCACTTTTTCTCTCCAAAATGTGAATGGAACATAGGAGATCAACTCATTGAAGTCATCTGAACCCTCTGAAGGCTGTTTTATGAGTTTATTTATCTGGCTTGCTTACGTTCCTTTGTAACTTCTTTCTTCTCCCCCAAAGTAACTCTTAGACTATAGATCAGGTGCTGTACAAATAGCAGTAAAATGGCCCCAATCTCTAGAAGTGGATCCAATAACAAAGTAAGAATTGGAGGGGGTTTGGATGTTTTATTCCAAGCTAATTAAATTATAGAATTTTCTGGCAATTGCAAAGGAAACAACTGTGTGCTGCATATTGTGTAAATGTATTGCTTTGTATTAATGCCACTGTGTTTTTCCTTTGAGAAAATACTTGCAGCATTCATAATTTCTCCAATTATGTGTCTTGTCAGGAGAAAACAATATCTTAAAAGGAAAATACTCATTTTCCAGCCTTATTGCCCTTGTCTGGCACCTCAAGCATTGGGCAAATTCCGAATAGCATGAGGTCTGGTTACTTTTGTTAAGAAAGGATAGTTCATGATGTGTGTTACTGGGTGCAATGGCTATTGCAAATTTTTCTTAAGCAAATGGGTTGAGATACCAAAGTGCAAACTGATGCAATCAGTCACCACGGTCTCGTCAGAGTGGGGCAGGTAAATGGGGAAGCTGAGGACTAGCCCTGTTTGTAAACCCTGATACTATTGACATGATTTTATCTTGCAATAGAGATTCCAAACCCACTTTTTTTTCTGTTACTTTCTTTTTAGAGAGGAGTGAGCATTAAAACCTTGAAAAGTGAGGGTGCTTGGCTGCTCTGATTGGTGTGTTAAAGTGGACCTTGGAAATAATTTACTTGGAGCTTGAGCAAAATGAGTTCAAATATTGTGGAGAATGCAACCTGGATTTCTTTAGTTCACAGGATTTTTGTAGATACATGATTTTAATGATTCTTTTGAAACCACTGACATGTGCTTGTCTTTAACTGTCACCAGCAGTGCTGCATCAGCCCCTGGGTACGGTTGATATTTGCTTGTTCCTGGATTTGAGTAATGAATGGAAGGCAGTACGTACATTGTTTGTTGCTGCCCAGGAAATAGATTTTTCGACCTGAATATTTATTTTACTACCAAGAATTGTGCACCCAAAAATTTTCTGGGATCGTGGCAGAGCACTTCTTCTTTTAAAGGTAGGATCCTTGCAAAAGCTTGTGCATTCCTATCAGCCTTTTTTCTGAGTAACTTTTTAAAGGCAGGCGAGTTGGCCTGATGCTTAAGGCATTGAGGATGTTGCTTGGCAACTTCGGGCTGTGTGTGCATTTCTCTGGGAGCAGCTGGACAGATGTTTGCACATAGGCTGACTGGGAGCAGCGCCTGGTGGCAACTGAGCAAACCCAGTCCTAAAATTATTGTTTAAGGAGATGTGTGATAAATTAAATATTTGCACTATAAGAGACTGTTCATGGTACTCTATTTGCAAAGTTTAAGAAGTTTTTCAAGAGGATAAGAGGCTGAGATGCTTTTCTTGGGTATTTTTCAGTGCCTAGGTTATAAATACATGGGATTTGTCATTTGAGCGAGTGACTGTTTAGTTTAAAGCTGTGAGTTGAAGATGACGGTTTGATTTGGTGTTGATTCATCCTCGCCTTTCAATGTAACAGTATAGTTTTCATGCTATTAAGCGAATTTACCCTTGAGAGATACAAACCCAGATCTCCCAGGGTTGTTTTGCGGGTCTGTGTCCAGTTGTCAATTGGCTACATTTCGGTTAGAAAGAAACCAGTGGAGTGTGACCCTCCGCTACTTTCTAGCCCATGATACAATTGCCTGGGTGCACACAGGGCACCTAATTTTAAGGCATGCCACTATATTTTTCAAGGAAAAAACATGGTAAACCTGGATTGGTAGATAACCTCTGATTTTTCTCTGTGAATGCTGGTACAGTGAGAAGGAGTTGGAGGTGGAGTAAGCTGTTGAAGCATAAGGAAGGGATGGGTTTCTCCTCACTACCTTCAGATTTGCTGGCAGTGTCCCATCAGTTGAATGTGAGACTTAAACTGTAATATGAATTAGAGCATATTTTAGTGTATTTTGAAAGTGTCTGAGCAGCTAAAAACATAGGTGGCAGAGCTCCTGGCTGTGTTCAGACACTGTCTGTTAGCTGGAGGTGGGCTGGTCCCTGGGAGTCCTGCTCAGGTGCAGGGTGAAGGTTAGGGGTATTATTTTGAGCAGTTGATCACATAAATAAAGGCTGGTGGCCAACACCACCATCTGATGCCAGCACAGGCTGGCAGAGCCCAACAAAGAGGCAGTGGTGTGACGCTGCCGTCATCCTCAGTACTCATACCACACACCACCCCTCCCCGGTCTTATACTGATGAGATCTCACGTTGTGGTGGCGAATTGTTAGATTTATCATCTCTCCTCCCTTTTTAGCTTTAACTTGAAAGGGTTTGCATACTTCTTCCCATGGCTTTAATAAATGGTTGTAGTGGCTTACTGAAAAGGGCAGGATGAAGGTGGGAAGGAGCAGCTGGGAAATCGGAGGAATGATGGAAACTTTTCTCCTGTTGGTATTGCAGATGTTTAACTGAGTGGGAGAGTGTAGCAGACTAGGCTGCAAGGAGCAGGGTGACATCTGGCTGGGTGGGCTTTGAGCCACTGTGCACAGGCCCAGGTCCTTGCTTTGTGAAGAGCAACCACTTCTGCTGTAAAGTTTTGTACAAGGAAACAAGAGCACAAGATGAGTCAGCATACTGGGAACAACTGTGCGCTTTTCTAACTAGAGACAAAGAAATTGCACTATATATATTGGGGGTTTGCTTTCTTGTTTTCTTCAATAGATATATTTGGTAGATTAAAAACACCAGCCCTTTCCCTTTCTGTGATTTTACTTACTGTCAAACATGGATCTAGGTTTTCTACTCTTTTATCGTTTTGAGAAAATTAAAATGGCAAGGGATAGTTTGATAGGAAAGATAGCCAAGGAACATAAATTTCTTGTTTAGACATGGCAAGTTGGAAATGTTTTGATTCTAAGGAATCCTTGAGACTAAAGCAATCCTTCAACAATTAAAGGAAGCAACCTGTGATACCTTAGCATGTAAGACAATACAGATAAAGGATAACTATTCATTTTTGAACAGAATTTCTTACCTTTTCTCAGTAACATTTTAGTATGATGATAAGCATAAACATTAATTGTACTTTAAATAAGAACCTACTAGGGCTTCCCTTAACTGTTATTAACCTTCATTAGATGAGAATTAAACTGTGTCGGGTGCTATGCAAACACTCATTAAGGTGCCTTCCCTCCCTGGTAAATTTTGCAGCTAACAAACACAGATGTTATAAAAGCAGTTGGGGGCTATGCCTATTAACCTGGCCACTGAGAGTCATTATAGGTGCCATGAGAAAGAGGTATCTTAAAACGGGATTGTAGAAAGCAGCTATGATTCAGGATGGCATTTCTATTTCTGATAGGACATCATAAATATTAGCATTGATTCTGCTTTGTCTCAGTGAGAACTTTAGCTTATGCTCAAGATAAACTCCTGCTTAAGTCTGTCTCTGAATTAGATGAAAAGAAGATATAGAATACCTAAAAATAGCTTTTGACTAAAATGAAAGACTGGGCTTAATGGTATGGAAAAGGCTGAAAGAAGATATCTGCGTTCCAATGTAACGCCCCACAGGTAGAGCTAAACAGCATGCACTGTGGGCATGAAGACAAAAAAACAGAATTTCATGGACTGAAATAGGTGGACTCAACAGAAAGCAACCTAGTAAAGGAAAATGTTCTCTGTTGACCTCGACAGAGACAGTTGCCATCTGGGAAGCTTGTGGTCCTAGAGTTGCCAATAGAAAATGAGAGTTGTCCTTGCTTCCCTCCATGTTAGGCTGTTCAGGAATCCTACTGAAATTAAAATAAATTTGTGCTAACTGCATATTGCATATCTTCTGTATCGTCAGTTTCCTGTAGTAAGTGTATATTAAATTGGAGTACAGTTAAACCATAGTAGTGATTATGCCTAAACAAGTCAAAATCTTAACTGACACTAAAAGCTTCAGTTTATTACTCTGTCTGAAAACTAACTTTTGTATGTTTTGGACATGGCCTCAGGTGCATCCCAAAGCATCATGTGTCCAAAAATGGTTCATAATGGGGGCTGAAGAACTCCAGCAGGAGGTAATCACTTGATAATCTGGTTAATGCTCTCAGTCAGAAAGTAGCTACAAATATGAAAGTGACAGAGGATGGTGCTGAATTAATTGCAGTAAATCTTCTATAGGCAGGATTTCGGTTGCAGAAGCACGAGGGCCAAATTTACTGATTGTCCCTTCAGTAGTCTTAAAATGGGGTGGATATGGCACTGAGAGTGACACGTCAGACCAAATAAATCTCTGCACTGAGGTCAATAAACCAGTGTCAAGAATGAATCTGATCTGTGATGTCACTGAGTTGTATTAAGGGATATCTCACCTGAAGGCTTACTACTTATGCATTTGAAGGCAATGGTAATATTAGCCAATTAAGTCGGCATTACATTTGCAGTGAGGGAAGACAGAAATAGAAGATTTGGTCTGATTTCTAAATCTTACCTTCATCTCCTCACAGTGATCACTCTTAATTAGAAGAATTTTGTTTCATTGCCTTGCAGAAAGTTAAGCTGCGTGAGTCATGGGCAGAACAGTTTGCTTTTAATAAATGGAAGTGGATACAGTAATAATAAAAAAAAAAAGAAAAAAGAAATCAGTTCGACTCCAAACCCATCTGCTTGTCTAGACAGATAGTGCCAAGCTCCTGTCTGCTAAGAAGTATCTTCTTAATAATGCTGTACTAATGCTACTACTTTTACAGTACTTGCCATTTTTCGAAGTGCTGTACCCAGCTAATTCATCATTGGCTGGACTTGAGACAGCCTTTTGCTGAGTTTGATAGCATTTTTGTGTCTTGCTTTTCTGTAATATGCTATTTTGAATGCCATGTCAAATCAATTAGGGAATCACAAGAATGTTTTAGGCATCAGTTCCCAGAGCTGGGCAATAATCCTTGTCCCTGTTCTTCCAGGGTTGCCTATTCATCTTTTCCTGGCAGAGACCATGTGTCTCCCCATTCCCCTCTCCTATAAAAAAAAAGTCCTTGTAGTGGCCAAATACTCTGCACAGGCCTGTTTTCCTTACGGCTGTCCTCTGACTGGAAGGCTATGGGGAAGGGGGTGTGTATGTGTATTGGCACCATTTCCTTCCCCACCCCTAATTTACCTGCCTCACTTCAGAGGCTGTCTTTGCCTTTATTCTTCCCTGGATTTGTGTGCCTGCCTGCCTCCCTCCCTCCCTTTAAAGGGCTTGTGCAAGCAAGTTGCAAGTGTTCACTGAAAGGGAGAAACTGGAACAGTAGAAGTGGTGGATGGATGGATGGATGGATGGATGGATGGATGGATGGATGGATGGATGGATGGATGGAGAAAAGAATGGAAGGCAGAGGTTGTCACCTATTTCACCCTAGCTGTGTGTTGATCTCCTCAACGACTCTGACTCTTGCTTGTACAGTTGAGTCCTGGCATCTTGATATCTATGTACCTTCCTCCCCAAAGGATGGGATACTGGGGGCAACCTGGCTTCCAGACCAGCACATAAGCAATTCGGACATGCATCAACAACCCTTGGTTGTGAGAAGGGATTGCCTTGGGGTGCACCAAGCCTGATGTGAACTGAAACTTAATCAGAACCCTTTGCTCCTGGCATTCAGGTCTGAAGCACTACTTCCAGAAAGATGAGAAAATAGCAAAAATAAAATTATTGTCCTGTAGCAAGACAGGAGATCAGTCCTGTCACTACTAGACTTGTCATCTTGTCTTCCTTTTGTGTAAATGGACACTTGGGATAACTCCAGTGAAGTGCAGGGGGATTATTCATGTTTTCCACCTGTGTGAGAAGAGTATAGATTCAGGCTTTTTATAAATTACTGGAAAAACATTTTAAAAAAAATTTAAAAACGCTAATTCATGGAAACCCAAACTTCCATGGAGCTCCCATCTGACAGGAATCATGGCAAGTTGGGCAATTAACACACTGAGGAATTAAAAAGTAATATATGAAAATTTGAAAAAAAAATAAAAATAATGTGAATGTTGAGAATTCTGAAACTTAGGCCCATATTGGTAGCCCAGAGGTACCAGTTATCTTGTATCTGTTGCAAAGATTTCCTGCTTTTAGGAACAGCCTGTTAATACCACTTGATATTTTGAGGTTAAGTCAATGTACTGAAAGCCTTCTCGATCCTCAGATGAAAGATGCCAATATATATGCAGTATATCCACAAAAGGGATCACAGGGGATAGTGTAACTGAGGGGCTAACCTGCCTGCAGTACAAAGACAACATGTGTGTCTGGGAAGTGCAAATACTCCGGTGATGTATCTCTGTTTAAAAGTGATGTCAACACCTTCCTCTGTAGTGGGCAGTGCAAGAGCTGCCAAAGGTTGAGCTGGTAAATTCTTACTGTTTTTTTTCAGAAATATTTCTGAAGTCTGCTAGCTTCTTTTGAGGTTCAGTTTGATTCAGACCAACTCAGTCCTTTTCTTACTTTCCTCTTGGTTTGTGTGGGGTTTTTTTGTTGTTGTTTTGTTTGGTTTGGTTTTTTTTTCCCAAACGAAACCTTGTTAACTCTAATGTGTATCTTTGCTGTCAAGTACATTCCCTTGTGATTCGTGATGGCTTCCAGAGCTCCTGGTGGAGAAAAATATACAAGTCTTGTTATTTCAACTGCATGACCAGAGGTATGCCCTCTCTTAGTTGATGGCATGCATTTTTCTTTTGAAGTCTCTTTCCCTGCTGTGCGCATTATGGGTGCGCCAGATCTACTAAATGGCACTCCTGCGTAGCAGGTGAAGAGTGGGGTATGATTCCACATAAAATACAGAACAGCATAGTTTTGCAGGTCTGAGAAATTGTATGCTGCCGCCTACTATTAAAACCTCTTACTCTTCTTAAATCCCCCAGAGATGCTGCTAATTAAAGGAGATATTCCTGCCCTTGTTGCTGACAGCCCCAGTTCATATCAGAGCCCTGTGGATCTCATAAGTTTGGGGAGCTCTCAAAATGCCCTATATAAAGAGATAATAAGCCCATTTTATTCACTGTGCTGTACCAGGATTGCAAGTGCAGCATGAGAATGTGTCAATTTGTCGCTCTTCTGTAGCCAAGCCATCACTGCCCTTCCTGTGGCCAACTCCTCCTCTGGAAAAGAGCAAGTTCAGCTGCTTCAAGTCCCCCAGAGAAGTCCCTCTGAGCACCGTGGTGTGGCAGAGTCTCAAACCCATCCTATGGGTGTAGTAGCTGATCCTGTGTGTGTAGTAGGTGGAGATCTCAGTTACGTGCTCTAAGAGGAGCTATATGTATTTACCAAAATGGAATGGTGCAAGTAGGATTAATCCCCTCCCAAACTGCTTCTGTATGCACTAGAAATTTTTGATGCGTTCTGACATGAGGCATACTGTGGTCTACACTG
>WEIV01000331.1:156865-268579 GCA_013390005.1 Calyptomena viridis | reverse complement strand
CCGCCCCGCGCTGAGGGATCGCGCATCCCTGCCCGCCTGACCCGCGCGGGCTCCCAGGTGCGCGAGAGCGCGGCCCGGGCGCTGCACACCCGCACTCTTCCCCATCCCCACTCCAGGCCCCGCAGAGCGCGGCGTGGAAGTGTGGAGAAAGGGGAATAGAGAAGCCGCGAGCTGAGCGGGGCCGTCTGTGCGCCTGCATTCCGGGTGCGGCCCCTCGCCGTCGGACGGCCAGAGAGGGGCTAGGGCGGGTGAGTGGAATAGCGTTTTGTCTTTTTCGGTTGTCCCATTTTTCATTCAAAGGTGTAATTTTATCACATATACCGAGAAGCTTAAAAACTCGCACTCCTATGATGATCGCAGTAGAAAAGCATCCCAGTCTGGCCTTGCGTCTTGATTTAATTACTTTTGGGGCTGTACTGGAGGAGGAAAGCGCTGGGTAAAGGCGATTATCACTCTCACCGCTGTTCTCCAGTGTGTGCCCTTGTTTGAGACAGATGGAAAGTATTTCCTCCACTCAATGTGTGTTTTGCTTCTAAGTTGAAAGGAAACTACATACAATGTTTGAGGTCTTTTCTGTCAAAATAATTGCAAGTCAGAGGCCCGCTTGCCAAAAAAAAAAAAAAAGAGGCTCTAAGATAGGTGTGTCTCATGTGCATCTGCCCTTTTACAGCCTGGTGAGCTGAGTGATAACTTTTTGATTTTACTTTTGATGTTGTTAGCATTTGTTTCTGTCCATTGAAACCTGAAAGATTTGTATAAAGAAAGCAAGTATAACTAAATCTTGCAGAAAATAAGAATAGAAGTAAAATACATAAGGCTTTGCCCAGTAAAGGTCGGATGCAATCGAATGTATGTTTTTTTCTCTAAATCTATGGAGAAGAGTCCTTTCATAGAGTATTAGAAGGTCAAGACCATCGTACTGCATCACTGATGTGGTTAAATTCACTGTCTTGCTGCACCTCTGTGTGTGTACATACATAATAGAGTATAGGCAAATACTGCTATGCTAGTCTCCTTGGTTTGGAAAGTTTCGGCTCTAATGTGAGGATGAGACCTGCATGGCAATAAAGGGAGGAGAAGAGAGCCTGAGAGCACCGCATTTAGAATAAGAGCCACTGGAAGTTTATTCCTTATGGCATCGCATGAACGGGAAGGCTCCTTGAGCCGCCGGCATGCTGCAGACCTGCTTGCTACAGCAGAGAACATAAAACACATCGGGAAGCATTAAAAATAAGCTGGTTTTATTTAATCAGACCAGTACAGCCCGTGCCGTTCCCCAGACTAATTGCCCGCAGTCTCATCCCTCCGTGAGCGGTGCGGCTGACGGCCTTTTCTCCCCAAAGACTGCCCCGTGTGACCGAGGAGCTGTCGGATGCGCATCTGGAGCTCATCCGATGGGAGCCCGCTGCTGTGGTGGGCAGGTTTAGCCTTGAGGAGGAGGGGGGATGCAGGGTGTGGCACGCATCCCTCGCCCTCCCCCGCGCCTCTGCCTTGGCGGCTCCTCGCTGTCGGGCTGTGCCTGTCTGCTGGAGAGCTGCACCAAAACTGGAGAGGTCTGGTTTGGGTTGGGGTTTTGTTCTCTCTTCCGAGAAGGAGCAAGTGAAGGTGAAGCTACAACTTACGTAATTTTGAAATTAAATAGGGTGAAATTGTTTTCTTGCCTGAAGTGGAAAGCTGATGAATATTTAGTCTTTGATGAGAAAGAATTACTGTTCACAGACTTTTCTTTAAAGTCTGGGGAGGGGTTCATAGATAATGTGCTTACTGATAGTAGATTTGTCCCACAGCAATGTGGTGGTCGCATCTATGTTTGTTAGATTTGTTGTTTGATGCATGATTGTGAATTCCATGGGGGTTATGCACAATTGTTTTCTTAAAATATGTAAAATGTCACTTCTTTGTATTTCAGGCATGCTCTCAAGTTAACAGAAAGTTCTTGAAATGTGTTAAATGTGTTATTCACGGTGGGTGACATTCAGACTTGTTTCATGGAAATCTCATGTACCAATAAATGACTGCTTGTTATCTGAGGGAAAACGTCAAACCATTTATAAGTGGTTATAAAAGACTACTTGTCTCTCATGCGATGAAGCATCAGCTTTATTTCTTGACCTACAGCATTTTCAACACAAAAGTATTAACAAATGTGTGACTTTTTCACTTCAAAATACAACCTTGGGTCGGAATCTCTGTATGTTCAATGCATGTTCAATATGTTGGACCTTGAAAATGAAGGGTCGGTCCATGCGGGGAGGGCTATTGTGAGTCTGCAGGGTTGTGTTTCTTCAGTGTGAATAGTATAGCCTTAGGCTATTGTGGTTTAGCATCTTATTTATCACATTTTTACAGGAAATATGTTCTGACTGCAGTGTTTAAATGTTAAAAGTGTTTTGTTCAAACAAAATTTCTCTCTAATCAAGTGAATATAATGCATGCATGTAACTGAAAAATATGACTGCTGTCAACTAAGCTGAAAATTAGGCTGACAGTGTGTTTGTTCTGAAGAATCATGATGTATTGTTTTTATTTGGGGCAAAAGTTAAAGATTATATATGAGTGTTACTCAGAATTAGACTTAAATAAGCATCACTAAGCAATTTGAGTCAATACCATAAAGGAAGCCTTCAAAAGAGATGAACCACTGAAAGAATGATAGATTAGCTAGTTTTTAGAGCATGTTTCTCTAAATTTTCAGTCTCAAGTATTAGCTCTTGTTCATAGTGGCTGGGGAATGGTCCAAGTCTAAAAGTGTATAAGGATACATAGAACTTCCTCTCATATTAGCTGGCTAAAAACAGCCAAAGAGAACCGCTTGTTTCCTTTGGAAAGATCTCAGTTTCTTAAAATGAACAGCCCAGGTAGAGGAGAAGAGGAGCATAAGCACTTATCTTGGCTTCAGCAAGAGAAAACCTACAGGCCCTTTGCTCCTGTCCCTGCCACTCTCAATCGTCATCACCATAAGCATTGGTGCAGAGGAAGCTCGGGAGGATTGCTGAGGACTAAGTGTATGTGAAAAAGCAGAAATGGGTCAATATTTGGGACAACTGAGTTAATCTGAGACAATGTGCTGTATAGATGGCAAAATCAGTATCTCCTGGACCCTTCCTGAGTAATTGATATAATGCAATTTGAGTAATTGTCAGCTTTCTGTTTCTGGAGGAACATGAAATCTTTACTTTTTACTGACCATTCTTGAGCAAAATGGATAAAAGCAAAAAGGAAATTATAACAATCTATATGCATCCTATGGGATGCAGTATACAAAAGGGTAATACATAAATGAAAGTTTAAAAAGTATGTAGAAGTGAAAAAAGTAAGGGGGGGGGAAACTTTTTGCATAGAACTCTTCAATTTTTTCCCTTTTCTTTATAGATCTTGGAAATACCTTTTGTGCCACAGACAGAATCAATTTCAGTGGCTTCACTACCTATCAAAACTGATGTGTGGGCAAGCTGAGAAACAAAACTAGTATTGGAATCTGCATGAGAATTATGCACCAGATATTTGATTCTGCTGAGAAAAGTCTTTCAGTTTAGAGGGTTAAAAAAGATTGTGGAAACTTAGTCCTAAGAGCATGTGTCGGGTAAAGGGCTAGAGTAAATGAGAAGCATATGTGAATATAGAGAAATATATTCAGGAAGGGGGAGCGGGGAATGTGAAGAGAAAAAAGCAGGATACAATTTTGAATACCTGCTCTCATGCATGTATTTGTATGAAACGTGTTCATTAACACATGTGACAGAATGAAGTAGTCATAGCACTGCTCTAATTAGTGAGAGTTGGGAGAAGAAAGCTCATGCATGGAATAGAGAATGGTTGGTGTTTCTGGTTTTGGGCTATGTTAAAATTGGGACTACAAAGGTGTAGTATGCATCCATTGTTTGGTTTTTACTGCAGCCTTTTTCCTAAACTAGGGGTTGAATTTTGTTCCCAGAGGGGCAGCAGGTAGCAAGTGGGGTGATAATTTGAGGTGACAACAGCTGACCCTGATAGGCTCTTGATTGGAGCTCTGTTGATGAACGGTAGGATGTTCATGGGAGAGAGGTAGGGAAAACACCTGTCTCTGGCTCATGCAATACTAGAGCAAGCTGCATACTTACATCTGCTCTTTACTTGTATCCTGCTCCCCCAGTCAGGATCTTGCCTGTCACTCCTGCCACATGTCCTCTTTCCCTGGCTGCGGTCACTGGCTGGGTACCCCTTTCTCTGGGCTCCTTGGTGGGGTCCCTGCTGAGATGGGAGCTTCTGGCACCATCCATTCTTCCCATTACTCAGGAAAGTGGCCAAGTACTGACCCCACATCTCCTCCTCTCAGTTTGGGATCATTCCTTCATGTTCCTCATTCTCAGAGCTTCATCCCATGGCTCAACCTCAGCACTCTCAAGCTCCCTGGAGGAGATGAGTAAATCCTGGGAGGCAGCCACATGCTGAGGTGCACCAGCAGCCCTTTCCCTGGTGGCAGGAGGTGACACTATTCATGGCAGCCAGGGAACAGGACGCTGCTGGTAGCAATGGAGCAGGAGGACTCCCTAGTGGTGGAGGTTGCCTTGTTTACTCCTTATGAATCTAAGGGCAACTATGTGTAACACTTCCTGTTTCCTAGGACGTACTGGCTGCAAATAAAATCTTGTTTAATAGGCTAGCAAATGTAAACAGGCTGTGAAGAACAGAAGAAGGAAAAAAAAAAACCCAACTCTTCCAGACCTAGGAAACATATGTTTATGCTAACTGAGAGACCTGTTCTTGCACCCTGACTCACGTCAGGGAGTATCTTAATCTGCCAGTCTTCCCATGGAAATTGGTAAGCCTGTCTGTGATTCAAGGCTTGATTCAGTTTAAATAGAGGTATCAACATCTGACCCCGCCAAATCATAGTTTAGGTCATGAAGCTATAATCTTTCTAAGGACCCTGGAGATGATTACTTCACCAGGTCCACTGAATTTATTGCCATTTTCTTTCAATTAAATTACTGCTGTTGCAGAGCAAGTGTTGGGGCAGGCAGCACTTAGCCCCTCTGCTCTCCAGGGTGCCCCACAGATGCACTGGGGTCAGTTCATGGGTGTATGCATCTCCACAGAGAGAAACATTGTCACTTGACTGTGGGAATTATTTGTATCAAGAAATCTAGTGCCTCTGGTTTGTTCCTAGTAGCAGTTCTTAACATTTCATATCAGTAAATACGAAGTTTGATAAAGACTGATGTATAAAAGTGTGTGCTCAGGAAAGCAGGGTCTTTTTAGTTTGGCCAGATGCCTTTTGTATGGGGGATCTGGCACCAGCATTGCCAGAGAGGATGGGGAGTGAGGGACAACTGCTTTTTCAGCACGTCACTGTAAAACACAAGTCTCACTTCTTCTTAAGGGGCTGGCCCAAGGCACAGTGGCCTCTTGTTGTAAGCAGGTTTTTTAATTGATCATTTTATAATGAACCACACCACACAGTTTGCTGATGATGCCAAGCTGTTTGGTAACAAGCTGACATGCTGAAGGCGAGGAATGGCATTCAGAGGGGTCTTGACAGGCTTCAGAGGTGGGTCTGAGTGAACCTCACGAAGTTCAACAAGGCTAAGTGCAAGGTCCTACACATGGGTCAGGATAATTCCAAGCATAATTCTCAAGCAGGCTGAGAGATGGATTGAGAGCAGCCCTGAGATGAAGAACTTGGGGGTGTTTGTGGACGAGAAGCTCAACATGACTTGGCAACGCGTGCTCACGGCCCAGAAAGCCAACTGCATCCTGGGCTCTATCAAAAACAGCATGGCCATCAGGTTGAGCAAGATGGTTCTGCCTCTCTACTTCGCTCCCATGAGACCCCACCTGGAGTATTGTATCCAGCTGTGGGGTCTACAGCACAGCAAAGGTGTTGGAGCAGGTCCAGAGGAGCGCCACAAAGACGATCAGAGGTCTGAAGCACCTTTTCTGTGAAGACAGGCTGAGAGAATTGGGGTGGTTCAGCCTGGAGAAGAAAAGATTCTGGGGAGACCTCATTTCAGACCTCCAGTAGTTGAAGGGGTCTTACAGAAAAGATGGAGAGTCTTTTTACACAGACATATAGTGATAGGACGTGGGGAAAAACTTTAAACTGAAAGAAGGCAGGTTTAGATTTGATATTGGAAAGAAATTCTTTATTGTGAGGGTGGTGAGACACTGAAACAGTTGGCCCAGAGAAGCTGTGGATGCACCATCCCTAGAAAATGTAAAATCATAGAATCATAGAATATGCTGGGTTGGAAAGGTCCCATCAAGATCATCGAGTCCAACTCCAGATCCCATGCAGGACACTCCAAGAATCTCACCATGTGCCTGAGAATGTTATCCAAGGCCAGGTGTTCAAGGCCATGTTGAATGGGGTTTTGATCAACGTGGTCTAGTGGAAGGTGTCTCTGCCCATGGAAGGGGGATTGGAACTAGATGATCTTTAAGGTTCCTTCTAACCCAAACTATTCTGTGATTCTAGGATAATGGCAGTACACGACTGCTTTAACCATGTGTCTCACTAAACAAGCGCCATTGTAAAATCTCAAGAACAGTCCTGGAAGGAGAAGCCCAGCTGTGGGGTTGAAAGGTGAAGTGAGACAACAAGGGTTTTTTTAACCCTGGAATTTGTCTTTTCCATTTCTTCTGTCTCTCTCATTTGGATCATTCCAGAAGACTCCAAGTTTTTGGTCAATTATATGTGCTTAAAAAGAAACACTGTAATGTAGTTTCCATGTACTGGAGCATTATTCTTATACAGCTGGAGCTGGCAGCCTTTCATTCCCTTACCACCTCCTTTTTTTCTCCTAAAAATAGTATACTACAGCGGTATTACAGGAGAGGCAGAAGAATGTTTCCTGAGCAACAATTTTTGCTGGATAGTGGTTGAAGTAGCATCAAGAGCAGATTTGTGGGGAGTTAGAGGGAAGTATAAATAGAAATAGAACAAAATGGGACAGAGGCAAAACTGGTGTGGAGAGGATGAAGCTGGTCGGTCAAAAGCATGTGGATGGTGAGGTTCACTGAGCTGTGTAACACCCTGCATGGGGAATTGGGAGAAACCTCAGAACTTGAATCATTTAGTTGTCGTCGAGACAGAGCACTCAGCAGCACTGTGTGGGTAACAAACTCATGATGCAGATAGGAGGTGTGGGTGACATGACCTAATTTCCATCTCTGATTTCTATGATTTATTAAAGAGTTTTGCAGACTTTATCTTAGCAGCCTTAGAGCTGGAATTCGAGGCATGTCAATTAGGAGGATCCTTTAATACTGTGCCAGCACTCTGTCAGGGTTTCATCGCAGGAGTAGCGTGCTAAGTGCAGCAAACAGAGGTTTTGGACAGGTTTTATGCCAGTTTAGATCTGGTATTGACAGTGGTTTTCATTCTGTGTTTGGTCCTGCCCTCAATGCCACTAGTCATATTTGTAGATTATAATCATCTATTTGTGGGCTATACTAGATATTTGGAAAAAGTAAAAGAGATAACGACCACCCAGAACCACTTCTCATGCCACCCTATTTAATTACACTCTTAAGAACTAGAAAATATTTCTTAGTTTATTCTGATCTTGGGAATCCCTTTGCATCTCTAATGGATTGGAGGAGCAGAGCCAGCAGACAATGCTTCCACCCTCACTAGTTGTCCAAGGCAGGGAGAAAAGATAGCGCCCACTGCCTTTATCAGTTATTTAAATATATTCAGCTAGGCCTTCTGTCTGCATAAGCAATGTACCTATTTTTATTTGCATATAACTAAATATGCCACACAATTATTGTGATGGTGAAATACTGATATAACTAAATTACTTGCAAACTAAAGTTTCTTGAAAAGCCTGCCTTATTCTTCTAAGTGTTGAGATGGTTGTTTCTGATCTGTTGCCCATTGACCACAGTTCCTGTGAAGCCAAACCACCTGAATTTTCACATCTAAAGTTTTAGTGTTTTATCCTCAACTGCTAGTTCTGTGACTCAGATTTCTTGACTTGTTCTTCATTGTGCAAACCCAAAACTGTTTTTCTTACACTTGCATCATATATAAACCGTGAATATTGTACTGTGCAGTGTCTCTGCCAACATGGTAATATAGAACAGTAAAACCAGTCCTTTTCTCAGCCCAAGGGGACGGTGATTGAATTAGGGATGCAGAGCTGAAGAATAAAAAAGTTCCTTCTTTTAAAATTTTTACCAGCTTCCCACTGCTGTTCTGCAGCAAAGACATAAAATGTCCTTACCCAGTACAGAGCAAGCTACATGGTTTTGGGGTTACCCGTGGAGGCAAGATAGTTACACTGACTGGAAGGATGTCAGCAGCTTCTGTAACAGGAGTGTCTGTGTTAAAGACACTTTACCTGGCATTGGACTCTCTCCTTCTTTGGCTCCAATTTTATTTTTACCTATCTGCTGTGCAGACATAATCATTGTGTTTTCCCCATCCCTTGTTATTCTGAATCACCTCGCCTCACCCCTGTAGCAGTTTGGTTATTGCATTTTATTTTCCTGTTTCCCTGTGTCCTGCATCTTCTGTCACCTGAAGTGCCCCTTTCTAACTCTTGCCAGTGTTTCTTTTATCTAAAAGCAGTATAGCTGGTATGAAAAAAGATGCCCTGCCATGACCTTCTGATTCTGTGGTGTTGTTTTGAAGAATGCTGTCAGTGTAGTTATGTCTCCTTCTTTTAACCAGTTTGTGGAAATTGATACAAGTATTTGATGTCTTCATAGATTTGTAAGAAGTCTTGCTGTGCTTTTTTTTTTTCCCTAAGTAAAAATGTGCTGGCAAGCAATAGATGTGGCAACAAGCCATCACATTATAAAGTTATTAATTGTTGTAAGAAGATATCCATCATTCTCTAGCTTCCAAGTTAAAATAGATACACTAACTATATACTGCATTATGTACTTTACTGAAAATGCTTTGCTACCTTTCTTTTGAGGCATATCAAGGCTATCATTGTTCCTAACCTGCAGAACTGAGAGTATGCTTCCTTGATAGTGTCCTGTGTGCCTGGAATGTTGTTGTAAGAAGAAAAATCTCTGCAGGATGGAATTTGGCAAATACATCAAGGTCTCAGCCAAGGATATAGATTGGCTGTTCATTTTCTAAACAAAACCAGTTCAGCTGAAGGCGAGTGTTTTGTATCTGGTTTCCACTGATTGTATTTTGATTTTGTAAAGTAGATGTGATAGGCAATTATTTTTGCATATGTGGCATTGTTTATAAAATACAAGTGGTTAAATATTTCTTAATTAAATGTTGGCTGCTGAGCCTGAAAGAAACTGTCCAGAAATTCAGAAGAGATAGCACGAACATTAACAAAAATCTGAATAAGTGTTTATATAATCAATGGAATTATTTCCTACTTGAAAACATACTAGTTGGAGATGTGGGTTGAGCAGAATTCAGTCTGTGACATGTTTAAACCCAAAATCTTTAAATTTCCAGGCAAAGAATCCTGCTTTTCACCTTCATTTTAAGACCTTGGATAACCTATTCTAATTTAACCTAGTATTCTGAAATTGTGGTGTGTGGAAACCCCACTTTAAGTAACTCTGTGCAAATTTTTAGGACTTTATTTCTTTCTGAACTCTGGTTAGATATGTAATAAGGGAACTATTGATCATTAATATTAGAGAGATACAAAATTAGTACATGAGAGTAATATATAGCATTGCTTAAGATAGCAGTTCTGCAAAACACATGATGTCTTCCAGAACTGGGGTGACAAAGCATCCTGATAAGTGCACTCTGTTAGAAAAAGGCAACTCCTTGGAAATTTAGTGTGAGCTTAGAGTATTTATTGCCTTCCATAGGCAAATGAAATAGTGACTGGCAATAGGTAAGGCTTTCATTCAAATACAAGTAAAAATCTCCTGAGGCTCCTTAGCCTTCCCTGCCAGAGCCACAAGTACAAAACAAACAGCTCTTTCCAGGTGCAGATAAAGCCTTCAACTTTGCTTCTTCCTAACAAACCACAGCATTTCTTATCAGTGGGGCTGACCAAGGTCCTCCCCTGCTGAAGATAGGAGGTAGCAGTGGGGATAAGGACAAGGTCCTGGGTCCTCCTGGTTGCAGTGCCTGCAAGGAGCAGGACTTCACTCCTGGGTGTTGTGAGACTCAATCTCCCTTTCTCAGGGATGTTCAGTAGTAGCTCCTGGGGCTGGTGACTGACTGACTGCTCTGCTTGGTCTTTTGTTGTAGGCACTGGGAAGATGAGTAATTCAGTTAGTCAGGTGAAAATTTAAATTGCATCAGTCACACCTCTTTTAGAGTCATCCTGTGATTAAAAATGACAAACGGACTTCAATGAAACACTGTTTTCATGTTCTCTCAACCTCTCAACACATATGTATTTGAAGCTTTAGACTGTCACGTGCACTCTTCAAAATTCACCTTTAAAATTATATGTTTAATATAAGGAGGGAGAAAAGTTTCACCTATACTTTAGATAAAACTGAAAGTGTATTCATTTTCATGTAAAATATTGACCTTTCTTGCCTTGCCGCTAGGAACAAGCCATAGCTATCCATGCTGTCTGGCAAGATCTGACAAGCCATGCTGTCTGGCATGATCTCTTTGCTAAGCAGTGATGCTTTTAGTCTTGACAAAACTTGAATGATTAATCTCCTGGTAGCCTACCAAAATAGCTTTTCAGTAGCTGATAAATTCTGCACAGTTCTTGAAATACATTGAAACCTTACTGTTAAATTGTTAACCTCAACCACTGGGATAACATTGAAGACCAATGCGTTCCTTTCCTGCAAGTGGCCCCACTCTGTTTAAATAGCAGGTAACTTCCATCAAGGCTGTAGCCTCCATTCCCTATGAAATCAGCCCACAGTTTCAGAAACACAAAGGCTGGATCTAAGCACTCAATTTTTCTCTGCCACGTGAGGAAAAAGGCAAAGCCAAAGCATGCCATGACTCCTAAACATGTTGAGGGAGAGCCAGAGGTGACTGATCCTGAACATCCCCGAGTCTCAGCAGCAGCTGGCACGATGGCTGTGGGCTGTTGGGATTGCCAGGCAGCGCTCACCAGTTGTGTTATGAATGGAGCCTGCTTGCTGTTTTCAGCTATAGTGCTTCGGCAGTCAAGCAAATGTTGCCCTACTCTATAACCAACAGCATTCGGAGATGTAGGCTCTTTGTTTGCAGTGCGCAGAGTTGCAGAGCTCTGGGACTGAGAATGTTGTGCATGGTTCTCCAGCCTTCAGGTTTGAGCTGGGGGAGCTTTGTGGGCTCAAAGGCTCAGCAGATGTCCAAGACATTTGGAGTTCACAAAAGTAACAGAGTTTTGTCAATGTTTGGTGGAGTTTTCTTGTCCTGAATCTGAAGGGCTTGTGGATGATGGATCTTCTGAAGCCCATACTATGTGTGCACTGTGTGTTATACTGCCCTGACCTGCTTTGTTCAGCTGCTTCAGGATCTTGCTATGTCATGTTACCAAAAAATACAGCATTTGCTTCAGACATTTACTCCCTTCCTTTTTCAAATGTGAAGCCAGTAATTTTCTCATAAAATATCAAGTCCTCTTGAACACCGTAGGAATAGCACCAGAAGAAAATGTTGCCAACCAGCTCTGCTGTTAAAATAATCATTTACATGAATGTCAAAACCAGATTTTTCAAGATTGAAGTGCTAGCCTCAATTTATTGTTGCAATCCAAAGTAAGATATTAGACCTTTCATTGCTTCTATTCAGGTGGTCTTTCCAAATCTTAATTCTTTTATCACAGAGCTCGTATTTAAACTTTGGGTTTGCATTACACAAACAGCTTTGTAAGTGGTATTGGTTATACAGCTCTTTCCAATGTTTTTTCCATAATGTGTAAGCACATGCCATGTTTATCCATCAGTTTTCAAGCTCTTTGCATTCCACCTATTGGCACTATAAAAATGCGTTAGTTTAATATATTAAGATAATACTACTTGGCCATTTACTTCCCCTAGTAAAAGATAGGAGAGTTTATAAGTGAATGGAAGGTTTTTAGCCCAAAACCTGTAAGTATAAGAGGCTTTGGTCCTAGCCAATGGTCTTGGAAATTGGAAAAAGAGCTTTTTAGAGACTATTTAGAAATAAATGATGGATACTGGTGCCATCTCTGAGTGTGGCAGCTGGAAAGTTTAATTATAGGCTGGGAAGTCAGTTAGGGATTAAGAAAAGTGTTAGCAGAAGGGATGAATGCTACTGACAGCTGTGCTGTAGGCTTCAGGGAGGCAAAGTATGCGTAGAAATAAGTGTAAAGCTAGACATATGCTGGCTTTGAACATTTAAAAACTCCAGGCCTTTGGTCTTTGGCATGTGAATTCAGTTTGTATCGTTTTAACATCTCGCGCACGTGAAGAGGTACGTGTAGAGTTGGGGAAAAATTCCTCCTTTAATTTCACAGTCCTCAGCATGGGTGAGCTTGTGTTCACTGTTGGAAAACGGCACCTGGGCCAGGGATAAATATAAACTGAGAGAGAAACATATACCCTTGTCCACATTAGGCAAGTGGCATTGGCCTGAAAGAAGGAGATCCATACAGTGAAATGTTTGGGTTGAGGCCCTGGCATGCCCATGCTTTGCTCTGGTCCCAAACAGCACACTGCTTGTGAATTAAAACAAGTTAGAAAGCCCATGCCACAGAGCATATAGTTTGTAAACAGATTGTAATTTATGTTGCAGACAGGTAGTTTGAAGGAAAATTCCAGATCCGTTTGCCTTTAAAAGTGATACACTGGAAAATAGTTCAGCATCTGCTCAGGGTGCCTATAAATCTTGTTGTACAGGTCAAACACCACTGCTGAGATTAGTTATGGTGCAAATGGGTACAGTGGTTACAAGAAACACAGTGTTAAAGCTAAATCAGTCTTTGCTTTCTGTCATTTTTTAGGAACTGAGTTTAGGTTTTGTCATTCAAATACATTCAGTCTGTTCTGAAAATAGCAAAATAGCGGTTTTTTTTTATTCTATGACACAGGTTTTTCACTATATAAATTCTGTTTGAATGAGGAGGAGTCGAAAGGAATGTGTGCCAGACTTAAGCTTGCTAGGTGCATATATGACTTAACAAATGGCTTTGTAAAATGCTACAGTAACCAGAGGTCATCCTCCGAGAGGACAAAGAATGTTAACATGAGCCATCTTTTGGAAAAAAAAAAAAAAAAGACAGCCCCTTCTCCTCCCTCCCCCACAAAGCAAGAAACAAATCCCCAAACACCCAATGGCAATCAGAAATACCCGACCAGTCCACAGAACCTAAACCCAAAATCCAGCCTTTTTGTTATGAAGAGTGTGTAAAATAACTGTGCAATAATTGGTTGCCAAGAATTGATGTCTCTATTCTTATATCAAAGGATAACAGAATATATAGAGAATTTTAGATTTATACCTGTTGTACGTGAGTTTTAAATTTGCCTTTTATTCAGCTGCAGTAATGGACCTGCTGTACCTTACAGATTACTGTGGCCTGAACATTGAAGAAATAAACTAAGACATTCATCTTCTCCATTAAAATCAAACTGATTTGAACATGTGGCATTATTTATAATACATTTCATAGATTATAGCTGTACATGATCTTCCTCAACAATTAAACCTTGTAGAGCATAAAAATGTATTTAGCTTAATAAGGTACAAAATTGTCTCCTATGAGACTTCTGGGTGTTACAACACTGAGGTTGTTGCAAAAAGGTAGTAATTTAGCTTTTCTGCACTTAATTCCATAATGAATGTATGGCTATAATGTATAGGGTAGTATACTTGGCTGCTTGAAAAATAACTGAATTATCTTCATATAAAAAATTGGTAGCTTTTGGGCGCTTGCTAGTTTTGGTTACAATTGGAGATGAGTGGTTGGTGAAGTGGCAGATTATCTGCTGATGGTGTTTTCTGTCCTTACTGGCATGAGCATGGGTGCTGGGTGGACGCTGTGGCATGTGGGGCCTGTGGGCTCCCTCTCTGGCCCAACTGCTTCCCACTGACAGAGGAAGGGCAGGGGTATTTACATCTCTTGTTCTTGGAGAGCTTACAGTCCATGGGAAGCTGTCTGGCATTGGGAAGAAAGTGCTTCATGTGGTATTTAGAATGCTGGACAAGAATTCGCAGCAGGCATTTCCTCTTCTCTGAAGTGTGAGTGAGGAAAAAAAAAAACTAATAAAATAGAGCTCACTTTAGGAATGGTAAAACTGCATACTTGAATCTGTTTTACATAAGGTTATGTCAGTGCAGTCAAGCAATGTGCTGAACTGCAGATGAAATAATAAGAAATAAGAAGAATACTCATCTTTTTGAAGGCAGCATGGTTTTATAAGACCATAAAAGATTATAAATGGGGTGAAATGGGGAAGAACCTCAAATATGTATGTTTTGGAAGTTGTGCCCATGATTGTACGAAGAAATCCCTAACTTGCTCAGTCTGCAGGCTCCTGGGGTTTTCTGGGCGGTTTTGGTTTAGGATTTTTTTTCACCAGTTGACTTTTCTCCCCTCTTCCCCAACTTGGAAAACCCATTAATTACAGCTGTAATTCTGAGACGTAGATGCAGTTCTAGGCACAAATGACCCTGCCATGTTCCTGGTCTTCAGTGCTAATGGATTAGACAAAAAACGAAGTCTCAGAACTCCACCCTGAAATACTGCAAGCTGCTTTTCTTCTTAAGAACTCCTAAATATCCAAGTCCACACTTGCATCCACTTAAGCCAGCTTGAACTAGCTTCTCTGCAAGTTTTCAGTTGTCTGAATGCCAGCCATTGTCTAGCAACTGGTTGAAATGAAGCAGTATCCTATACTGGCCTGTCAGCCCTTTCATGTCTTCATGTCCCCTTGACATATTTACTGTTGGTACCAAAGGTAGGAAGAGAAGATCTTCTCCTCAGTGGTGTAATGTAGGCTGAGATTTTGTTCCCTCTGGAGAAACCAATATCAAAATTGCTCTTAAAATACATGTTAAAGGAATCAGCCTCAATCAGTCTTTTGATTTTTCCATTTTTTCATTGGTGAAGCAGAGCCTGTAGTTCATTTCACGAGTGTATTATGATTCCCAGATTAACCTGAAATTGCAGTCTTTCCTCGCCATTTAACTTTTGGTTCAGTAGAGGTTGAGGCAAACATTTGCCAGCATACTGAAAGGAACCTGACACTTCTGTTGCAAATAACTTTTCCCCAAAAGCACTTCTTGTGTTAAAACAGTTTGGGCTCTGGCTTGCAGCCATGGGTTCACCTAAGCATATTACAAGAAGTGACAGGTAGACAGAAGTAGTACATATTTTAATGTGCCTGACTCAGCTAGAGACCATAAAATGAGGAAGACTAGACTTTCTTTTCCTAGCAGATGTGAGCTTGCTCTTAATTTATTAATAAGTTACGACACTGCCACTTGGGTCACCTTAAATGGTCCTGTGGCTCTTAAAAGTGGACAAGAACGTTAAGTGCCTGCATTTTTTGGAAGATGCCCTCTGCTCCTGTAGAACCACTACAGCAAATGTGCTGGTGGGTCAGCCTGGGCAAATTGCTGATGCCCCCAAGACCTGTAAGGGAGATGGAGTGCCTATGTCAGCAGTGGATGGAGGCTATAGCTGGAATTGTAAATGTTTCCAATTGGTACTCCATGTAATTTTAATAAATAAGAGAGTATCATGGTGTGAGTGTACTTTATATCCAGGGAGCTGCAGTTGTTCTAATATAAATCATGTGCACTTTGTCACTGAAACTAGATCTTGTACAGTAGTACATACTTTACTTTTTTGAATGATACGCAGTGCAAAAGAAGGGATTATTTAAGTATAAAATAAAAAAAAAATCAAATACTATTTACCTAGTAAATGGGGTTTTTTCATTACTTTTTGTTGAATATAATGTAATTGAGATAGTTATCTTCCACTTGGGAGATCTTTAGGCAGGCGTTTGGAGAAAACACTATGGGATTTTGAATGGATCAGAGGTTAAAACTAAATTGATAATTATCATAATATGGTGAAAATACTGAACTCTTTGCTAGCAGGAAGCATAAATAGGAGTACTCTTTTCAGGCGTAAAGCCATGTTGCAAGCTTTCAGCACTGGTAAGCACAGTTGATTTTCAGACAAAAGTAGCTATTGCTCAAAAAAGAGGTGGACTGATGGGAAAGAACAAAGGCAAGAAAAAAGAGCCTGAGAGAGGACTAAAAATAGGGCTTGCCAGAAGAGGCAGAGAGTGGTCTGAGTGGTGAAGAGCAGCCGTTTGCAAGCTGCAGAGCCGTGTTACACATCCACTGTCGTCAGGGTGAGGAGGAGCATGCCTACATTTCAAGTAGGAAGAATTAGGTCAGACACTTGGGAAAATTTTCCTAAACAGTAAAGCTAGAGAATCAAGGAAATAATGCCTGTGAGGAACACGGAAACTTCAGCGTTGTGGGATTTTGGTAACAGATGACATAAATACATACGAGGAGAGCTGGGAAGTGGACCATGGGACATTGATGTCAGTATGCAAGACAAGCCCCCTAATTAAGGTCCAGCACATATCTGACATGCTTGATTTGTTGGTGATGCTTCTGGCATGCTTGCATGGCTGACCAAAAGACTGTGGTGGCTGCTGCTGTAGGCATAATTAATGCTGGTCTGGAGCTTGGGGAAGAATTAGTAGGTTTCTTGCTTCTTTGCAAACCTTTAAAACAATGATTTCTTAGGGATAATGTTTCTGTGGCCCACCTGTGGTAAAGCATATGCATGTAATGAAGGTGACAGAGAGCAGAGTGGACCAGAACCCAGCTGCAGGGTACTGCTTCCCTAGGGCATTCATGACATCCAGGGAGGGGGTGGATTACCTCATTCATTTTTTAGTTCAGATGTAATGGCCTTGTGAATACTGGCGTGGAGGTTTGTGTCCCCACAGAAAACAGACTGCAGAGTGAGCAGAAGAGGGGAAGGAGAGATGAAATGCAACCCCATCATTAATCTAGCATCAAGCATAGTTACTAGAAGAAGTTTTTGGTTGTTGAGATGCCATTTATAATACAGTAAGGAATAACTGCATTTTCTGCATGTTTATTAGTTCCTGTGAAGGTTGAATTGTGCACTAAGGTATCAAATTTGTTTGATACATTAAACTTTGAGATTATAAGCCTTGCAAATCTTTCTAGTAAGAAGTGAGATAGTTACCCAGTTACCTTTTTTTTCCCCACCCACACTGCCACATAATGTGGAATATAGGCAAGTTGAATTTCATATGCTGTGACCTGAAGGGTACTGAAAAAATGAATTCGCATAAAATAATAATTAGATAACAATGCACAGCAGTCATTGTCACTTGCCCAGAGAATCTTGCATTGGGTCCTGCACAACATTAGGAGGAAGGATGGAAAAAGCTACTGTTCATGGACTTGTTTGACTGATTTGGGGACTTACCTGGTTAGCACGTGAGGCAAGTTTGAAACTCAGCATACTGAATAGGGTCTGGTATCAAAGTCTTTCACTTTGTTTCTGAATTGTAGGATTCTCCCTTAAATTAAGATTGACTGTTTGAATTATTCAGTAGCTATGAAATTAGTGGTTCATAGCCTTAAAAACACACCATCAAACATTTAGTGGAGGTATTGTATAAGGAAACATATGTGGAGAAGGAAATAATCGAGGTTGTAAAGGCATTTGTTCCTTAGTTAGGGAATAGCAGCATCTACCTTAAATATCTTCACTTCTGTTTTCAAATTACCAACTTGATACATAATAGAATTTTTTGATTATTTTAAATGCTCAATTCCTATTGATTAACTTAAATTTATTTTTTTGACTTATTTTTTTGAAACCTCAGTGATTTAAAAGTTGCAAAGAGCTTTTCTTTTTCTTTCTGCTGCAAGACTTTGTCCATTCCTCTCTTTTATTTTTTGTGATTAAGCTGCATTACTACAACTTTTTACATTCTTATTTTTTACTTGCTCCCCCATTTTTTTCTGACCACTGTCTCATGAGGGGATTTCAAGCCACCTGTCTGTCCCTATTGCCTCAACTCCTTCTGTCCTCTCTGAGTTGCTGTCACTTCTATGTCTCTGAACTCCAAGAAGGTCATACACATCGTGGAGGAGTTGCCAGTTCTGGTGACATATATCTTCAAAGACAGTATAATCCAGTATAACACTGGGTCAGGAGTATATAATGTAATTACTATGTAGCTGTATGTAGAGCATTTCAGGGTTTAGTAGGTAAAAAGGGTTAGAGCCTCTTTAAAGATAGTTATTTTCTTTGTCAGGCTGTGTTGAATGTTGGTCTGCAAATCCTCATAATTTAGCTGCATAGATGGTGAAAGGTTTTGGCTTTATTGAGATGTTACACGAAGACACAGAAAGCCTGCTCCTAATTCCCTGTAGAGCTAATCATGCAAAGGACCCTGAGGACTTAACTAGTGTGCATTGGGACAACACATATGTGAGTTTCCTATGCTTTGGAAACATGTTACTAAAATGGTCCTGAAACACGTAACCAAAGTGTAACTGAAGCTGGGAGAGAATCCCACTTACTCTCTGATTTTAAGTGAGATCATTCTACAGATGCCTGGATCCACCTGAATATTCTTGTTGTCCACGCCTTTCCACTTTGACTGATATGTTCCTAGAAGTCTCTGCTCCCACACCCTCTTCAGATCTTAGTTTGCATCCAACACATTATTTAACAGCTAGTGGCTATGAGGTGTTTGGACCAACCCCTAGTATGTGCATTTCAGTTGTGAAGGGGAAAATTTTGAGCTGCATTTTCAGAGGATGCTGGGAGAATATTTTTGCAGTGACAGCAGAACACAGGTGTTGTGAGCTAGCTGCTGGCACCAAATGAACAATATTTTGTAATCCATAGCAGGTAATTAAAGCTCTAGAGAGCATAGGGATTCCAGAAGAGTTTAAGTATAAAAAGCTAGCTGTCTTGTGCCATGGGTTTGATTGTTTAGGTTCACAAGATTTCAATTTTTTTGGAGAGCCACTGATTCCTGATGTGGTGCTCCAAACTGGAAAATCTTGCAGGATGTGATTTATGTTCAAAACTGACATAAATGCCCATGAGATTAAAATCTAAATATGAAATGAATAATCCATTTCAGAAAAACAAAAGCTATTATGACTAAACACATTCTCATGCTTCACCATGTAGCCTGACTGCATCAGACCCATTTAATGCCTTCGAAAGTTGAAAAACTAGAGGTAAAGTTAGTGTTAGTATAGGAGGAAGTGAACACCTGAAGCTCCCTAGTGATGGAGAGCAGGCGGTGATTTGGGTTGTGGTGGGGGAAGCCATTGCTCAAGAGCCCTGCCTTGCGTGACCTGTGTCACACATCTGCCTCTAAGAAGAAATGGTTGACGACCCCCTTAAAAAGCTGAAAGGGCTCAGTAGTAGGGAGGTTTATAGGAAATGGTGTGGCCAGCTGAAGCTGAGTATGCTGCAGAGTGGCAATGCCTATGGGCATGTATGGGGCTGGGAGCAGAGATTGCAGCCACAGTGCTGATGTGTCTCTTGCTGGGATGGAGCAGCAGTGAACAATGGAAATGGCTGTGGTCAGCTGAAAGAGGTGTTAGGCAGCTGGCTGAAAAATGTCTGCCTTTCTGCCCCAAATGTTTCCTTTCTTCCGTCTCTGAACCACACTGGATTGGAGAAAAGGATACAAAAATGTAAAAATGAATCCCTGCCAAACTGTAAAAATGAGGGAAAAATATCCAGTCACTGCAAAAAAACAACCAAACAAAAACATTATACAACAACCAAACAAAAACACTGCTTTTACAAGTAATAAGCTGGGCAGGGTTTAATTCATCTGTAAGAACTCCTTGACATTTTCAAGCACTACTCAGTAAAATGAAGCAAAAACCAACTGGTTTCATTGCTGAATCCTAGTTAGTAAGATGTCCAGGAAATCAGAAAATTCAGGTTGATATTTTAAATTACAGTTCATTTTTTTTTTACTTAATAGGCTCTTCCATTACCTGAGCTAGAAAGACAAACGTCTACTGGGAGGGAGTTGAAAGCCCTTGAAGCAGAGATGAGTTTGATGCTGTGATCTGTACCTTGCCTGTCTGATTCCCTTTTTTTTCTGTGAGGTTAGGCAGACCACTAGCTTGAGAGCACTAGACCACAGTCTATTTAGGTAGTGTATGAAACAGAAAATATTGTTCACAGGTGTTAGAATATTTTGGCCTGAGGGTAGTGTGATAATATAGCACACCTGCCATGTGTCACCAATTTGTGCAACTTTTTTTTTTTTTAATTTTTTGAATTGATTCTATTTTCTGCTCAGTACAAGAGAATATGAACTTTAATGATGTGATGTCTGAAGCACACTTGGTCTCTGTGATGTTATATACAACTTTTAAATAGTGAATGATGCACAGGGAGCCCCATCTGAACATTCGGCTCAGAGCAATTTAGAAAGGTCAAAACCTCTTGTAAATGTAACCCAAGTAATCAAAGTCACTTGTCTGCAGAAAATCAGGGTGTGCCATTGAGGGCTCTTTTTTATGGTTTTAGTTTCTGAATGAAATATTTATCAACTGGTTGTAATCACAGCAGTTTGGCTGTGGAGAGTTTTTTTGGACAAGATTTTTTTTTCACTGAAATAAGGAAAGGGGTGAATTTGAGGGTGTTTCTATGCAATTCACTAATGATCAACATCTGTGGGATGCTGCTGTAATCTCCATTACCGGTTCCTTCATTTCCTTTTCCTCCTCCTCACATCTGCCTTCTCCCTGTAATTCCCTGTTGTTTCTCACCATAGATATTTATTAAGTTGTTTGTGGATTATTTCTGGTTCCCCTTACCTTCCTGAAATTACAGTATTTGTGTGGGCTAAAGGTTTCTGGTGAGCAGATGCTTTGCTGGTCTGTTATAAGCAGCAGGTTTTTTTATGCTTTTCAGGAGTTCTTATTTTACCTTGTGAGGTTTTGCGTTTGGGGGTGGCACTGATTGGTTTTTTCCTTAATGAATGAAATAACTGTCAGGTGTGGGTTTAATATCTGTGCACTTCTATAATTACACCCAGCACTCCCAAAAAGGTATGTGTTTGCCAGCTTTTGTCCTCCAGACAGGAGCTGTATGCAGGAACTGGAGTGAGCAGTGGCTGGTGGATGAATCTTGGCAGTCAGTGAGGGACGAGGGTGGAAGAGCGAGCCTCCACTCTGGATGCAGGGAAAGGTGCAGTGGCAACTGCACCCCATGCCTGCAGACCTGAACAGTGAGTTTGGTGGAAGAGTGCAATTCGCTTCTTCTTCTGGTAAATTCATATTTGCCCATAGGGAAAACTGCCTGGATCAGCAGGAGAGGAAAAAAATGAGCCAAATGTGTTATGGTGGCCTGATTTTTTCTTGTCCTGTTCAGAAATTAGGGTAGCCTTGGGGTGCTCTAGTTGTTCTGACCTCCAAAAGATAATCTGGTGTTTTCAGGAAACCCAGTCAGTCATACTCTTCATAAACCTTGCATGCAGGAAGGGTAGCAGAAATGGCAATGGTTCTAAGTTTTATTGCTGTTTATCCCATCCAGAGAGCAGAACAGACCGAGATAATTTCACTGAATCATAGAAATGAAAGGTAAACAGGAAATAAAAATGTTATCCTGTGCATTCAGGTGCTCTGAGACAGAACCAAATATATGCGTTTTGTGAATTCATTTGCCAACCCAAGTGGAAGGGCTAGCAAAATTGACAAAATTTTAATATCTTAACGCTTTATAAAGTTGCAAACAGAGAATTTTGCTTCTACTTTTTGATGTACATAAGCGTCCTGTGATGACTCCACACCACTATAGATAACCTCTTCTTGACTGTCATTATAGCTGATATGCTGTCTACTCTAAATCGTACTTGACGCTAATCAGGTTCTTGGTCCACTCTTAGCAAATGCTTGATTTCCTTCTGTCTGCGAGAAGCTTGTATGTATTGCAAGGCTCTTATCAGCCTCTCTTTCTATTCTCTTTCCCAGAGTAAAAAATCCAGCTCCTTAAACCTTTTTCCACACATCTCATTTTCTAAAGCTGCTATTGTTCTTCCTATTCCCTTCTTGACACTCTTTAATGCATATTTTTAAAAAAAATGTGAATCCCAAGCTGAAATACAGTATGCTGTGTACTTCTCTCTGGTGCTGCAGAAGGCAGAACAGCTGCAGCATTATGTCCCACAGAAATTCATCTTTCTTAATGCATGACTTCAGACCCTCAAGCTGCCTTATTCCTGCTATCTAACCCATATCTTCCTCATCACTTTTCACTTCTGAGGTCCCCACTCCTGCTGCCATTACCCTTACAGGAATGTAGTCAGATTCAGCCTCTATAGGGTTTTCTGGCACACTGCTTTTCTCTTCTTTAAATCTTTAAACCTCCCCAGTTTGATGCTGAACATGGATCAGGCATTCTCCTGTCCTTCACTGATCTTCAAATGGCTGTGATTCTCCAAATCAATAAGTTTTCACAGATTATCATGCTGCTGCTAACCCTTTGTAGGCTAGGGTCTGGGGAGAGGAGGTTAATCACTTGTACACCTTCTTTTCTCCCTTTTTTTCCTTGTAATAATGTAAATTTCTGTAGTTCACTTGTGAAAAAAGTCATGTGGGGCTGTTTTAAAAGCCTTTCTAAAGATAGTCTCTGTCATCTGTACTACTCTACTTCCTTTTTATCAGCTGGGACAGATGTCCTGTCAGAGAGAACGAGAGAGACATTACTCTAGTTCGACGTGACTTTTTGATAAGTTTGTGTTGGTTATTTGTTTTGTTCTTAATCTCATAATTTTTACATTTATTTATAATCCTTTAGCAGTATGGTATAGTAACTTTGGTATTGAAAGTACACTGTAATTTCTGGCTTTTCTGTTTCCTTTATAAGTTTGGGTGCCGCATTTGGTCTTTTTATTTCTTTTAGACCTTTCCTGGCCTCTTTGGCATCTCCATGGCACTGGTTAATGGTTTAAAGATGATTGATAGTGGTTCCCCAAGCACTGTAGGGAAATTTCCAGTGGTTCCTGCTGATTTTAAACCACCTGGCTGACTGATGCATTTGCTCTGTTCTTTCCTTACTCCATCCAACCTACACTTGCATATCCTGTGTGTTAAATGAAATATGCCCCCATTATCTGGACCCAGCTAGCTACTGTGAAATGAGGCACTGAAGAATTCAGCCTTTCTACCCAGTAACAGGCCTGGTTTTCATCCTAATGTATTTATAGGCTTGTTTGCCACAGTTCTTAGTGATTTTAAGTCAGTTTGATACCTAGTCTTCATTTCTCCTTGTATGTTTATACCTGAATCATATGTCCTTGATTTTCCTTGGTGTACAATTCCTTTTTGATATATTTCCCTGTCTCCAAGGTCCTTTAAAAACTTCTGATGCTTTCTGTCTCCAGGCTTGCTAGGTGAAGGATAATCTCTCCAGAAACACTCAGATCCATTTTCTTTTGGTGGTGGTACCACCAAAGAAGTGCCTGGGATGGAGGAGTTTTGGGTCCTGATGGATAATTCATATCTGCAATACCTTTTTTGTCCCCTCTGAAGGATATGTCTGGTGGTTTTAAGGTGTCTTCTCCATCTCCTCTGGATTACATGACTCCTTCCTTACATGTTATGTCTGGTTTTCCTTCTTTCTTCTTCATCAAGAAACTAAAGAAATCTGTATCATGCACCTTCCTAGAAGGCCAAACAAATACTTTAAATCATGCCATCTCGTGCAACACTTCCAAGCAGCCTTTTTTATTATTGTTGCTTAACACCTCCCTGCCCTCTCTTCAGTCTCTCTCCTGCACTTATTCTTGGACCCACATCTCATGCCATCACATTTATTAAGTCATTTAACCTGGAGCATGCTCTGCTGGCACGATGGTACCTCATCCTAATGTTTAGCACATTTCTTTGTTTTCCTTTTGTTACTACTTCTTTAACTTTCTTCTCGTGTTTTTTTTAATGTGCTGACTCTAATGCATTTGTGCTTATATGTGTACATTGAAGGTGCAATGCTAAACTCTCAGTACAGCTGATGTGTTTGTGCATTGAAGTATAAGGGTTGCCACTTGCTGAGCTGGAGCCTCACAGCCATGTCAGACAGAGAGGGTACCCACCAGTGCCTGAAGAAGGGATACTGCTTCCCCCTCCCTGTGCTGGGGAGGTGCAGCCCCCCAGGCTGAGTCACTAGGCCCCCAAAATTACACTGGTGTAAGAGGAGCATATAGTTTGGAGGGGGCATCCAGTGGCCCTTTTTGGGGTTGTTTCCCACCCATGTCCATTCATGACCCATCTCTGCATTTGCTTTGACTTGTTAATGCCCAGTGGAGTAACTCCTCTGTAAGGCCTCCAGTTGCTGATAATGCTGAAGGATGGTGATGGGTCAAGACAGAGCTGGTTTGGACTCCTGGGGGACCCTGTGACAGACATTAGTGGCTTGGGTGCCTCTTGCACATGAGGACAAAACTCACCCAAATTACAGAGGTTCAACAGAAAATGGTTGTTTTCCTAAAAGGAACACAACTGGAATGAAGTGAGCTGAGACTTCAGGCAGTTTGATGGAAACAGTTTATATTTCAAGCTTAGAAGTTGGCGTTCTGGTGTATTCTTTTCTTGAAACATATATTGGCATTTCTGTTACTGCTCATTGCAGCAATATTGTTCTCCATATGCTCTTCTCATCAGAATCTCATCGTTATTGGATAAATATGTCTCTCATTATGCAGAACATTATTTTTGAAGTATGGAATCATTATTTTGTTACATAACTTCCAAATTTGGACCTTTGCAAAGATTTGTAACAATCTTCAAAAATTACTGTAATTAAAGGAGAACCTTCAACAAAGAGAATTAATTAGATCAAAGAAGCATTTAAATGTAAATCATTAATCTGTGCATTACAGGAAATAGTTAGTGGCTATGTATAGTTCATTTAATTATACTTGGTTCAATTTGGTTTTCTCATTACATCACGATTTATTTGAAATTGATTTGCAATTTCTTCTCTAATATGATTTCTGTTTGCTTAATATAGCATATATTTTCACTGGCAAGTATTTATATATAAATAAAGGTTTATGAGTGACTGCTGGTTTAATTAAACTGTGGACTCTGCTATCAGTTAGCTGTGAATTTTGTTGCTCTGTAGATGCAACCCAGAAAGTCTGTGCTCTGAGAACGGAAGGCAGAGTGTCAAATACATTTTCGAATGTGCGAATGTATATACTAGGTTGGGACTGTCACTTGCCGAAGGGGACCAGGTGACATAGAAGACAACATAGTTTTGGTTTCCTTATGAAGAAAAGGAAATTGTGTGTTTTAAGTCCATAGCAAGTAGTTGGTAATGGCAATAGTAATCTTCCAAGCTGCAATGGGTTGGTAGCTGAAGGTAATAATGTCTAGGTGTGCTGTAAGATTTTAGGATGTAGGTTTTTTGTGCAAGTGGTTTGCAGGTTTTATAATTGTGTGTAATATCTTTGTGTAGTGTAAGGATAGGAAAAGCTTTATTTTCTTATTTGATCTAATAAAAATTGTTTTCAAATGTTGTGTTGTTTTTTGAAGTCGTGTTTTAATGCCTTGATAGTATATTAATATTTATACTCTCTTATCTGTTCATCTACAGCAGTCAAACATATTTTAAAACTTTACCCTTTCGAAAACACATACATTTTTAACATAATTTCCTGAGTACTAGATTAAAATAAGCTAGTTTTGGGCTTTTCCACCCCCTTTTAATAAAAATACTCGATTTGCATTCTGAATGAATTCTTCAGCTAGATTTGCTTTAGCCTTAGACTATCCAGTGTTAGCCACATCTGTGTTAAGTTTGGACTCAGCTAATATTTTGGAATCTTTGAACACTGGGTTGTAAGCCAAAACCTAGCTATCCAAGAACATCTGGCTTGCATAGTATTACCTCATTTCTATAAGGTAGTGCTCCCAGTTTCTTTTCATTGGTTTGTTTTCTGTTTGCTGGAAAGGGGAATTTGGTATGAAGGCTGTGCTGGCAACAGAAAAAGTTTGAGGAACTTCAGTGATTTCTTCCTGTACTGAAATTCCCCTTAGAAGTAATGAGTTTTGGTACATAGCTAGGTGTAGGAAGTAAACTAATCAAATAAGAATAAGAAATTCTCAGTCAGCTACATGTTTGAAAATGTTTACACACTACTAGCAATTCTGTCAGGTTTGCTGTTCACAAACAAAGATACTTATGGTAATATTTATGTTGGTGAATTTCTTAAGATTACTGTTATTTCTTCCAATAAGTGCAATTACCTCTTCCTAGGAGGATTGTTTTGCTACTTACAACAAATGAAATGCTGTCAAAGTTCATATGAATAAGCAGCTGTTTGCTGAAAAAGGAAAACAACCTATTGGTTTGCGCTGAGGAATGTTGTTTTCTGTCTTGTGATTTAGGTATTTTCAGTCTGCACTAGATGAAATGACATAAATCTTAACAATACAGTCATCTGAGGAGTTTGTAAGAAATTGGGTTCACAATATGTTTGCATTGCTCCTGTTTAGACCTGTGAGATAACAGCATGAAATGAATAGTATTTTGTTCTCAGTATTTGTTATTAAACATGTTGTATGCAAAGGGAAATAAAGACATTTGGAAATGGGTAACCTTGGGTTAATTAAACCCATCTGCTGTCTGACTAATGACAGTAATATTGTATCCAGGGAATCTCATGCTAAAAAATTTGATAATGCATAAAAAGTTTTCTAACAAAGCACTCTTAAAGCCAGCAAGGACTCATGGAACTGGACAGAAAACCAATCCTAGAGAGTAACTCAGTATTGTAAGACTGCTTCATGCAGAAATGTCCCAGAAGAATATAAAAACCACATTTGTTGTTCCCTGAAATTCAAATTTATAACTGGCAGGAAAAGTAAAACTTGTTTTCATGTCATGCTACATGAAGTTGTGGTTTATGAGGCTAATTTAAAAGGCTGTGTTTCCATGCTCGCAAACAGCCAGGATAGAAATGGTCATTAGGAATGAAGCTACACGGAGTGAAAAAATGAGCTTCCAGAGACACAGTGATGGCAGCTGAAGGCAGACAGACTCTTGATTTTTGTCAACTGGTAATCTGATCCTATAGAGATTAATACCTCTTTTTAAACAGCAAGTATGATAGTTATTTTTTTATTTACACTGTTCTAACTCATATCAAGACAGGGAAAAAAAGACTTTGTGCTACAACTTTCATGCATTACACTTTGTATAATTCATAAGTGCTCTTTGATGTTGTTTGATCAATGATTTTTGTAGCTGTTGAGTTAGGTTTTGGCTACTTCCTAATTCATAGTTTCTGGAAAACAAAATCAAGTACACAGTCTGAGTTTACTGAAGTAATTATTTGATTAATTTGCATTTCGTATCTTCATACACTTGTACAAAACATGATGTTACGGGAAACTTGAGACGTTCTTGGAGACCTGGGTGCTTTTCAAGCAAGGCAACCATAACAGCATCAGATGAAGAACAGTTTATTCCGCATTGATTTGAGAGATGGACAAACCAAAACTCTGAGAGATTAATATTGTTCTGCAATTTAATTTTTAAAGTGTACCAAAAAGAGTAGCTTAAGAGAATTGATCATGGAGGATAAGTTTGTGTGATCTACATTGGAGGAACTTATTTAAGCTTCCTGCATAGTGAGTTGGACAAAGTTGCACTAGTATGTGATTTATCTCAGCTTAAAGCAGGAATCTAAAATACGGCAGATGAGTTGCTCTCTGAAACGTCTGTTTGTCTCCTCTGTATTTAAAGTGACCATCTCAGACATGGACAGCTGAAGTTTAATTAGATGAACGCTTTTCTGACTGTCACATTTTAAGACCCAAGTTAATTATTTATTGCTTTTTTTTGTTTAGATGCTAAAGACAATTTTTTAAATAATACATTTTAAAAGGTTTTTTTTAATAGTTGTGCCAATATGAGTGTAGACATTTATGATACGTTCTTAAACAAGTGTGTCACATGTTAGTACTTTGAAAATGTGACCTGAAGCACAAATCTGCCATGTATGCTCTCTAGTTCTGCTTCTTTCTCATGTTGTTTTGGCTTGCAGGAGGTAGGAATGTGCACCCCTGTCCTCACATGCAGTGCAAAAACTGAGCACAGGCTGAGTGCTGTGGCTTGCTTTGCTCTTCAGAGACATGTATTCACTGGAGAGCTTAGCCTTAAAAGTGCGAAATACATACGTGAGTTTGAAAATAGTAATTGTCCTCATTTAAAACATTTTCTGTCAAGCAATTTAGCTTATTAAACATTTAGGTAAAAAAAAAAGAAAAAGTTTTTACTTTTCTTGTGATCTATAATAAACCTACTTCTACTAGTAAACATTGTAGTGTATGCTAGGAGTTGACAGTGACTTCCTAGCAGATGAATTAACAGATGTATTTTCTGTGGAATCACCTATAATTACACAGTAGCTATGGTTACCAGGTTAAAGAATTCATGTCCTGATGACGAACAGAAATAGATTGCAGCAGACTGGTTTGTTTTCAAGTTTCTGAAAAGCCAAATGCTCCAGAATAAGTTCATGAGGTCTCAGAACATACGAGTAACAAACATAAAAGCACACTCCCTTTGCTGAACTGGCACGGATTCTGCTTTTTCAAATCCATGTTTTAATAAAAAATCACAGTGTTTTTTTAAAGTTGGGGTTTGCCTGTATGTAGTTTGAGAATTGGGTGCCAACCACTTATTTGCAACAAAACTATTTAATTGAAATATTTAAGATTTTGATGAACTTTGCTAATATTTTTATTTTTATTTAGTATTGGACAAAGTTAAGTACATAAAGTTTTCATATTCAAGAAGGGTTGTACTCACTTTATTTTAAATCTACCACTTAAAATTACTTGAGGGATGCATTTATATATCTTCTTGAATGCTCTAGCACTTAGAAAGAAATGACAGAAATGTAGATGAAGTCAAGTGGAAAGGACAGAACTGGGCTTAAGGCCAATTGTGTATTTGCACTGATGTTGGTGGGCCCACTTCAGATGTTTCTAGCATTTACAGAATCACAGAATCGTTTAGGTTGGAAAAGATATCTGAGATCATGGAGTCCAGTTGTTAATATGTTGCCTGGAAGTATCAAAAGTACTTGAGTACCTTTCCAAAAAGGAGTGCCGGTCTTGAGGACCTCAAGCCCTGTTGGCTTCAACATAAAGAACAAATGATAAAATGTTTCAAAAGTTTCCACATGGTTTAGAAACCTGAACTGTAGTGGATTTTGTTGGATTTAGGACTCTCAATCACACATGCTTTTCTCAATGTGTTATTCTCTCTCTCTATGAATTATGAACTATGTATTCTGTATTTAACTGGAACGTAATTCCTACAACATCTGTGTATTGCAATGTAGAATAAGATTTTATGGCAAAACACTTTTCCTTGGAGTATGGATGCATTTAGACCTGGTCTTTTGCAGCAGGGAAGCTTTCCTAGGAATCCTGGTTGGACCAGGGTAATAGCCACTTCAGTTTTAATATTGGAGCATATTAAGACTAAAACTTTTGCCTGATCTTTCTAAAGCCTAGTTTAGAAATTCACAGCTATGAGATTGAACTCAGTGGGTCTGCTCACCTTGTTTTGCAGAATAACCAACCATGACTACGGAATCAGGATCGGACTCTGAGTCCAAGGATAAAGAGCAGGATCAGCAGGGGAACCCTGAGCAGCAAGGGGCATCAGAGACCCAGCCACTGGACCAGCAGCAGCAGCAGCCAGGTGAAGAACACCAAAACGCACTTGAGCAGTTCTCAGCTGTGGCAGCCCACAGCACGCCAGTGAAAAAGGAACAGGTAAGGGAGCCCATGCACACACACTCACTGGAAGCAATTAGCTGTGTACTCACTTATTGCTCCTGGGAATAATGAGTCTGGTATGTTAGGAAGGGGATGTGATGTGATGCTGTAGATCTTGTCTGATTGGTGTTTCGCGTTTAAAGAATGATGGTTTTCACACAGAATATTTTGAAATTCATGGCAGGTATTTCTGCCTCCAGTGCTTAAATATATGGGCAGTCTCATTAACTAAGCAGGAAACATCTTCAATCTTGCATTTGCATTAAGTAGCAAACTGTCTTTTTTTTATGAAGCTGAAAGTGTTTTCAGAGTTCATTTCTTTTGACACCTGCTGAACACTGGTTTCATGCTTGCTTGTCTGATGTGTAAGCCATGAAGAATCTGTGGTCCCTTAAGTTTCTTGTGGTTCTGAAATGACTACATTATAATTACTTGAACTATTCATGTAATAGGTTTCAGAAGAGCTATCACATGCTTTTCCATTTGGTTCATTGTTGCACTTATTAAATTTGTGGCAGCTGCTTTCTTCTTCCTGTTAATAATTTCCAGTCAATAGAATTAACAGGCATTGTTCTTTATGGGTAAGTGACACACAATTAATGAGGTACCTGCAAATCACTTCCCTTAGCTGCGTAAGTTTATAACCCCCAGATGAGCACATTCACCTTTGGAGAGTGGAATAAGTCAGTCGAACTCCTCCTTCCCTTAAATATGTCTGGCTGTTTGAAGTGGGCTGCTGTTATTTTACCTGATTGGGAGAGACAGTGCTGGTGAAGCAAGCAGGTGTAAGGTGCTACTTAAAATCAGTGTGAGTTCTTCTGTAGAAACTGGGGCTATCTGTGATCTTGGGTTTTAAGCTTTTTTTTCACAGAGCTACAGCCCAAACTTGGTGTTGGTGTGGAAAAAATGAGTGTGCAAACAATTTCAGATGCAAAAGATTTTTGTATCTCACTCTGTGGTTCATTACCTAAGTGCTTGGGACAACAATTTCTGGGACCAAATTAAAACAGGTGTCTAAAATCTGAGTTCTTGTATCTCAAGAGGTATTGCAGAGACATTGCAGGGCAGGATTTCTGCTGTTGATTGCTATTGAAGTTCAGCCATTGCAAGAACTGGCTATTTTTTTGAATTACTAACCAATTTTTAGCATTGATAACCCTTGATCAACTGCAATCCATGCCCACTGGACACAGCTCTGTGCTTGCTCCCACATTCATTAATTATGTGTTGGGACAATTTTAGTCTCTGAAATAGATCAGAAATTGCCTGTAACTAGTCTGGGGAAAAGAGGCAGGGCTGCTTGTCTGAAAGAGAAAAGTGGTGAATAAACTGGTGTTGCGATTTTAAGTAGCCAGAGTTTTTTATTAGCTGGGGGGGCTAGGAGAGAGGCTTCTTTAAGAAGCTGCTGGAGTTTTTCTCTGCTCTAAGCTAGCCCAAGGTTGACTGCTAACGCCTCTGTGATAACATATTTAAGAAGGAGAAGGAAAAAAAAGCTGGGCAGAACATCATGGCAGCTTAAGAGAAAGGAGGGTGGGAAGTTTGGTGAACACCAAGGTCGGAGAGAGGAGAAAGAGAAGATGCCTTAAACACTGGAATAGGGCCCCAGGAAAACTGTGGGGGATCATAGGAGCAAAGATTCATATGCATACGCGANGTTAATACTTAATATTCTAAGTTAGAGGCTGTTTTGCTTGTGAAATAGTTAATAAACAGTTGCTTGTAATCCTTACCACAAAAGTTGAAGTTTTTTTCGTTCTCTGAGAAATTTTGGATCTATGTGTGGGCTCTCGGCATTTTAGCCGGAGTCAAACCATGACAACCGGTCATTAATTTAAACGGTACTTATATCAGTCCTAGGAATAGGTATTATTATTTTGTTTTTCCAGACACTTTCAGTAATCTTTCCACTTCAAGTTTCTTTTCATCTTAAAAAAGTTAAACAAATAAAGAAAAAGAACCCCAAACCACAAAACAAACCTAACCACAAGATAACCACACACACAAAAAACCCCACCAACTTCAACACCAAAACTGTCCATCTGTGTTTAGAGGTGTGAGTTTGCAGACCTGAGATGCTCTCAGGCGCTGTGTGATCCCTTTCTTTCCCAAAGAAGATCATAGTGAGCTGGTGTCTGTAAAAGCCTTGATAGAAAAACTGGGTTAGTGAAAGGGATACAAGACACCTTCCCATTGAGATTACCAGACTGAAGCCAAATGTTCACGTTATAAGCAGACTGCCAAATCCATCTGCAGTGATAGGCTCGATATATTTCATAGTGGCTTAAGTGTCTGTATCACAGGAAAGAACCACTTAAATTCAGCGCTAAGAGACAAAGTTATTTGCAATGGTGTCATTAAAAAAAAGCCAAAAATTGAAGTTACTCATTCTCTCTCTTGCTGTCTGTAATTACAGTGAGGAAGTTGATTTTTGGTTTTTTGCTGATATGAGAGAACCTTGGGAAGAAAGATTTAAGTTACCAATCCATGACAGTGACTTTTCTTTGTCATCCTATACACATAAAAAAAAAAAGGGAATATTTTAATGGAGACTAAGAACCTTTTCATATTGAGATTAACAGTTATTAGAAAATGAGTCCTTCCTGTCAGGTGTAGTAATGCACCCTTACTATCTGCCTGCCTTCCTGTCTCTTAGAAAAAGAGAAGGCAGCACATGGGTTAGGCACCAACATTTCTGAACAACTACTGTAAGTAGATGGGATTAATGTGTTATGCAAGCATGGTAATATCACTTCACACCCAGTGAGAAGCTGCAAAGCATCTAAAATCATTACTGCTGAATCCTGTGACTCCAAAGTCTTCCTTTGAGAGGGGGTCCAGCTACTGAAGGGCTTGAACATACTGTGGCATAGATAAAAGAGATTATCCTCAAAAAATGCAAATCCTGAAACAATTTCTCCTACACTGGAATTTAGTCCATGATACTGAAAATACTGCAAAGATAGAGCACAGAAACTTAAAAAATGAGGCACAGAAGTATCTTGGAGAATAATTTGGGAGAAAATGCAGCTATGCTTGCAGAGTTCGAAATAACTCACTGTGTACATGGTTTTTTCACTGGCTGTCTTTTTTTCCTAGATTCCAGGATGTCAGGTTTCTTTAGGAAGAAGAGTCTTAATACAGTCTGAAAGTACCTCAATGCCTGAACATGTCATCATAGTTTGGGGGAATCTTTGCTAATAGTTCTTGGCATGTTTTTTTCTCCAGACAAATGAGAGAAAATCTTTTGTATTATTTTAACCTAGACACATTCCCCTGATCTTAATGTAGATGGGAACCTTAACAACCAAAATAGCCTCAGTAATATTTTTAAATATTTATAAATAAGCAAAACTCTGCTGTAGTCTTAAGATACCAAGAATCTTTACGAAGGAAAATAATTACTAGTCCATTGGGACTCACAGAAATTGCTTACAGGCTGAATATGATTCTGAAGTTTAAATGGGTGATGGCTGCCCTTGTTGTTGTGGGCGTTTCTCTCAAGCAACTTTTCTGTTTTCTCGAAAAATATTAGTTAGTTCCATGCATCTGGGGTCTTTGTTGGTTGTTTTTTGTTGGAGTGGGGTGCTAAGTCTTACATAAGAAATGTCATGAGCCACTGTGTATGACAAGGCTGCTTTTTTTTCATCTGCACTCACATATGTGCACGTGCAGCTTCCCTGGCAGATTTCCTTTAACAAAATGTGCAGAAATCATCAGTGAGCCCCTCTGCTCATCAGCAGCAGTGCAGCTCTGCACAGAGGCCTTAGCAGGAGGCATCTTCAGTCTTGTTTATATCTCAGTGCATTAGGCTAGACCACTTGCCAGCTGGCCATGGAAGTGGTGGAAGGTTAGCTGGCCTCAAGCCTTGCCATGAGCCCAGGGGGACTCTTGCTGTTCATCACAGCTGCTGTGAGTGTTAAATGCCCAGCAAACAGCTAATCCGCTGACATACTTTGTGCCTTCGTCTACTGCCAGTCTTCAAGGTATGTGAGGACCTTGACATTCAGATGCAGAGGTGGTGTTTAAGTACTGGAAGGAGAAAGTCTTCTTGTGCTGGAGTTAGATGAGGGAAGAGTTGGCTAGTGCTGAACTGCTCCTCGGGAAGAACATCCATGGATCAGGGGATATGGTGGATTTTGAAAGCAGCTCTTGCTTTTTTATCTTTCTAGTCCCACTTTGTTCTAGTCTCTACACCAGGAGATCATTGCTATGTCCTCTCTTGCAGAAAGGAGGACTGTGGGGTCTCGCCTCACCTCTTTGTAGTTTGCTGGTGCTTTGGTGGGAGCTGGCACTTTTGTTATCACAGCCGGCTCCAAATTCCCTTTCCTCCATTCACCTTAAGGCAGAGGGGAAGCTTATGGCTTGTTTTTATGAAATTGCTCGGGAACAGTTCCCTGTGATTTAGCAGTACACTGTTGTTTCTGGTTATATGATGCAAGGTTGTTCTGGTCTCAAAGCAGATTAAAGCCTTTGCATGGACTTTGGTTCATTCTCATGAACATTTATTATATACAATGAATGGAAAGAGACTTGGAGGATTAATTTTTTACAATATATTTCCAGTAATGCTTGTTGCTTAGTACACTGAAATAACTCAAAGCCAAAGCAGGGTAGGGGGGTTTTGCCTTGTAGTGTGATAACAGAAATATATTTTTATTTTATTTAAGATTTAGCTTAGGTATTACTGCACTCCTGTTGAGGTTTTGTTTGGAGTCTATCAGGGACATAACTGATGAGAAGGGTACTGACTGTGGCACAGTGCTGTGGCTAGGAAGGGTGAAATGCTGTAGAACTGTTCTGGCTTGCACCTAGTGTCATGGAGAGGACCATGTGCTATGCTACATCACAGTAACTCTTCAAATGATTTGACCCTCGATAAATCCAAGCAAAAATGACCATAGTTGTTTTTTCTTGCCCCTTCTTGTCCTTGCAGTATATTTGTCTTTCAAATAGCATCCACTTCTCCCCAGCTTGAGGGACTTACTGGGCATCTACAGAGAGCAAAATTCAGCATATCATCCAATGCTTATCATCCATTAGCCAGCTGGCTGCACATTAAAGTTGTTTGGTCCCTCACTTCCATCCTGTTTGTTTAACCCTTTGCTCGGGTGCTTGGGAACTGTTTTGCTCTCCCAGGCATGCCAGCATCCCCCTGTGAATTCACACTGTTAGGGAGGGATCCGTGCCCTCATTCAAGGACTGTTTTCTCACTGCCAGTGAAATCAGTGCAAACCTGATGGTATTTTTCTATTCTGTATGACACCATGGAAGCATCATATGATTTAATAGTTACGTGACTTCAGAGTAATGTCAAGAAACTGTAGAAATATCTGTTTATCAACAATATTTAGCAATTACTCAGTATTTCCAACACACTAAAAAAACAAATATAGGAAGTCCAAGTGGGATTTTGTACCTCTGGAAAAAGAAGAGGCCTGAAAGTATTTTCAAGAATGCCCCTCCTTCACTGATATTCTGTACATTATGGAGTGAGAAGGGATGGCTGGGAGGCATATGGGAAATCTTTTCAACAAAGACTCTGTCCCGCATCAGGGACTTACTTGTCCAAGCTCCACACAAGGCTCATTTAAATGCTTGGGTGCAGGGTGCACATTGTGCTGCATGGCGTGATTGGTTTATCTCACTTCAAAAAGTATCTTTCTTTCTCTCTATAGGCCACAGAGAAAGAACAAGAGTTTGCTGTTGCTTCAAGTACAAAACAGCTGGAATATCAGCAGCTAGAGGAAGATAAGCTCTCTCAAAAATCTTCATCTAGCAAACTTTCCAAGTCTCCTCTAAAGATTGCCAAGAAACCGAAGAATATGCAATGCAAAGTGACACTCCTAGATGGATCGGAATATGCATGTGAAGTAGAGGTAAACGGCTTTTGTCTTCTTTTTTCCCAACCTGTCCAGAAGTAAATAGTGGAAATTATTTCAGATTTAAGAAAAAGGAAGAATGGCCTGATATTTTGCCAGTGCCAAGCACAGAGATGCTTTCATTGTTTTTCCTGGACATTGAAGAAGGTGCACTGATTTGAGCTAGGTGAGGCATTCTGGCACTCCCTGGAACAGCCAGAGACTTTGGATTACTTTTTTGCTGGTACATGCCACAGCAGAATGCAGAAAATGAATTATGGGCAACAAAGCCCATAAACAAAGAAGGATTTTGATCCCATTGGGATTTTCTTTTCCTTGGTACTCTGCTGAGTTGAGACTTCCATTGAATCGTTGTCCATTCAGTAATTTTGACCTACTGCAAGATTAGTGGGGACATGGGAAATACCCTGGGTAAGCTGGGAAAACGTCAGGGGCAAATAACACTGAGAGTGGTGAGCTGTGTGCTTCTCCTTGATATCTGTGAATCATAACTGTGTCTTAAGCATACTAGCAGAAAGATGCTGTGATTTTTCTGTAAGGAAACTTTCTTTCCCTGGTAAGACTCTGACAGGAACCTACTTTTGGGAGGGGTAGTCTTTGCTACACTCTCATTTAGGAGCCAGTCTGTGCCAGTGAGCAAACCCATCCTAAGAGGATGCCTTGCCCTCAACTCTAGAAGGTCCCAGAAGAGCAGAAAGTGAGCACATTGAGCATCTCAGACTAAGCATGAGAAAATTCAGCATCTCAGAGTTGACCTGTTTCTCCATTCATTTGTCACCAAGGTTGTTTTTGAACAGTGGACCTGCTTGACCTGAACTTGCTTTGGGTCAGGAGGCCATGCACGCAAGGCAAGGCTGAGCCCTAGCTGAGCAGTGGCTGGTAGGGGAAGGATGTGAGTTGGAGGGCCTGGCAAAGTCAATGCTCCTTTGGGTAACTGCAGAGTGCCACAGAGAAGAAAAACCACCTGGGGAGAAGAGGAGAATGTAAAGGCAGAGATTAAATAGTCTGCAGGCTTGAAAGGGGAATCTGGAGGAGCATGGAAAAGGAGAGAGGGTAGAGGAAAAGAGTACCTGACTGGGAGCCAAATCATGACATCTTTACAATCAGGTTGCACTTTGACCCTTGAGTCTTTTTAAGTATTTTGGAGAGTGGCAGGTGAGGAAAAACCTTATTTATTTTTATTTAACCCTGGCTTTACAATTTGGGCCAAATTTTGCTAAGCTAGGAGTGAACTGCAAACAGAAGCTGGTATTTTACTACTCTCACAGCAATTTAACAGTCCATTCTGTCAAGTATTTTTTTAATTTCACTGGCCGAGTCCTGTGTTGTTCCCTTCAGTCTATGACTAGCTATCTGGCCACATGCTTCGTGACTATTAAATGATCATTTCTTGACCTTCTGTCTCAGTTATATCCCTGAAGGATAGCATGTAAGCTGTTAAGCTGGAAGAATGATTCATATTGGCTTTGATGGAAAGAGTCAAATTCGTTTCAACTTTTGCCACTTGTTTGTAAAATGTGAGTCATTTTTTGGAATATAATCAAGCAAATTTTACCAAATAGAATTTCTATGGAAATCTTGTCTAGCAGGCTGAGCTTTATTGGAATCTAAGATGGAGCAGAAAGGGAGATTTGTTATGTTAGATTTCCACTTATGCAAAAAAATGCTGTGCATAATACTTTCTTATAGGAAGTTTAACTCCTCCACTAAACTCAAGCTCTGTTAGAGTTAGTGTCAAAATGCTAGCATATGGAAGCCATCATGTTTTATTGCTTGTCAGATTTCTCTTCTTTGTAAGTTCTGAATAGCTCTTGAATAATGTCCGATAGAAGTTTTGTATGCATTTTTTCTGCTTACATTGCTGAAATATTTGAAATTGTATTGACTGTCATCATTAATCATTTTATCTGCTTCTAAGATGGTCAGGCTTCCTAGGGAGAATGTAATACTGATGAAAATGAAGCTCCTAAAAGGGTGAATCCTCAAATGACAAAGTTTTAAGGCTATGATGATGAGCAAACCATTGAAACGCAAGTTAGTTAAAAGGAACAAATATTTCAGAGAAAAAGTGCAGCTGGAGTGCCCCACGCATTTACATGCCTTAAATGGGTGATTCAGACTTTGCATCCTTCCTAGTGGTATTGTCAGTATGTTGTATGTATTGAGGATGCAGCTGCGGGTACCTCTTGGCACAGCCCACTCCAGCCCTTGGGAACCCTTGCTAGATCTCCAGGTGAGGTCCATTTCCATGTGGATGAAGTTGAGCTACAGCAGAAGGATGCTGAGTCCAGTCAAGAGAAACACTGACTTTCACTGTGCTTTTTCCCCCAAGGTGGAAAAAGTATATACAAAAGGAGTTAGTAGAGCAAGAAAACTGAGAGCCTGTCTCAGCAGACATCTCAGGAAATAATGTAGGAGGCTGAAGGTGAAGTTCTTCTGCAGGAATTTTGGGTAATAACAAAGTTCTGTTGCTGTTTCAGAGAAACTCGGTGCTGCAGCATGACAAATAATCTGTCATGTTTCAGAAAAATGCTATCATGTTTGAAGACTCACCTACAAGTGAACTCATTGTATCAATTTAAATGGGGAAACTGCTTCCATACATACAGATATATATATATATATAAAAAAATATATATAAAGTGTACTAAGACACCAAACATATTATGAAGGTCAGTAAATCCCTCAAGATTAATTCTTTAAAAGAAAGGGGAGAGGGGCAAACAACACATGGCAATTAGATATTTAATACTTCCATTCCTTGTGTTCAACTCACTTAACTGTGTCTTTTGGAGTGGACAGTGACCCAGGGTAGAAATGTGACAGTTGATGGATGTGAGTCAGAAATGTCATCCTATGTTGTCTGCTCCTGTCTTTCAGCTCTGTGTGTATTACACATCTATCTTTTAAAGGCTAAAAAGAAATGTAATCTAGAAGGACCAGAAACGTATAAACCTAAATTTGAGCTTGAATAATAGCTCTGTCAGTGAACCTTGATTTGAATGTGGGTCAGATGTTTATCTCTCTAGAACTGCATTCTCTAGTCTGGAAGTTGGAGATCATTATAGAATCCACTGGTTACTCTATGGAGTGGTTTGCAAATGACAAATGCTTTTTATATACATTAAATATTAATGTCATTTAAAGGAGCTTATTGCTCTCCAGTACAGTGCAACCTGCAGCTTATCAATTATGTGTTCATCCATCTAATGACCTGGCAGCTGACATGGCGTGTACTCTCCGATTGAAATGCTTCTGAGGCAGGTTTGGTTAATCCATTATCCACTTGGTATCCTTTGTTTCAGAAGCCCCTCTTACTTGTTCCATATTTAATACTAAGCATCTTCATTGCCTTCTGCTATACCTCTCAGTCTCTCTTATGTTCAGTACTTTGCATCTGTGACACTGGGAGTTTTTCATATTGTATGAGATACATCTACAGGGAAAATGTAGTGGACCTAACTTAAAAGCTTGGGTTAACAGAGGTTCATCTAATGGTGTATCCGTTCAGTGAAAGGATCTTAAGCAAATACCAGATAAAAGCTTTCCCTTTTGCAATGTTATGGCCTGTGTGCTCTATCTGTCCTGAGCCAGAAAGTCTTTCATGCAGTAAGATATTACAAGCCAAAACCAGGTTAAGTAGGCAGCCTAACCTGCTCATTCATGCTCCTCCAAAACCATAAACCACCAGTGCTACCATCTGTACTCCCACTGCTGCTCATGTTGAGCAGCCTGCAGATGGTAGTGGCAGCCTTATTTCAAAGGAGATTTTCGTTTTGGAGATGAGATGACCACCTAATGGTGCTTTCCCTGCCCAGAGAAAGCTGTTGGCTTCTGGAGAAGAGGTATTTGCTGTACATGGACATTGTCCCTGGTACACTGTCAAAGACAAACAGCCTCAGGGTGGTTGCATATTGTGAACTAACTGGAGGTTTCTAAGGGATGCTCCATCACATGAGTCAACGCAGTCTGCTCAGAGGAATGCTGAGCGGTGGTTTCCACCCCTGCTGAAGGCGGTTCTGCTGCTCAGCCAGCATCAGGATCGAAAATGTTGATTGATCAGAGCTGCCAAGGCCATAGCTGTGGTCAAAACTGCACTGCAGAGAGGTAGCTGAAGACTTCTGTGTTAAGCAAGCTAGACCTGTGCTTTGCATTTCTTGGTTTGATGAACCAAAGAGAAAGCAGGATCTAATACTGCTAATTAATTTCAAATAACCTTAAGACAAGAAACACACTGGTTCGAATTTTTCCTAAGATACAAGAAAACAAGCAAAAATAAATTATTTCTGGGCTTTTTCAGCTTTAAGTAGGGATTTTCAAATGCTATATTACAATTTTGCTTTTTCCCTTTTTTCTTCTTGTCCCTCTCTGCCCTATCTCGATTTTTGTTATCTAGACTACTGCATGTCAATTAAAAGATGCAAGTGGATCCAGCTGTCATGCTTTCCCTTACACGTAGCCTAATTTCAAGTGTCTTCCTAAAACAAGTTGGAATTTGTCTTTGTTTCTGCTCTAAACGTGTACATGTTATTAATCACAAAGTGAGATCAGAAAGCTATAACATAATCTGTCTAAATAAATGGTAAAATAATTTGATTTCATTTTGGAAGGCTCAGCTGTCTGAGCCCATTGGTGATTTATACTGTTTTATCATTCCTGTACCGCTCAGACTTTCTTATCGTGCAGGCCACCAGTAAATGAAAACAAATGTTTCCATGGCAGCCTGTCTGTGGCATCTCTGCAGCTCTACATCAAACAGAGCGAGTTGACGTAGGATTCAGATAAGCTGCAGAACACATGAAAAGCAACATCTCGCAAAGCATTACTGCTGCCCCCACTTCTGTGTGAGTGTGGGTCAGCTGAGGTAGGAGGGGACTGGTAAAAATACACTGTGTATGTTTGGGGGTTTTTTTCCCCTCAAATTTTCTCAGTCACACTGCCACTGGGACGTGGGCAGTGATTGGGTGTCCCATGATGTAGCTGCTGCTATGCCTTTGTGATGAACCTGTGGTGACTTCATCCCTGCTGGAGACCTCACTTTCCTAATAGGTTTCCCTGCATCTTCAGGTGACATTGGAGTAGTGTACTTGAGTTGAAATAGAAAGCAGCTTTATTTCCATATATTTGAAGCCAGTATTTGTAACATGAACAGAGGCCGACTGGAGTGAACAGGTCCCTTTCTTGCCCTACGAAAGTATGGGCTCGTACTCCTTTTTCAGACAAAATGGACATGAAATAAGTGGATTCTCTAATAGGTTGAAGTATAGCATTTTGCATTAATTTCTCTTTGTCCTGTTAAAAAGTGAGGGTACATGGATGCTTCCTTAAAAATAAGTTGTTAAAGACTGTCGTAGGACAGGCTTGAAGAGTTGGGAACAAGCAGACTTATTTCTGCAATGCCACCACTGCCAGAAATGAAAGAAAGTGGTGGCTGGCTTTAATGCTGTGTGTGCTGCTATTCCTGCCCTGCAAGACTCCTTCTGGAGGAAAAATCCTCAAGTGTTTGTGTATGACAGTGGGGTAATGCATGGCCCTGTGGTCCTCCTTCCTGCACAGTGTCCGAGCTAACCCTTCCCTGGGAGCTGTCTCAGTGTGGACCTGCTTTCGCATGTGGAGTTTAATAACATTGAATTTCTTGTCCGTTTTGTAGTAGGTTTAAGGTCAAGAAGGAAATTTCTGTAATAGGATGCACTCTGCTTTCTGAAGGATACATTTTCAGTTACCCCCTGCACATTTGAATTGTTTAATGGATTCCACACAGTCTCTTGCAAATGACTTTACATGTGAAACTGATTACTGAATGCAAGAGGGAATTTTTTTAGTAAGTCTTTTTCTTTTGACCTACTCGTAGCTTACATTTCACTTAATTTAACATGAAGACCTTTGTTTTGTGCTTTGTTCCTTCCCTGGAATGTGTTTGAGTAAAAGTGACTGGCTTGAGAGGCATCATTGCCATTACACAGCATGTTTTCTGTCCCCAGACCTTCTAATTAGAGCTGACTTGGATTAGCCAGGGGATTCACTTAAGATCTATGTTACCTGACACATGTCAGTAGGAGTCTGAGTATTGCCTGAATATGTTTTCACTAAATAAAGTTAATATACAATTCTTCTGCTTTGCTTTTTCCAACTACCATAGGCAGCTTTTTATGTCTTAAAATACTTATCAATTCAAAAAGCACAATGCTCTGAAAATCAACACCAATCTTATCCAGCTCTTAGTAATCAACTGTGAGGCTGAGCAGAGAAAGGCTTTTTGCCTCAGCTTAGTAATTGAAACAAAAATAAGTGTTTGGACTCCCTTTTAGGGATGTTCATTATTATTATTATTATTATTATTATTATTTCACTGAAGCTAAAGAAATCTTAGTCAAAACAAGTCACTTCGGGTTAATCTAAGCCTTTTGGAAATTCCACAAGGCTGAGGGAGGATGCTGGTGTAGGTCTGGAGCATTCTTCCTCACTTGAAGAAGCTCAGCTCCCCAACAACTTCACGCAGCTGGGAACATCTGGGCTATGTGGTATCGAGGGAGAAGATCTCATAAACTTGGTAGGAAAACACCTAAGTGATTAGACAGATGGGGTCTCTTCCACTTCCTTCAGTTAATATGCAAGTATTTTAGAGACTAAATGAGAAACCGAGAATTAAAGCCAAGTCACTTCTTCAGTTGTCGTACCAAGTGAACAGCAGATTGGGCTTTAAATTCCACTTTTTGGCTCAGCAGAGGATGTGTTCACGGAAGCTTAAAATGACAACAACCAAAAAGAGTTGTGTGCTTCCTCTCCACGTCTATTTTCTACATCTGGTCCTCTTGTCTCTTGCCTTTTGTTAATAGTTTCTGAAACTGATTTGTGAAGCGGAAGTGATGGATTTAGCAGGCAAAAATAATAATTTTGATACTTTGGAGGTGCCAGCCATTTTTCATATTGTTGAAAACTATTGAGGTGTCCACCTACCTTGACAAATAGTTTCACTTGCCCTGAAGCTGCATTTTCCAGTGAACAAATGGTTAGCTGAAAACTTCCTACTGAAATATTGCCTCTGGTCCCCTCCCCTTGGGACACCAGTTGGACGTGAGCCAGGCAACAGGAGTTTGTTCTCCATCTGGTGAATTTTTTAAATAAACGGTTTTGGTCATGCACACTCAGACCTGGAAGGCTCATTACTGGTTAATCTGTTTGCAAGAGCCCAGGAGAGGGTGATCTTCCTTTTACCCCAGATCTGCCTTTTACCCCAGATAGATAGATGTCTGTTGGCTCCAGGGGTCCTGTCCTTGTCCCTGTCCTTGCTGATGGCCTCACCAGGGTGAGACTGCATCACTCCCTTTATGTTTGTCTTCTCCAGGCTTATTGCCTGGTGTGGTCCTGTCCTCCAGCTTTTACTGAGGTGTCTAGTGTAGCCAGCACTCAACCTTTGCACATGTTTTTTAAGCGCTGCTGGAATATAAATCACAAAGAGTGGATAAAGGGCTTTGCTTACCCTTTTCCCTTTCCCAAATGGATGCTCAAATTTCAAAGCCTCCTGCCTTTTCTGGACAGCGTGTACATTCCCCCATCTACCCCATGCCCATCCAACAGAGAAGTTGCTGATTTTCATGTCACTGCCCAGTCATGCTCCTGGCAAGCCTCTGTGCATTTTTTCATGTTTTCTGCCCCATTTCTATGTCACTGAAGTGCCTTCTACTTGTCCCAGCTCCCAGCTGAGCTAAATGCATCATTAACTCAGTTGCTAATTGCTCCAATTTATAGATGCTGTCCCCAGGTTAACACTGAGTTGCTGTTTCCAGACCAAAACCAAGTAAATCTTCACTTTATTATCATCCTCTAAATATATTAGTTTGTAATATAAAATCCTAATGCCTCATAGGGGTGACTTTTTTTCCCCCTGCTGAGCCCCGTGCAGTATTCACTGGGCTGCTTTTATGTTTTTTATCCTTGTCTGTTGATACAGTGAACAAAATATCAGAGACAGGACTGGGTGGTGAGGAAATATCTGCTTGCAAAGCAAAGTGTTGATAGGCAGCAAGGTCTGTCTCTCATGGTTTATCTTGCTCTGACAGAAATGATTTTGATCTGAAGTGGATAAATCTTGGATGTAGCTTGAGGACAAGCTATGATAGTTTTCTTGACAACCCCAGCATTGATGGTGTAATACTGTCTAAGGTACCCCAAATCTAAAAGTCTGATCATCCTGCTGCTTCTTGTGCCTCAAGAGCATCTCTACTGTGATTTCTGTGCAATGCTTTGTTGTTTTTTTTTTCCAGCTTGGCAATGTAGGTCAGGGAGAGCTCTGTGGCTTTTAAATTCATATGGCAAGATTACTCTGTAAATCGGACTATGTTGACAGTAGAGCTTTTTTCAGCTGAAAATAAACGAAATGTTTATGGTTGTTTTTTGTTGATATATGCCAAAAGCTATTTATATTACAGGTAGTGATTGCTTCTCCTTGCTTGCTGTGTTGGTACTAGGCTTGTGTACAGTTAGCAGTTATGCAGGACATATGGGTATTTGCTGAATCCTTCCAAGTATATAGGTAGAATAAGGAAAATATTTATATTTATAACCCGCCCAGAAAGCTTCAGCTGCTATACTGAATCCCAAGAGACCCGCCTGAGTTACTGCAGAGTGTCTTACAGGAGGCAGTAGGGCAATCGGGAGGCATTAAGCCAATGGATCAGCTGTACATTAGCAAAAATCCAAGCCCAAACAATCTGTGTTCTCAAGAAAGCTGAGAGGGGGGGTCACTTTCTCTGTTGAAAAGCCTCCAGAAATGTGGAATATTGTTTATTATGTCATGATTGAGAAAATGTGTGAGACTAATCATTGTGCTGAGAACAGAACCTCTGATTGAGAAATTTTGTCCTCTGTTTTCATATTCATTTATCAGAGTGTAGTGCTTATAAGCTGTTACCAGATCTCAGTTTATACAATATGCATTCTGTTGATGTACTTGGAATGCATTTGGTAATCGTCATGTTTGATAGGTATTTCTGTAGCCATTGTGCACATGCAGATATGGCTCTTACACTTCCATGTATAAAAACATGCTCCAGAGTATTTATTATTTCTCAGATGCCCCCAAAGCAGTTGCATTGCCATGGATGAAGTGCCCATTTTTTCCCAAGGATGCAAATTTTGTGGTGCACCCATCGGTACACTTAGAGCTTTTGTGATGCTGGTGCTGGTGCGAGCTCTGCTGCTGATGTAGAAGGCAAAAACCCTAATTTGGTTTGATGCCAAAATCGGGACTAGGTCACCAATCTTCTTACTGGGATTTAGCAGTCCTCTAGGTTTTTTTAGATTAGTCGTGGCTGTTTAGGATTGCAAGCTCAAACAGCATTAAAGAAGGTGGCCCTGATAAAAACTATATTATACAATGTCATTGACATTTGCTGCACGTATGTAACTGCAACATAGACAGTGTTACGTATTTATCTGTTTATCTAAATGCTTGGTTAGCAGGTGTCAGAAAAGGTTATTTTCAGGAATGGTAACAAATTTCAATATGGTATATTACAATAAATATCAATAAGCTGATAAATTGCAGTACTACTATAATGGGGGAAAAAAGAAAATGATCAGTCACCACTGTATGTCAAAATAGCTTCTCATCTGCTGCAAGTTTCCCTATGTGACATTGATTTATATTATAAGCAAAATACTGTTGAAGTTTTTATTTCAAACTATTAGAACGTATTAGTCACCTACTGTGACATTCTATGCAAGTTCACACATAAAAAAGCTAGTAAAAAAACAGGACATTTGGAGAGCTTGTGTTGGCATGCAGCTTTCAGGAAAAGCATTTCCTTAAATGAAGTATATTTGAAAAAAAAAATATTGCAGCTTTTATTCAACAAAATCTTTCTGAAATTGCTTCATTCTTAGTTCTTCCCACTTTTGGCTAAATAATGTATTCAGTAGATTGTATTTGGAATTGTTGGCACATTTCCAAATGTGGTTTACCATTTGAATACGGAAAACATTAAATAGTACTTCCTTTTGAGAACCAAAATATGAATGTGTTTTGCTTTGAACCTTTTCTTTTTACTGAGTATATTTTTTTTTTCCTTTTGTGAACTGAAAGTCTGGCAGAAATGTCTTGTTTAGTATATCCTACACATGCTGGCCAACTGATTACAAACTGGACAAGAGTGTTTTGTTTTTCATAGGGATACATGTGTCCTCATAAATGTTAATTTATGAACATTTATTATTATTGATTACATGTTATATAATGAACATGTTCATTTATGATCATTTATGTGTTCTTCTCATCCAGGGGAGGGCAACAAAGATGCTCAGAGGGTGGAGCACCTCTCCTATAAAGACAGGACTGAGAGAGTTGGGGTTGTTCAGCCTGGACAAGAGAAGATTCCAGGGAAACCTCCTTGTGGCCTTCCAGTAGTTAAAAGGGGCTTACAGAAAAGAGGGAGAGAGACTTTTTTATGCAGGCAGATAGTAATAGGACAAGGGGGAACTGTTTTAAACTAAAAGAGAGAAGACTTAGATTACATACTAGGAGGAAATTCTTTACTGTGAGAGACACTGGAACAGGTTGCCTAGAGAAGTTGTGGGTGCCCCATTCCTGGAAGTGTTCAAGGTCAGGTTGGATGAGGCTTTGAGCAACCTGACCTTGTGGAAAGTGTCCCTGCCCATGGCAGTAGGGTTGGAACTAGATGATCTTTAAGTTCATTCCAACCCAAGTCATTCTATGATTCTTCAATTTATAATATTCTTCATGTACTCTTCAAATTTTTTCTGTGAGAAATAAAATTGTTGGAATAAAAAGACAAGATTAGTTACTTTCTTTAAGCTTTTCTCTGTTTGTCTATGTGGGAGAGAGGATATTTCTTGTTTACCTTATCACTCTGTGTATTTTACCTCTGTCTTTGGTGTACAGTGTTGTACTGCTAACTTCAGCAAAAGTTTTGTTCCATAGCAGAAGTTACTTTCTTGAAAATGTTCTGTGTAATGCCTAGAACATCATTGTCAACATACTGAACTTTCAGATGAACTAACTGTTGTTGATGTTTCTGGAACTGCCAGTGCCATTTTCAGCAAGCATGGCAGGGCATGTAGAGGCCTAAATTCCAGCAGTTATGTTATGCTTACAAAAATTTTTATCCTGCACATTACACATGTAAGATTTACTTCAGTAAACCAGAGGAAAACTTGCTGATTTTCTGCCAGTTAAGACTCTGTGGAAGATTCTCTGTCCTGCTCTTTCTGGATGTTCCTCACTTAGCTTCCTGCTGGGGACTTCAGTTGAGAAGCAATAGATCTGAAGAAATTCAGATTTCTTTTTTGCTCTGTCACCTTTCTGCTTCATCTTCTTTTCCCTTTGGAGAGAAACTGTGAAGAAGTGTAAGCAGCACAAGAGCAAATCCTTTGAAAATGCAAATTACAGGTGCATAGAAGTGAAATGAAGTTATACTTCTTTGGAATTACTTCTTCAGTTTATCTTTCTTGGGGAAGAAAAAGCCAAACAACACAAACTTACTTTTTTTTTTTTTAACTTCAATTAAGATTTGTTCAAAAAACATGTTCACCATATTTGGAAATTTTCTAGACTAAAGTGCAATGATTAGCGTCTAGAATTTCTCAGTTCAGCTCTTTGTATCTTGACCAGCTCAGTTTCTTTTCAAAAAAACATGGGAAATGTCATACTATGTTGATTTTTATTTCATTCACAAATAAAAATATGCTCCTTACCACAATAATTGTGTGAGTTTAGGATCTCTGATCTCCATAGGTGGAGAAGCGACATGATGTGACCAGGAGCTTCTCTGCATTTGGAACCACACTGAACATTCTCTTATAAATTTGCATCTGTTTGTATGTGCATATTATGTGCATTAAATTATATACATATTTGCCTATGCATATTAATTTATTACATATACATGAAGTTCAGATCTCTCCCCCAGAAATGTGGATCTCAATACAAAAGTGATCTTGGAAGCTTGGTCACTTTAGCTTGCAAATAATAGGTATTTGCAGAAGTAATGGGGTTTTTTTCTGTGATTTGGTGTATTTTTGTGTAAATTGGGTAATTCACGAGGAAAGAATGAGAAAGTGTGCTGTCAGGAGGCTGGAATTCAGAGACTGAGCTGGGGGAATTTTGGGAAGAGAGTACTCACTGTGGTGAGTATTAGTCATTTTCACTTGCTTGTGTTTCAAGAATAATTGCTGAAGTTGCAAAATGGGGAAGGAGAAATTTCCCCTTGTGTGTGCTAGTTCTTTGTTGCCATATAAATTTTAACTTTTTCAGGTGTTTTACTTGTGTTTGCACTGAGGGGACTACCATGCAGTCTGTGCAGTGTAGAAACTAAGGTGTCAACAAAAATAATCTGCAAAAAGTAATTTAAATTGAAACAGTAAAATGAAATAAAATCAGTGGTCTGGACACAATTGGAATCTTTTTTGTCATGCACATTGCAAATGAAAAAAATCAGCTAATGTTTCTCCATCAGATAGAACAGGGGAAAAGGAAGAGGTTAGTACAACTACATGCCAAAATACATTACAGCATGCAAGACTAGAGCCAGCCCACACATTTATACAGTGCATTGTTAAGATTCATTGGAAAGTGCAAATGCTAATTAGGAATGTGAACCAGATAACCTCTACATCAGTTCAAGACCAATTATTCCTACTGGGATTTCATGATACTGATCTGTCCATCCTTCTTCCAGTGATCATGCCCAACTAGAGTTATTACAGTAATTGTATAGAGTTTGATGCCAGCCTATTGCTAGTATGACATTTCTCCCTGGCAGCTTGGCAGCTTTTCTGAGGAGAGCAGCAGTGTCATGTTTGCATATGTATTCATGCAGAAAGAGACGTGCAAACTCCAGTTAAAATCCAGGTCCACAGCTGTGATACTTGTTCATCTTGCTGTGCTCCTTGACTGATCAGAAAGGGAGGTGAAGTTTCAGTTCATCAGGGTGCACTCACCTTGCGGTTACTGTGAAGATGGTGGTCACTGGTGGCAAAATAAATCCTGTTGTAGCTGTTTGGCTGCAGAACTCTCTTCTCTCTTCAGGTTTTCCCTAGCACTGCAAAATTTAGTCTGAGTGTGATCTCTTGCAGTTGATTCCATGCTCCACACAACCCTTGCGCAGCGTTCTGCAGTCACATGAGACTGCAACATGGAATGCCAAAACAGAACTGCCCCAAAGTGCATCACTTTTGAGGCTACAATAGTTTCATTTCTAAGAAGCAGAGAGGGCTGTTTGCTGCTCTTCAGCTCCTCATCTTGTTTCCCTGTCAGTGAGAGGAAGGTAATATGCTTGTGAGCAAAAATAGAGCCTTGAGAATAGACTAACACTCTGCACTGTAATCAGGTACATGATGATTAACCCCTTAACAGCTGGAATCCCAGTATCATAGCCATGTATCACAGTTTGAAGAGATTAGGGATGATCCCTGCCACTGATGTGAGCAGGCCAATGACTGCTGCTGGGTCAGGCCAGCTGTGGCATTGCCTGGCCAAGGCCTTGAAACCTTCTGAGTACAGGGGTTCCTTGTCCCTGCTGAGCTATCAGTCCAAGCATGTCATTGCCCCTCCAAGGAGAAATCTGTCAGAGAGAGGGTTGGATTCTATCTGGAAGAAGTCCGAGTGGTAACAGGTTGTCAGCATGGACACCTCCCTGCTGGAATAAAGCTAGGAAAAATGGTTGGTTCTGTAGGCTGGAGGTTACCCCAGCAAGCAAAAGTGGGTCATTCAGGGTGTGGTGTGTCAGAAAAGAGGCTCAATTTGCATCATCCTCTGGCATAACTGGCTTCCAGTCTGGGAAACGCTGTCCGGCACATAACATTTGAAATCTTCCTGGCCTCTTCCCTGTATCTTACTAAATACCAAAGGGATTTCCTGAGGACTTACTAGCACTTGTATGACAAGGAAGTTGGTGTCGTATCTTTGTATTAAGTTGTTGGTTGCTCATTTTCTATGTATTTTTCTGTGTTGCTTATCATAGTACAAAAACATATGGGTTTGGTAGCTTGATTGCTGCAATACAGGGATTTTTATTATCTGAGGGTTCTGATGGGCAACAAGGTGAACAAAAGTCAGCAATGTGCCCTGGTAGCACAGAAGGCCAGTGCCATTTTGGACAATGTTACCAGCAGGTCAAGGGTAGTGATGCTTCCCTACTACTCAGCTCCCAAAGTGCTGAGTCTGGTTCTGGGCTGTCCAGTACAATGAAGACGTGAACATACTGGACAAAGTCCAGCAACGGGCCCCAGATATTATGAAGGCCCTGGAGAATCTCTTTTATGAGGAAAGTCAGAGGACTGGAGCTGTTCAGCTTGGAAAAGAGAAGGCTCAGGAGGGAGTATCAATATCTGATGGGAGGAGTAAAAAAGAGAGAGCCAAAGTGCTCAGTGGTACCCATTTTCCAGGACAAGAGGCAAAGGGTGAAAAACACAAGTTGCTATTTAAGGGGAAGAAAAAGAAAATCTTTACTATGAGGGTGGTCAAACACTGGCACAGATTTCTCACACAGGCTGTGGAGGGTCCATCCATGGAGATATTCAAAACCCAAGTGGATACAATCCTGAGCAACCTGCTTTAGGTTGTGCTTCTCAAGAAGAAAGGGTGGACTAGTCAATATCTAGATGTGCCCACCAGAGCCAGATAATCTGTTGTTCTGTGATTAACGTGCAGTACATATTTTGTAGCTCAAGTTATAATGTATCAACAACAAAGCCTTGCATTTTTTCACTTTAATGTTTGTGTATAGAAGTATGTTATGGCTTATGGGCTTAATCATAATAAAAAAAACTTTCATATTACTTTTCTGCATTAAGAAATACTGAACATTATTCCCAAATATTTGTCAATGAGGATAATTGACTGTATTATAATCTTGTTATCCAGGCAGAGCTAAGACAGAAGTACTTATTTTTTTAGCTCCTCACTCTGTGTTAACACAATGTATTATCTTGTTCTGGTGATATTGTAAGGGTATAGGGGTGTGGTGGGAGGGATATGGGCTGAAGAAGCTGATGTGGAAAGATTTGGGCATGGACTGTTTCTGAAGAAGACAATTAGGGGACAGGAGAGCCTTTTGTGGCCTTCAGCCTCCCAGGGAGGGAGAAGCGGGTGAGAAGAGAGACTTCTTCTCCTTTCCCTTGTGTGTGGGAATTGTTGGCAGGCACAGGCTTTCCAAGATTGCTGCTGCTGGCTCCTCTCGCCAGGAGCTTGACCAGGAGGCTGTTTATTCCCATTCCAGCTTCAAGAGAGAGCCCTGGCCTTTATAGAGATGCAGTGACAAGGCTGTGAAAGCATGAAGTTTTTGCTCTGGGACCTTTGTGCTCATTTATACCATTTAATTTATGTTTCATATTCTTTCTGTTTTTTGAGCTTAAGCAAAGTGTCTTTTTCACATCTGCACATTTAATTTCATCCCATTCATGCCTGAAAAATATCTATGCGTATTTTTAGTGGAGATTCTTGCAATATTTACCTTTCAGAAAAGCTCTTCACTTACGCAAAGTATTTTATAGCACAAACTCTTTTTTTTTTCTTTTTTTTTTTGACTGCTGAGAATTGATTGGCAACCAACAGACAGTCGATCCTTCAGCATCTTAGACTTGTCATTCCAAAATGATAGAAAGCAAAGGTTTATGATGGATAGAAGAGCTGTATGAATTTCTAAGCTGACCTTTCTTTCCTCCTCTCAGTCTCTCCCTGCCAAGGCAGTGATACCCGTGTCTTTCTTGGCATGGTTATTTGGACATGCAGTAAAATAAAAGCAATTAACAGGAGCACAGGAGGTCTGTTCAGTTTCTTTAATTATATATTCCTAACTAAACCTCTTAATTTCCCATGATTTTATGCAGTAAATTCCCCTCACTGTGTTTCTGTGCAATGATGGTTTAGAAGCAGAGTGTGCCTGCTCACACCACATGGGTACAAAGTGGCAGAGCTGCCTATATGCAGGCGCATGAGGATTTTTTTTGGCCTTTGCATTATGAGAGCAGCAGGGGTGACTCCATTGCCAGGCAGCCTCCACTCCTCAAATGACCAGAGTCCTCTAAATCCTGCTCCCACAGGTCATCTCTGACCTGGGAAGAGGCATTCAGGGACAGTGGTGAGGCTGTAATGTAAGGTTCATCTTCCTGGACACTGATGGGCATTTCTGTGGATAGTGAGAAATGGCCCTGTTAAGTCTTGCCTTGAACCATCACCAGTTCATACCTTGTGATGGTGAAGAGAGGACCCCAACCAAGAAGAGCTGTCAGTTACTTACTGTATTTCTGATATCCTCTTGCAGCACCAGCAGGGTTTTCCTATATCCTGAGGCAGCAGGAATTTTGTGGAAAGTGACTGAGTACAACTTGGGCATCTTCATCCAGGAGAAGGATACATTGCCATGCAAATTATTTGGGATTGCCGTAGTTATTCTCACTTGCCTGCAATGTGTAGCCAAACAAGAAATCCTCAGTGTTGGGGGTTTTGTGGTTGGTTGATTTTTATTACTGCACAGCCCCACACAACTTCCTGTAGTTCCCTGTTAAAACACCATACCTTGCAGCTGCTAGCTACTATTTCTCAAAGCAGACATCTGTGTAGCTACATGGCTTGGCCACATAAAACAGGCCTTAACATAACATTGGCCTTAACTGACTCTTAAGAGAGCACTGAAGTATCACAATTCAAATACATGTAAATAGTGCAGTGATGCTGACATAATGTTTTTCATAGCTGGTGTCCTCTAGAGCTAACCTGCTTGTTTCTCTCTATTCAGTATAAATAGTTTGTTAACAAATAAAAAAGCAAGAAATTTGACAAAATGCAGTATTGCTTGCTTATAGCAGAAATGTGACTACTTTGGCTTGAAGATTCTTAGTTCATCATGTCCACACAGTGAAAGCAAGATCTTTTTTATCTGCCTATTCCTCTACATGAAGAATCAGGTATAAAACCACCAACCTTTTATAATCTACTTTCAAGTTTGGAGGGTGAAGAACTAACTAAACATTTGTTTGACATTATAAAGGAGCTGGGGCATAGTTATACTTCCTACTGTGGGGTAGAAAGCATGTGACATGCGAACAAAGCCCTGATGTTGTTTGCTCAAATGAAGCTGGAAGACACAGTAAATGAATTTGCAGCAATACACTTGTAATGCACTTCTGGGCCTGTTCTTTTTCCTCAGCTGGAGAACACTTTTTAGACTCAGCCACACACTTCCGTTTCCCCATTGATAAAAATGTAAAGGATATTTCTCAGTGTCCTTTCTAATATACCATCATAACACCAAATTTAACATAAATTACATTACGCTGCACAACTTCCTCCATCGTCTCTTGTAATGTTTTTGCAGGGTGTTAGGCAGCAACACTCAATTCTTTTCTTTTTTATTCTTGGCTTGCTTACCACTTCTGAAATAGTTTGAGGCCAGCATTGGGCTCCATGGGTTTGTTGGCATAGTTGTGTCAGCTTGGATTGAGTACTATCCTCTCCCGGCCAAGACTGCTGGGCTGGCAGCGCAGGCTGGGCACAGCTCTGTCAGCAGAGGTGCGTAAATTTGGAGGCAGCATTCTCTCCTCTTGTATGTCAACTGCCTGCATTGCCTTTGAAGCAAGTAGTGTATTTCCAGTCTGCTTCAAGTCATGTGTATGCTACAGATAAAGACAATGCTATGCTGTCATCAACTAAAATATTTATGTGTGTGTGTGTTTGGAATGAAGTAGGGAGATTTTTTTCCTTCAGCTGAGTTGCGCTTAGGGAAGTAGACAGTGATGAAATAGTGGCCCAAATAATTCTGAATTGATTATCATAATTAATGCACATCAAAGTTGTCATATAGCTTATAAAGAGGACAATTGTGTCTGTGTTTTGTTTTTTGGAGATGTTTTTCTTAATTTCACATACAACAATGAGAACTAAGATGACCTGTATATTTACTGTCCAGTATGAGAGATACTATGAAGCTTCTGCTAAGAGCTCTGGCTGTTGACAGTGAGAGATCTTCACATCTAACATGTCAGCAGTAAAGAAGGGTAATGGGGCACTAGAAAGCTGCTTTCTTACCCAGCTGCATTCCCAGGTAGATACTAGGCTTTTTCCATGATTTCAGTAGATGGTGCAATCACATTTCCCGGTAGATTAGGCAAAAATGGGTCCTGGAATAAGTTGACGCTGTTACTGAAGAAAAAAGTATCTCCATGTTTGGTTTTTCCTCCAGTGTATTGCTCCCCATCACAGCTCTGATAATCCATGACCAGGAATATTTTGTACTGCTGTTTGTTGCTACTTGTACACAAAGAATTGCTCTGGTTTGCAGAGATATGACCTCAGCATGCCCTTGAAACTGCAATTTCTGAAAGATAGAAGACATCTTCTCACTGAAATGTGAAACATGACATGTATGACTTATTTTTAACTCCACAAGAAAAGCTTTTAGGGAAAGAGGATTTGCCCCATTCAGCTTCTTATGAAGCTCCAGGTCAATAGGTTGGAAAGATGGACGTATTGAATTGAATGATTTTGAAGTTATTTATTTAACAGAAAAGGTGTAATTTTAATGCTTATATTGTTTTATTTTGCAAATGTAATATTTTTTGTTTTGTTTTTTGTTCATTTCCCACAGAAACGTTCCAGAGGTCAAGTGCTATTCGACAAAGTGTGTGAGCATCTGAACCTTTTGGAAAAAGACTACTTTGGACTAACATACAGAGACACAGAAAACCAAAAGGTAACTCACAAAACTGCAACTGGCCTTAGGCATGTGAACCTCAGAGCTCCCTGAGTCACTCCTCAGACAGTTGCAAACAATCCAGAAGTTGGTTTTGTCTTCCTTGCCAGGTTCCATAGACATAGCTTGAGCTACTGTTTTTTGTGACTACTTCTCAAGAGCATCTCTTGTGTTTCCCTGGCTTCCCTCTGTTTTGGCTTTTTATAGCATGAAGGTGGTTAATCATATAGCTGTTTCTCTTTCTAGTGTGATTTATTCCTTTAGTGACATAGATGAAAGTCAGATTTGCATTCATAGATATACTGCTGAACATATAATACTAAAATAGGATTTAAGATTACTGTGGTTGGGACACAGATAAGCAGGAGATGGTTGACTGCTCCTGCCAACTGCTAAGATAAAGTAAGGCTCTAAGTCTTGACTTTCTTTATCTTAGCATTATTCTTGATTTGACTAAAGACATTAGTCTTCAGAAGCAGTTGGTAATAATAGTGAATCACATTTTGCTTGTCTGCATCTAAACTTCAGTATGAAATAAGCTGTGTATTACAAGTGTCACAGATGATATAGTGTGCAGGTGATATGTGTATAAATATTGTTTTGGACATGTTACAGTGAAAGAATATCAAAGGATAATTTAAAATATGCTGTGCGATTTTGGCATTTTAAGATAAATATTTTGAAAAAAACCCAGTACGAAACTTACCAATATGTGCAGTAGCCCAGCAGAGCTCACCAGGTGGAGGTATGTTACTTTTTGGGGCCTGAAAGGTCTTCCCTTACTACATTTTTAAATGCTTATGTCTTGTGGAAGCAATGGTTATATTTTCTAGACTTCCGTTTGTTTCAATTATATAGGATACAAAAGAAATCAGTCTTTTTGTCTCTCTTTTCCCCTTTCTTTATGGACTTCTTCATTTCTGATTCAGAAAATCATTTAAGCAGATACTTGGGCCACACACTTTAGAATATATTTAGTTTTCAGTTTTGATAAAAGCTGGGCAGATATTTAAGTGCATTTCCAGATAGGTTTGTTTTCCTGTACATGAAGGAGAAGAACGGATTTATTATTAACAGTTGGTTTAGAAGCACTAAACATTTATAGGTCACCAGTTACTTTACAGAGCTAAACAGTTAAATGTGCCTGCCACCACATTTATTGATCAATAACATGCATATTTTTAATGTCAAAATACTTAGCAATTCACCTCCATCCTGTGCCATATAACTTCCAACCAGACAACATATGTGCCTACATCACATGATATCTTTGTAAATAGAAATCCTGATGCATCTTGAATTTTGTGGTACATAGTGTGCTTTTGTGCTCAGCAGTAGCTGGAGTTCTTCAGGCTCATGTTTTGTACCACAGACCAGGTTTGGACAGCTGCAAACTGGTTGTTTTTTCTGGGGAGGGATTGTTGTGTTCTGGTTGTTTGATATTTCTTTAGTGTTATTTTATTTCTCTGATACATTTATTTATCTTTCTTTGAAGAAAGTGGAACTTTCCTAGGGGAAGCAAACTTTTTGTTCTGGGCTGTTATGCATTTTAAATATTTATTTGGTTCTGTTAGAGGTCAAGGTGGTAGTGGCACTAAGAGACCCCAAGCTGTTGTATGCTTCTTTCAGAGGAATTTCATCTGCTCCTTGACATCCACAGAGCATTAACACATCACTGTGATAATTCCTCACCTTCTCAGGAGGTTTTTTTTGCATAGTCCCTGAGATCTGCATGGTATAGATGGGGGCAGAGGTGCTGTGGTTCTGCCTCTGATTTCCTCTGGAGAACCATTTGTGCACACATTGGGTCCCAAATAGGGTAGCACCCTACTCTGCACTTGCTTATCCTCTAGCAAAGTTTTTCAGCCTTTCTGGGATTAGAGAAAAAAAAATCAACCAGCCAACCAAAACGCCTCTTTGTAGGAAGCTTGTAGAAATTTCATTTTCCCAGAAGAGACTGGAAAAAAATTTCTGTGAGTTCATTTTACCAATTTCTATTTTTTTCCCTTTTATTTCAAGCCATTCAGCCTCTCAATGTCTGGGAAGGTTAATAAAAATCCTACTTCTACCCAGGGCCACATCTTGAAATGTAGTGTTATCCCAGCCTACTGGTGCTCCAAGGAGAGAGGGGTGGCAGACCTATGCATGTTCTAGCATTGACTCATAGCGCTGTTTTAAAAATAGTGTTTATTGTGTTTTCTGATTCAAATTGAAAAAAGGAAACATTTTCTTTGCAGAATTGGTTGGACCCTGCCAAGGAAATCAAGAAGCAGATCCGAAGTAAGTTGGTTGTTGTTGCCCCCTTCTACATGTCTCTGCATGGCAACAAAGCCTATTTCAAAGTCATCTTTTGCATGCTGTCCCAAGTCTGGCAAAAAAATTACTTGCATCTTTTAGATATTTTACACCATAATGAGTGTGAGTGGTTACTGAGGTGTGTAACAAATGAAGTTGCATTGTAGAAAACAACTTCATATTTGCAGAGATGCAAAGATCTGAAGTTTGACTTTAAGCAATGAAACTTTAGGGACTAGGCCATATATATGATTTATTTCTTGTGTTATGGATATTTATATCATATCCAGGAACACTGCTCACGCCCCATACTGAAATACTTCACTGATGCAAAGATAGCACTCTATCTAAAATATCTTTCCTTTTTGCATTTCAGAATCTTGATCTTTGCTTCTAAAATGACCATTCAGCTCACAGAGAAACAGTCAATTTTCTGATTCACATGAATCTTTTAAAAAGCTTGGTTGTTAAACCTAGGCATCTGCTACATTAGAAATTCAAAAACCTCTCAAAGGAAAACCTTGTCAAGACTGCCAGGCTCAAAATTTGACCTGCTGTTTTTTACTTCCCCTCCCTTTTAAAAATTGACATAATTTTATGTATGTGATTTCTATGGGCAGGAAAACCTCAGTATTTTTTTCTTTGCACATTTTGTAAATGATCTCTTTTAGTGCTTGCATTATCGCAAGCAAATATATCTCATAGTTCACATTTGTTCAATCAGGCCTGGCAAGTGAATCCCTTCCCTCTTCAAGATTCAAACGGTTAATTTACACTGGAAAATTTCTTACTGTGAGCAACCTCACCTTTTCTCCAGTAGTATTTTTGTTACAAGTAAGTGATCTGCAATAAAAAGTAATGAAAATTTGCCTTTTCTAAATCTCATGAGAAGATAAATCTGGAAAGGAAGGTGCTTGAACCTCGATGAATCAGGTTACACTGATGGCCAATGCAAGTAAAGAAGCTCAGCTCCCCACCAAAGATTTGAAATGCATTTAATATGTTCCCAAGCCATGAAATAGACAATGAAAGGTTGTGACAGCAGTAGATTAACCAGGGCAGAAGAGTCTCATCCTGGACTTGAAGCAGTGGACAATTTTATTTGAAGATGACAGCAATAATTTGCTTGCTCTGTACAATTCACCTCAAAAGTTTGGAACAGGACAACAGTGGAAAAGTAATGCTGTTACCTGTGATGCTTTCCAAAACACATATTTAGAATCCTGCTAAACCCTAGTTGAGTTGTACAACACTCATACCTCACTGCGGACCACAAGGATTTCATCCCAGTACTTGAGAAAGAGCCATGTGTGTGACCCTTCATTCACACCCCATTAGTTGTAACCCACTAATTTGCACAGTGTCAAGTTTTATATAAACCCCTGTAAGCATGGGGTGGAAGCCTCTTACTCTGGTATTTTAACAATCTATGCTATATGATAGGTTTTATTATAGGTTGGATTTATTTCATGTGTGCCAAGGAATAGGCTCATGGGCCATGACCTCTTCCATCTGTTGTGGGACCAGGTGTCACCCAATGGCTGTACTTCCACATTGGGTCTGTTCCACTCCCTGGTGGGACCATGCCCCATCCTCACTGTCAGCCAAGTCCTCCTTTCACCATCATCTTTTGTGGCCCAAGAAAATGGAAAAGTTTCTAAAATAAAGGACTCCAACAGTGTTACCAAGAGTTGAAGTCCTGATGATAAACATCAAAACTCTTCTTGCACACTCATAGAATCATAGAGTGGTTTGGCTTGGAAGGGAACTTAAAGATCATCTAGTTTCAACCCCTGCCATACACCAGGTGTCTCAATGCCCTATCCAGCCTGGCCTTGAATATTTGAGTCTATTTTCTCAGGTGTGTGGATCACCAAAGCAGATGTGGCTTTGGTGAAGTTTCCCTGTTGTCTCTAAATAAATACTCCCAAACACCCAATCTGGAGAACTATACAGTATTTCTGGGCAAGTAGACCTGTCCAGCATATAAACTATGTTACCAGAGAGTGCACCAGATATACCTTCAAACCCCATACACTTTTGGAGGTACCTAAGCACAACGTACCCCTGAATTAAAAATTCTGGGAAAGTCCTACGCTATCAGGTTTATAAAGAAAAGTTGTGTTTTTCACTGTGTTCATGACCAATATGGATTTTTCAAGAGAGATATATTTATTTCTAGTTAGATTTGTCCTTTGGCATCAGTGAATTTCAGAAGAGAGAAATTACATTACTTTGCTTTTGGTTTCTAGATTACAAAAATACTGTAATTTATGTGGTAGAAATAGATATGAGGTATGTCCCACAACAGAGGCCTTCGTAAAATATCTTGTTTCTGTAAAACCATCTTGTTGCTTGTAAGAACACTGTGGTTTGGGGGTTTGTTACTGCTTTTTATTTACATTCAAGACATGTGCTAGTGTAACTTGACCCTTTTTTCAGAATAGGTTCTATGTTTACATACCATGTTCAACTCTTTTTTAAAGTCTTGATATTCTTTCTTTACAACATTTAAAGCTAACACTCCAGAAATAATTTTGCCAACTGTGGTGATACAAACCAGTATCCATCCCGTGGGTCACCTAAACTTACTGAAATAACTAAATAAGAATTCACCGGTGCTATGTACTTTTTTTCAGTCATGCTCTCTGCTTTTGTCCTTGCAGTTTTGTCTGCACAATAATTTATGTCTGCTGAAGAAAGAGCTGTGTGCTGAGGCAGAATTCTTAGAGGATGCTGTGAACTGGTTTGGGCAGCTAGACCTTGGCACATCACCCTGATCCAGAGCCCATTCGTACTTTTGCTTGTGGTGTTTCCAGCATCTGTGTGTTTTGGGTTATAGTTTTTTAAAGCTTATATAGACTGTGTTTTCAGGTGGTTACTTTCAATAAATCTTGTTTTCAGACTGAAGGGGTTTTTAATATTACTAATAAATTACTGCTCTCTTAGAGTCCTAGGTTCAGTGAAAATCTTACTAAACAAGAAAAGAGCTGTAAACTCCGATCTAATACAGTATCTTCAGTATGTGGTGTGGGAAAAAGATACTAAATCCTGTTCTCATTAATTGCTTGGCTGGTATATTTTTAAGTCTGTTGGTGATCAAACAGCATAAGCATCTTTGTTTGCACTTATGGTGTAGTTTTAGTTAATCTGTGTTCTTTTCCAGGTGGTGCTTGGCAGTTTGCATTTAATGTGAAATTCTACCCTCCAGACCCTGCACAGCTATCTGAAGATATTACCAGGTGTTTTAAACATTAAATACCTTTCTAGAAGGAGCTTAAAAGCTGTTCCTAGTAGCACTTACACTCTAATTATCCAAGAAAAGGAATGTTCTATATACTCATTGTCTTTCTCATCTGAGCTTATGGAAAATATGCAGTGCTTTGGCAAAAAAGACAGTGTGAACAGTGTCTATCCTCTGAGCTGTGAAGATTTTTGTATAACGTAACTCTAAACCCCTGCTTTTCAATACACATATTCCTGGGAGTTGATTTTAATTTTCACAAAAATGCCAGATGCCCATTTTTGCCAGTGGTAATGAGTTATTATTGTAAGTAAAATCATATATATGAAAGGAAAGAAGTGAGATGATATTGTGGTTTAACCACTTTACTGAATCCAAAACAGAACAAGCACTGTAGGAACTTATGAAAAAATGAACTCTTTCCCAGCTGAAACCAGGATAGATGAGAATAAACATGTATGTAAATTTTGCATGTAATTTGACAAAGTAAGCAATTGATGTGCATGGAATAGAGAATATGATGGTAATGAATTACTGCTCCCTGCTCTCCAAGTCACCTAGCTCTGCAATCTGCATCTCTGCTTTCTGGTTTTGTATTCAGATTGCAACCACAACAATAAAATCCTTCACCTGGTTTCCTCGTTGGTGTAAGACACAAAAACTTTGAGCCGTGAGTTTTGTGCCATGAGCAAATTGTTCTCTAGCCTGTTGCTACATTTTGCAACCTCTGTACATGTTTAACTTTCCATGTTATATGGACTTAACTTGTTGCTTTTAAGGCAGCAAGAGACCTTTGGCCTAGATCAGAGGTCTCCTGTGGTAGGTACTGTGCAGAGACAGTGTGCCAAGCGTTCACACTTGAACAAAGGACTTCCAAAGGAAAGGATTGCTTTTTTCCTCTTGTCACTCTCAACTTTCCTCTGGGAACTCTGCCTTTGCCACCAAACCAATGTTCTTCACTTTTTTTTCTGTTTTTTTTCTATCTGGTGATTTCTGGCACTGCGGTTTTAACAGCATTTACTGTTTAAATGAATTTTTGAGAAAGGACAGCAGCTTGCTAAAGAGACAGCTTGTGTTTTTTGAATGACTGGGAGTTCAGCTACCCTTTAATGACAAATATGTGATGCCTTTAAGTATTTTTTCGTCTTCAAGAAAAGAATTATTGGGTAGATTTGTATCTTAGTGATTCATGATAGAAATCTAGTACGTTTAATGGGTATTGCTCCATCTAGGTCACTAAACAAAGTAATAACCTATTTTATACAGATCTCCATGCTGCTGTATAAAGATAAATTAGATGTTGCTACTGAAGAATTAGGCAAGAGCTTGGTGTTTTGAAGGGGGTTTTTGTGGTTTCGTTTTTTTTTTACAAAATTGTTATTATCCTTCTAAATACTTGAAAAACTCTGGGCTTGGGAGCTGTCTGCAAATTACTAGTGGAACTGAGACCTTGATACCTCTTGACGGTGCTCAGGCAGTGCTTTTTTGGGGGTAGCAGTGGAGGAGCACTGTCTGAATTGCCTTGGTGCTCTGTTGCAGGTACTACCTCTGCTTGCAGCTGAGAGATGACATCGTGTCGGGTCGGCTGCCCTGCTCATTTGTCACACTGGCCCTGCTGGGCTCCTACACTGTGCAGTCGGAGCTTGGTGACTATGACCCAGATGAATATGGCAGTGACTACATCAGCGAATTTCGCTTTGCCCCAAATCACACTAAAGAGTTGGAGGACAAGGTGATCGAGCTTCACAAGAGCCACAGGTAAGCAGAGAGCATCAGTGTGAGCTGTAGCCTGCTTCAGGTACCATCCTGGTGCATCAGGAGATGCTAAGATCTGCTGTGGTATACTTAGAATTTTTCAGACAAGACTCGTCTCTGTGTCTTTGGATAGAGAAGAGTTTTGCAGCATGAAAGTTAACAGGGTCTGCATCAGAGTTTTGGCCCTGGTAGGCACCCAGCTACCTAAGGGGTACGGCTGTAATTCTGACAGGCTGAAAATGTTTTTCAGCTGATGGATTTTTTTTTGGATTCTGTTTCCTTAACATTTATGCTAGAACTGGTTGCTTTTCCTCAGGGGAATGACACCTGCGGAAGCTGAGATGCATTTCCTGGAGAATGCCAAAAAACTGTCGATGTATGGAGTAGATCTCCATCATGCCAAGGTTTGTATTTTGTTTCTTTCACTGGTCATACTTCTCTTGTGGCATAGTACTTATATCTGAATGGACTCACTGATTTACTCTTTCTTGTATTTTTGAGATGGAAATTTTGTGGGATAAATCATGTGTCGACATGAGGAAAGGTGACTTATGGATTAAAGATATAAATATATATTGTAACTGTAACATAATTTAGCCTATAGATTCAAAGAGATTGCACATCAAGTTATACTTTGATTAAATGGCCAAAGTGTTGAGGAAAATATTGAATGGATGGAGTAATGAGGAAGGATATTAGAAGCTGTCCAGAGAGTGATCAATTGTCATTTGATTTAGCTATATTTTCTAATCTAATAAGGCCAACCTGCTATCTTAACTAGATAAACAGATCATTTCTAAAGCTGCAGAGAACTTTCAAACAATTCCAGCTGTGCTGGAAACCTACTCAGACTGATGGTAATGGGGAGATGGCATCTTGTCTTTGTTCTGAAGTGTGGTCATTGTGGTTGACAGAAAGGGCAGTAATTCTGGAAACATTCTCCCATGATCAAGTAGTTTCTCTAATCATCAGCAGGTTTAGTTATGAAAAAAAATATGGTCATTCTTATTGTGACTTGGGAGAGCCAGCTATTAGCCTTGTGTTGGTTGTCTGACTTTTGGGTTTGGGTGGGTTTTTTTCCAAATGAATAATTACAATTTTTTCTTCACTCTTCAAAGTAAGACTAATGTATTTTAACATTTTTGAGGTTAGCAAGCATCCTTGGTAAATGAGTATTGAACCAAAGAATTCTGCCCTGTGGAGAGCACTGCATTTTCTGTAAAGGTCAAATTATTGTGAGCCTGTTTTTGTGCTGCAGCAGATCCTTTCAAGAACTGTGATAAATTTGCAGTTTGGATCTTGAAAGAGCCTGCAACCATGTCCCTGGGGCATTTCATAGGAGCTGTGCATGTGTGTTACAGAATTCAAGGCAATCTTTTGTGTTCTGTTAATTTTCTTCAATTAAAATGAAAAATCTGGGTATAGCTCAATGGGCAGCAGTCTACCAGGAGGTTGCCACTGCTTTCCCTGTATCTTGCAGATAGGCACAAAGTCTTGAGGCACTTTCAGAGCAAAGAGAAACAGATTGGCAAGTGTCACTTTTTAGCTTTTTCCAACACAAAGATATCCACAAACAAGCAGCGAAGTGGATTTCTGTTCTAAGTATGTTTCAGGCTTTGTTACTGAAAATTTAACATAACATTAAGTATTATTTTCAGAATATTGGAGAAAGGCTGCAAAGTTTAAAATGAGATATTCTTAGATAACCATTTTCTGAAAAAAATATCGGTATCCTGGTTTCTTCTTCTTTTTTTTTTTTTTTTTTTAAGTATAGAAAGAGTCAGAGCAAGAGAAGTTGTTAGACAAACCAATCTCTCTCTAAAGTGATTCTCTTAATTTAGAAAAGCTGAGTTGTTAACCAAATTATGTCTGTCTGTGGGATAGGAAACCCAACAGTAATCCTGGAAAATGAGCTGAAGGTGGGAAAAGTAGACTCTGCATGAAAAGTCATGTTTAGTTTTAATTAGGTCTGCCAGTGACATCTGATGGTGTCAGGCTAGGGAGGAAGTATCTCTGTGGATGACTTTTGGAAGTCATGCTGTGGCAAATGTCTCTATGTAAATGTCAATTCATTAAGGCTGTGCCAATATCTCCGGTATTTGACAGATACTGGACTCACCAGCTGCTGTTAAAACTAGCTCGCAGTTATCCAATTCAAGGCTGTGATAAAAAATGTGTTCAAATAGATTTGTCCTTCAGGCTGTCACCATTCTGAAGAAGTCCTCATTTCGTACGCAGAGCTGCAGGGGTGTGCATCTCATGTCTCAGACTTTACACCGCACAGTTTTCTGATCCATGCAACCACGTCATTCCTGAAAAAAGCTGAATTCTTTTATTCAGGTTTCATTTTACCAGTATTACATTTGAAAATGTCTCTGACACCAACAAGTAACAGAAGTCTTGAATAGACTTAGATCTGTGGCTAAGATGGAGGTAAGGGAAGAAGGCATTTCTCAACAGTTTTTGAGAAAGTGTATCAAAAGAAGGCACCCCTTGCATCTGCAGCTGTGTGCCATGTATAAGCATGCATATATTTCAGGTGTTCATCAGGCAGTGGGATTACTGGCAATGAGACTTTCTATTTAGAATATATTCACTGTATTTAGACATTACTCTTTGCTTAGGAAACTGAAGTACACTGAAAAAAGTTAGCTTTGTCTCTTCTATAGTACCTGACAGTGGTATCACACAAGAGCTTTATTTAGGAAAAAATCTACCTTTAGGGGATGATACCATCATTGTTAGAACATATATCCCCTCTTGGTGTGTTTTCTAACACTGGAGTGACTTTGTGTCACTATTTCTATATTGTGATTTTAATTTTTTTTTTTTTATTTCAAGCTGTGCCGTAGTCTTTTCATTATGACTGACCCTGTGTACCTTTGTGTTCATCTGAAAGTGTAATCAGATTTTTACCATGTGACTAAAAGATGCCTAGTTGGGAAAAGCAGAGGAAAATGATGAATTCATTTCATGATTGTCATAGGCTGACATCTTCTTAGCTTCTGTGGTCAGATTTTTGTGACTTTAAGTTGTTTTAAAATAGTCCCTGAAGTGCTTTAGTGCACTCAGTGCTGTAAGGTGGATTATTCTTTTATCTAGCACTACTAGTAGTTAGCTAAGTAAAAACAACAGTGATAGAAGTAGTGAAGATGGCTTTTAGACTATTTGAAGACTTCTGAAGGAAAGACAAATGTATATTTCTTACTTTAAAAATATGTATTTATGGGTATATTCTGATAAGATGTGGACAAATCTTTTGTGGTGCTAATGTGTCTGACCTACAGGTTCCCTGTCAAATGTAGGTTATACCACAGGCACAGTCCCACACTTTTAAAAAAGAATCTTTTCTGGTCCAGATGCCCAAATTTCTGCCCGCTGGATATTTCAAAGTGAAAGCACTGAGCATATGCAACAACAGTGTTAAAGAAACTAGCAAACCTACTAAAGTCAAGATGAGCAAGCTACAGAAGGAAAAACCTCTCGAAGGATACACAAGGCTTAGTCATGGAGATGAGTGATACCAGGAGAAGTAAATTTGTATGCTGTCCTACTTACTTTCAATCTGGTATTTATGCTAATAACCCTTTTTTTTTATTATGCTAATAAAATTTTGCTATATGATCGATATAATTCTTTTAATAACTTATAAAACTTCCATCCTCCTTTTGGAGTCTTTCTAAAATATAAGGAAACATTGGCAATCCTCAGTTTCTTTCACCCTGCCCAACCTTGCTGTTACTTGCATGAATGCGTTCAGTGAGTAGGGTAGCGCTCAGAAATCAGGTCACTACAGCTGATGCATTAAAAAGACATAGCTCAGACAGAAACACAAGATACAGGAATCTGTAGTACTGTAGGATGCAGGGATAGAAATACTCAACGAAGTGCATTGCTTGCTTTTCCAGGATTCCGAAGGAGTAGAAATCATGCTAGGAGTCTGTGCAAGTGGACTCTTAATATATCGAGACAGACTCAGAATAAATAGATTTGCCTGGCCGAAGGTTCTGAAAATTTCCTACAAGAGGAACAACTTCTATATCAAAATCCGACCAGGGGAGGTAAGGTTACCCTGATATTCATTAGTGAATGAACCTCTTGAAAAAATCTGAGTTTTCATGGATTTGTTGATATGTTGTGTCTTACAAGCCTTTAACATTCCTCTCCATTTATATTTTTTAATTTATATTATTTCATTTTCTTAGGAAAGATTAGATATATACTTTCTTTAAAATACATGTATAAAACTTTTTTGGTATTTTTCTGCTTACATCCATGAAATAACATAAAGAATAAATATGGCCATCTGCACATTATAAGCTCATCCATGTTATGAATACTTTGGGAATTTAAGTAACATATTTCTTATTCATGGAGAGTTTGTTATCCTCCATCATGTTGTATATTAAATTGGCATCTGTTTCTCTTACCTACTAAGAGATGGAGACAGGCCACACCAAACTTTATAAACATATCAGACTACTACATTTAGAGTGGGAGCAGAAACCAGGGACTGATAAAAACGGAGTCAGGCATCCGTCATTTAGCATTTTTGGTAGCTACACATTAGCCTTCCCAGGCCCACAGGATCTTGTCCTCTGGCTCTGGAAAAGGGGGTGTAAAACCTCATACAGCGAGTGCCCTCTTGTGGCTCAGCCGGATGTGTAGCAAATGCTGACCTCACGGGCTGAACATGCGCTCACCCCAGAAATCATACGAGTCATGGAATGGTTTGGGCTGGAAGTGTTTAACCGTCACTTAGTTCCAATCTCTCTGCCATGGACAGGGACACCTTCCACTAGACCAGGTTGTTCAAAGCCCCATCCAACCTGGCCTATAAGATGATAACTCTTAGGAAAAATCCCAGGAGAAAGTTAGGATCATCACAGGAGAAGGAGGATTTCCATTTTAGATGCTGATGTAATAACTGGTCTATGATAGATGAAAACCTCATATCCATTTAGGGTGTGGAGCTGTATAGCAGGACAGAAATCGCTTAGATGAGGACTGGCATTTACCCAGAACTGAGTTCATCATTGGCCTGGGAAATCTGGTGGGGCCCCCCACCCTTGAGTCTGAGCCTTTTTTAGAGTCCTAAACCAAAATCCACAAAACTACATCTCGTGCCTCTCAGCAGACACAGATTTAGTAGCCAAATTTCCAGTTTTGAGTTGGATTTTAAAAAAAACCAAACACATAGCCACTGATGTTCCCAGTGCTCTCCACCACTGATGCTCAGTTGAGCAGTGGTGGCCTTGGTATGTAGTGTTCTGCGACCAGGTCATAGTTCCACTTGTAAAATAATCAATGCAGCCTCTTTCCAAATTACATTTGATGATAATGTGATTCATCATCCCATGCGTCATCTTTATTACTTTGCTGTTTCCTGCCTTGTTTCTCTGTCAGCTTCCATAAGGATCCAGGCTTCCTTACAAGCGCTCTTCTGCCTACCTTTCCCCCATCACAGCAACCCTGTTTCACCTACTCAGTTATCTGCATATAGCCATCAATGTTTCAGCAGATGTAGCTGGAACAGCTTCTGCATCTGAAATACATAAATTTACAGCACAATCTAAAAAGGTTTCTTAGTATCACCGGACAATTCTTTTCAATTACCTGCCTTTGCCTCATCCTCTTCAGGAGACAAATTAGCTATAACTACTGTGATTTACTTACTGTAGTTCTTTCATTGTAAATCTCCTTAATCTAAGGCTATGTGAGACCAGATCAGTCTCTAGGGACTATTGCTCCCCTCCAGATATTATGAGGCTTCTCATTGTAGTTTAAACTTGTGAAATTAAATCAACAGGGTTAAAAAACTTAAATGATGTTTTTCTTATAAGTCTCACAAGTCTTAACTGATCTCCTTGTTACTGTAGGGTATAAGACAGCACTGCCACTGTGAAAAACCTCTTGTTCATTACTGATGTTTGCTTCCAAAAACAATCCTCAAAGGTTGCCATTTATTATCAGTCACAGCTTCTTTCCCAGACAGTAGTCTGTAGAATATGTATATATATGGTTATATACATGAGCACTGCAATGAAATGATACAGATGGAGGAAATGAAGATGAACCTGTGTACACTGCCTAAAAATAGATGCACAGCATCAAAAACATACTTATTCTTTTTTCCTACCTAGTTTGAGCAGTTTGAAAGCACTATTGGGTTTAAGTTGCCAAATCATCGTGCTGCAAAGCGCTTATGGAAAGTGTGTGTTGAACACCATACATTTTTCAGGTATGTTGATTTCTTTTCCTAAAGGTGTGATATAAAATGCAACAGAAAAGATCAGTTCTGTCAGCAGAGACAAAACCCTTCAAATCAAATTGTCTTTTTGATCATGAGGTACCTCTCAGCAGACAAGGGCAGGTTATTGCTTGTTCAAAATTTGAAATGTTGCACCCAAATTATTCATACTATTTCAGATAGATACTGCTTAAAATCACCATATGGTCCTAATTAATCATTTTGCTTTATCTGTGCTGTGATATTATCAGCCACTATAATTAAAGGGATGAAGAACTCTGCTGCACTTCTGCACATAAACTTGCATAGGCAGAACAACTTATATGGAAGATTTCGGGGAGGATGTGTGTAAGAATCTAAAAAGAAAAAGGATATTTTTATTTAATTACATATGAAAGTACAAACAGTAGTGGGTGGTCACCCAGAATACCCAATCCATAGCTGTAATTTTTGGATTACTGTGGAATTTGGCAGCTATTTTTTGACTTCAAAGAAGATATGAGAAGTTTGGGATAGTGGAATAAACACTGTAATTAGTTTGTGCTAAGATAGTCATCAAAGAAATACTTAGCAAGAGAAACCCAAAATGGTGAGATTTTCAACAGCTTGAAAAGGATGTTCAGTACTTAAAAACCTCTCTCTGAGGGATGTTTGGGAGGACTGAAAAATTTCTCTCCTTTCCTGAAACCATTGGTTTAGGCTGTATGTTCATATGAAATGCAGTCTTAGCAGCAAAAGATCTAAAGAAAAATACAGTGTGCATTTTTGGGGTATTTTCTGATTTTTAATGAAAAATCCATTTCTGAAGTATAGACTCCATAGCAGGAGAATGGCTTCTTCAGTCAGCTCCCATAGCCAAAATACAGAAGGTGGGAGAGCTCTAACCTGAAAAATGTCTGCAACCCTGTGAATGAATACTGGCTGGTATTCACTGGAGATCTCTTCTGGCACTGTCATCAGCATAGCAGCACCATGCTAGATTTGAAGTATAGGAGGTACATCTGTATTTCAACCAAATCAGGGTCTCTGATACAATGGACACCTTAATTTTAGTTCTGGTGATTAGAAAATAATAAACCTGGTTTTCAAAAAAGAAGGAGCTGAGTGATTCTTGCCCCTTAGGAAGAACTCAGATCTTCAAATGCATTAGCTAAGTGGTTTTGTCATGCTGTGTGAGGGGCATCCTTTGATTCCCTTTTAGCTGCAGACCAGTGAGGCACAGGTTACAATAGAGAGTGATACCCAGCAGTCGTCTTCTCTCCTCTGCAGAAATAGGGGACTGATTTTGGAGGAGGGGGAGTAACAGGTGCACTGCTTGGTGTGTTTTAGACTCCTGCTGCCCGAAGCGCCTCCAAAGAAGTTCCTCACCCTGGGCTCCAAGTTTCGCTACAGTGGCCGGACACAGGCCCAGACAAGAAGAGCCAGTGCCCTCATAGACCGTCCTGCACCTTACTTTGAGAGGTCTTCTAGTAAACGTTACACCATGTCTCGCAGCTTAGATGGGGGTAAGGTCCTCTCAGTTGAATTTGTCAACAGTTATTGTCACAGTGGTCACGGCTTTAGGTTAGATATAAACCTCTTGTCATCTCATCTCCCTGTCCTTCAGCTGAGTGGAGACTGTAAGTATCTGCATGTTCACTGCAGGGGTAGGGGAAGATGCAGAGAAATTCCATGCTAAATGTGCTGCTATGGTCCTTACAAAGTGGTTGCCTAGAGCACATCCTTGGGAGCCCACTCTTCACAGAGCCTCTCTCTTTGGTCTCACACCTGCAGAGCACTTCCCTGCTTTGGGGAAACATTGGAATGACTGGACCTGCCTGCCCAAGAGATTTTTTTCGGGTTTGCGTGACTGACTTTTTGAGTATTGGTTGATTCTGACTTTTTTTCCTATGTAGGCCTTTCACTTAAACCTGTTACAATTCAGAAATTAATTATTTCCCTTGAGTAATAACACCTGCTTCCAATTACCTTGCATCCTAGTCAAATGAGTGCTAGGAGACATTTTTGTACCTTACTTTTTGAAGATACGAGACAGAGAGTAACATACACAAGTTAATAGCATGTCCTTTCTCTCTTCATCCTTGGTTCATGGAGGTCATGATTCTGCTGGTCGTTTAGGTTAAATGAGTGTGTGATTCAGAGTATCAGCTACTTCTATCAGCTGTTACTGTTATCAGTAGTAAAGCAAAAAGAGATTGTAGCTTTGTAATTTATTTTCATGGAAAAAAAACCCAAGACTAAATTCATTAGAATCATTAGATTAAAAGAAAAGGTGAATTCTTCTGCAGAATATCACAAATTGTAATGAGTATATTTGGTGATGGGGAAGGGAAGAAGCTTTGATGTAAAAATACAAGTGACAAGCCTTTTTCTCTCCCCCTAAAGGTGCTGCTTGTCATTAATTATTTTGGAATCTTCTAATTCTGATGTGCTTCTTGCTTGTTACCAGGCAACTGGTGACCTGATTGCTGTGCATGTGTTTCAAAGCAGAAACTACCCTTCTGCGTTATTTTGTTTGTAACATCTAACCAAGATGAATCCCTCTACTCCGTTTGCTTTCTCCCACCTCCCAAGAGACAACATACCTGAAATGCTTTCCCTAGCATTTGTGAGAATCTGCAAGGTTTTTATGATGTTAATTTGCCTAAGTGCCAATGGGGGAAAGAGGGTTTTTTAAAGCAATGCTCATGGTTTCTTCTCTGGTGTTGTTACTATAAAGCAGATGTGTCTGTAACATTCTGCATCTGATGACACTGTGATCCAGGCTCTGTCATTTGTTATAGATGCAAGTAACTTTATAAATTTGAATAATTCTATTGGCTTAGAAACAAGTTACACAATAGTCAAGAGCAGGGTCTAGGTATATGTTAAAGTTTTTATTACATTCTATTGGTAAATGTACTATTTATTTCAAAATTATTGATATATATTTAAGTCTGCTGAATTACTGAACATTTGCATCCTGAAATATTCTGGTTTGGTCCACTGAATTGAATGGCATTGCTTCCCAGAATTTTTAGGATAATGAGCTCACCTAACTGGCAGACTTTAGTGCACAATAGTACAAGGATTGCATTTCTTTTTTCTCAGATATTATGCCTGTGTCATGTCAATATTGTCATTTTCTGTAATGCAGCACTTTACTAAATGTGGATTTGATCTACATTGTTATATTCTGACAGATTTAAAAAAAAAAAACAACAAACATCTCTTCCACCCCCATGGCTGATGTCATAGCTGGTTCTCCTTGTGTTTCTTGCCTGATAACTGTGGACACGTGATGATTTTTTTTGTCTGGTATTTTACTACTAATGGCTTGCTAACATTTAACAACTGTGTAATGCACACATTAGCTACAGTAATGTGTGTATACACATCCATAATATATGTTTATGCATATAAAAGCTATGAGCTTTTTTTCAAGTAAACAGTTTATTTAAATGTATGCACATGCTTCTGGTTTCCTGAAACATGACATATTTGTGTTTTCAGCATTATCTCAAATGTTTTTTTAAACCAGCTTTTATAATTTTACGCAGCTTCCCAGCAAAAGCTATTTCAGACTTTCCCTCTTTAAATATTTGCTTTTAGCATCAGTGAATGAAAACCATGAAATGTACATGAAGGATTCTGTGTCTGCTGCAGAGGTTGGTACTGGCCAGTACACCACAACAAAGGGCATCTCTCAGACCAACTTGATAACCACTGTGACTCCAGAGAAAAAAACAGAAGAGGAGAAGGATGATGAAGAGGGCAAAAAGAAAAGAGCAGAGGAAGTCACCCCGATTTCAGCAATACGCCATGACACCAAGGTAGAGTTTTCAGGGATTTGTATTAAACAAAGCTGTTTTTTTGAGAGTGCTTGGAGAAATGCAGAGTTTTTGAGGAGGGAGGGAGAAGATAAAACTAGTTTTGTGAAAGAAAATATACTATATGTATATACGTGTCTTGAATCGGTGTTTTTGTGGTCCTTTCAGTTTTCATATGATGTTCCTGCCTCGGACTGCTTTAAATCTGTTTAACAGTCAACACCGTGTTTTTTCACATAGCATTCAAGAGCCCTTTAGGAAATACTCAAAAGTAGACTGGCAGTGCATATTTGCTCCTTTGGTCTTCGGTCGTATTTTGACTTTAGTCTGGCCATAATGTTTTATTATTTTTTGACAAGGCAACAAAATAGTTCAGCATTCTTGTATGTAGCTCCATGCTTTAAACTATTGTATTTTTCTCTTATACTTCCCATAACACTCTGTTTCAATTTCAATGGGCATTTTTTCTCTATTAATTTCTGAGTATTAATCTGCCGTTATAAGCTTTTTTCCCCTGGCTTACAAAAGCATTTGCTTCTCTCATTTGAAGTTTTGTATTGAAGAAAGCAGGTTTTGTTGATGGTTCTCTTCTCAGTTGTTAAATCTGGGTCATCCCTCATGATCTCCAATCCCACCACCACCACATATACATGTGCGCATGGTTATGCATCATATCTATTCAGTTCTTAAGATGGGGTAAATCAAACTGGAGGACAGAGAAAATAGTGACTATAGATTGACAGTGAAGAGAAATATGGTAGAATCACATTCAAAAAGTGTACTGTGGAATGCACTTGCTAAACAAGTAAGGTTTACCCTCATCATTTAGGATGAAAAACCTTGATGGTACCTTATACCCACAGAACTGTCAAGCATGCAAATGTTAGAACCTGAACTTCTAGTTTTATCATACAAGGCCACAATGAGTTACATGGGTAAAAGATCAATTTCAATTTCAATGGGCAAAAAACTCAAGAAGAGTTGCAATTAAAGTACCAAAAATCAGAACAAATTGAATTAGTGAAAATTTGGGATGGGAAAAGATTTTTCTTTTGAAAGTGTATGCTGTAATTGTAGCAATAAAAAGATAATCTCTACAAAATTTAGCTGAGATCTTCTTGGAAGTCAGTTAGTTTCTGCATGGAGAAATATTGATGAAAATCAAATATGCAGAAAATCTCCAATGGAAGTTACTTCTGTTCAGAATGTTTGTTAATTTAAGTCAATCCTTTTATATGGCTAGAAATAGTCAAAGATATTTTAGGAGATATTTTGGTGGAACTTAAATATGCACAAATGATTGATTTTTACCCTCCACTCAAGAGGTGGGTTCTGTTTAAACCAGCTGTTAGTACTGTAGCTTCAGTTCTGTAAGTCTTAGTTCTGCATCCACAGCTTTGTAATTTGTCATAAAGAGAATAGAGTCTCAAGAAACTCAGGACAAGCTTGAAATCAAATTCCCGTTTAAGAGCATATAAATTTCTAGGTAGGTTTTCAACTCTTTTGTTAAGACATTTTGGCTTTGTTTTATCCATGTGTATTTAAGTGCCACAAGTTATTCTAAATATTGACATTGCAAAAATGTCAGTGAGTGAAGTCTGTATTAGCAAAGAATAAATTTACTTTGGCTTTTTGCCTTTACAGTATAAAAAGAAGTTCTGTGTATTTAGCTCATAGACTGTGAGTCCATCAGCATTAAATTTTGACTTGAGCATACTGCATTAAACCCATAAAGACATTTGTAAGTGGTTTGAAGCTAGGCTTGGTTTTATTGCTTAATTTGAAAATACAGATTGCCTGAATTGATAGATTGTTAGAGAAGAGAAAGAAACAAAATATTAAGAGGAGGGAAGGGAGTTCTTCTGTGTGATTACTTGGTTTAAATCCCATTCCTACCATTAATATACCTGGCAAAGATAGGGCTTAGTAGCTACCGATGATGGAACCTTTGTCTAAAACTTGGATCTTACTTTTTGCCTCCAATTTGACACCAGCTTGAAGAGGCAATACTAGTTTGGCTTTGAAGTCATTTTGCTTTTGGGAGCCTGGAGCGGCAGTCGACTTGAAATGGCTTTTATAGCTCCCTGGGGAGATTACACAATGGATGGAGCAGCTCAGGCACTTAGGGTTCAGTCATGGAGGCAGTGTGCCACTTAAACTGACTGCTCCTGCTGGACTTTGGCCAAAACATCTTTGATCCATCAGTATAGTGCCAGATGTGTTGTACTGGGGTGTGTGTTTTGGTGACGACAGTGGTTGTTATCCTTCTAAAGAGCTGTTGTGGCTGCCCACAGGGAGCATGTGAAAAGCCAGTCACCATTCCTGCTGAATCACTTCCCTCCTCCTACCAATTTTTTATCTTCAAACGACCTGAAAGACCAGTTGAATGCCCTACAAGTGGCTTATTGAAGCAAATTCTGCTTGTTGATAGCCAGTATTCTTTGCATTGGGGTAAAACTTGTAGCAAAAACCTTAGGTGCATTTTTACTTCTTCCCTATAGGTAAAGGGTCACATTTTTGACTATGAGAAGATGAGGCTGTGTGAGGCATGGACTTCTCTCTGTTTGGCGCCCATTCAGATCCCCAGTGAGAGAGCACGGGGCCTGCCTAGCCACAAACCTTGCTCCATTCTTTCATTGTGCTGCTGAAGTGGTGGCATGCAGCATGGAGGGGTGGCAGGGCGCATGGCTGGGAGGGGGTGAATTCCCAGCACTGCCTGATCTGGCTCATAGTGGGCAGAGATGAGGGCAAGGCTGTGTGGATGCCCAGGAGAGGCAAGCCTGGGCAGCAGTGGGAACCATGCTGAGGAGCTGGCTGCTAGGGTGGGTATTGAGCTAGTTTTTTCCCATTAGTAGCAGCTAATGTATGGATTTATGCTCCCCTAAACCAGAATGTGTTTTAATTACGTTTAGGACCTAGATTTGATTTTTTTTTTTTTTTTAAATATTTGCAGTGGAGGAATTTGGACATATAGAGTTTTAAAATTCTTGAAGTTTTAATAACTGCTGAGGTTGTCCAAGGGATAGATGGGAAGTATCTGGCCTCCACTGGGTCTCCTCCTGGCTGCAGGAATGCTGTCACAAAGATTGTTGGTATTAGAAATACGTTCCCTTCTTTCTTTGTTGCTGTCATGTACTTCATGTTTGAGCACTCCTTATGATTGGAAGCCAGTCTTACAGTAAGAGGAAATCAGCGGAACCTTAAACTCCACATGTAGCTATGGAGGCTCTTATGTAAATCCTGTGCTGCAGAGGACTAGATAAATGTTGAATCAAGAACTTGCCTTTTCTAAGCTGGAACCCCGATTCAGTAATACCTGTGGTGTGTGGCATGGGAACATGCACCGTTTAATTCAGTGGAAAGCTGTGGTGTTAAAATACTGTTTATAATTTTATATATATAATATATATTATTTATCATCACGGAAGAAAATTAACTAATTACAGTTTTCTTTTTGTCCTTTTGCTTTTGCGCCTTGTTTGCTGCTCTTTCTCTGTCACCAGACATCTGTGCTTGGCACTCACTCCCACCACCCCTCACCATCCTTTCAACCTGACCCCCATGTATCTTCAGCAAAGCTTCGCAGGAGATGCAAGGAGAGCTCTCAGACAAAGTCCTTAAGCTGTGAGATGCCCAAAGGGAGCGCCCCAGAACACAGCGAGTTGGAGCCAGACTCTGACAGAAAGGGGAGAGTTTGCTCCGAACAAGATATGGCTTTCAGCTACCAGCAAAAAGCTGGCAAAGGCAGAACACTGTTTTCCTTCTCCTTGCAACTTCCAGAGTCATTTCCTTCCCTCCTGGATGACGATGGCTACCTGTCGCTCCCTAACCTCTCTGAAACCAACCTCCTGCCTGCCAGCGTGCAGCACTACCTCCCCATCCGCTCCCCCTCCCTCGTGCCTTGCTTCCTCTTCATTTTTTTCTTTCTGCTCTCTGCCTCTTTCTCAGTGCCATACGCCCTTACTCTCTCCTTTCCTCTGGCTATGTGCCTCTGCTACCTGGAGCCCAAGGCGGCCTCCTTGAGTGCCTCACTTGCCAATGACCTGAGTGACAGTTCAGAGGAAGAGGTGTGTACCTCGGCATCGAACACAATCTTTTTCGTGTTCAGTGCTTCAGTCCTAACCAGTGTTAGATTGCTGCAATAGTGGTCCTACTTTCAGAGCCTCATTTCTGTCTGTGCTGATATGTTAGAAGGTTTTCTTTTTTGGTTGGGGGGTGTTGTTTATTTTTTCTTCTTTTTTATTTTTTTCTCATGCTGGGAGTGCAGCTTGGGGCCCAGGGTTAGGCACAACACTGTGTGGAAGTGGCTTGGTTTGAAGTGTGTCAGCTGGTGCAAAGTGCCTTGCACTAAATAAATTGCCACTGATCAGCTCTGAAGTTTTGTATCTGAACCAACCAAGACCTTTTTCTTCCCTCTGTCAATTTATACTAGTGTTAGAATAGCTATCTAAATAGTGGGTATTAAGTATAATTTCTGCATAATTACTGAAGCTTGCATATATATATATATATATATTTATGATATGTATCTACATTTATTTATATAACTAGCTACCCAACAATAATGAGCACCCTCACCAACTTCAGCATATTCAAAATCCAGATGGACTCAGCTTTTTGCAAAAGTCACATCAGCTATAGCCCAACCCCAGAAAAAGCTTTCTGGTGCATCAAAACCTGGATCTCGATTTTCAGCCTTGATCCCATCTCGGCTGCAGATTAAATTGTTTTCCTATAGTTAAATCCAGTGTATCAGAGAGAGGTCAGATTGGGACAGCTGTTCTGCAGCTGTTGGGGGAGCATGCCATGTGGGCTGTCTTGACATTTATAGTATTAGATTAGCACTGCCAAAACCAATGCCTCAAGCCACCAGAGGCATCACAGGCAGGCAAACCAACTGCAGTCAGAGTCCACAGTAGTTCTGGGAACTGTGGATGTGATGATATATCCAGAAGTAGGAAAGGATTCTGCTTAGGTAACAGAGTGGCTGGCATCTCAGTTTTTGCTGGTGCCTAGTTATTCTTTGTTGACAGAGTAAAATAATTAATTGATTTTTATCTCTATTTTATTTTTCGCTTTTCATCTTCAAAGGTATGGTTTTGCTATGTGTGTAAAGAAAAAAAAACCTAGATCAGATAACCATAGACTAGTTGGCCGCTTGTAAAATACCACCTTGGCCACTTGTCAATGCTATTGCAGTAGTCGTCTTCAATAAACCAGCTTGCACATCTATACATTTGTGTCATCTGCTGCTATTGGTTTTGTAAGACTTGCTGCAGGATTTCATTTCCTTTTTATGGAAAGCCAAAAGTCACATCAATTTATCCTGTAAAAATAATATTTTTAGATGCTTTTGGCTCTGTGATGCCTAACAACTGAAAAATAATGTGCAATTTCTGATAAAAGGCATCCAAAATGCTGCTGTCTCATTTCATGTCCTCATTTTGAGACGGCATTTAGGTCTCAATTTGCATTAGTTCTGCACTTGGATTAATCTAATAGCAATAATAGCATTAATACAGTGCCAGCTCCAGAGGCAATAATGAAGAAGTGTTGATGTAATACATTGGTCTGTTCCTCTTTCAGGAAGGAGCACTCCTTTTTGTTACTAAAGTTGGGAAGTACTGAGCATAAAAACATATAAAATAGGCTTTTTAATATCACTCTTTAATGAGGATGATTACTCTGGCAGTGCTTCCTGGCAGACAACACAGACTTGTGCCTAATCCGTGGGGTGTTTCTTGTTCAAATTATTGCATGAAAGTGAATATGTTTTAAACTCAGGCATGTCTGCATTACATCAGCAAAACAAATCACAGCAATTACAATTGCAAGTTAAGGGAGGCGCAGCTGCAGCATCTAAGGAGATAGCTGCCTTCTGTCCTGCTCCACCCCTTGCCTGTCCACCAGCCCCACCAGCAATGGTACTACAGCCCATCTTGGAGCTAAGCCTGACCTTTCTTACTCTCCACTCTGGAGACCCGCCTTGCTCAGCCTTAATTAACCATTCCCTGCTTTGTGATAACCCCGGATATTTATTTGAAGTAACTCAGTAACTGACTTCAACTCCATGGATATTGATTGGCTTATTAGCAGACATGTATGTTGCAATAAAGCAATTTTTATGCTTTATTTATTATTTCATTGCCCTTAAAAGATTGCACACAGAGATGCAGAAGGCTACAGCCAGTATCCTGAGCCAATCTCATATGTAGTTGAGCTTATTCCCCCTTGAGCAGTGCATCTGGAGTCAGTCCATGCAGTCAATGACAGAATTTCACCCCTTAGAATTCATTGGCTTCAGTGTTTGTACCTTAGCAGCTAATATTTCTATTGACTTCAGGTTCTTAAATGAACCCTATGTGCTAGACTTGTGTTACAGTGCCTTGACACAACTCTTTTAATTCTTTTTAAATGCCTAGATTCATTAATTCCCTTTTCTTTTTTTTTTTTGTAAATAGGAATGACAGTGCACAGATTTTTTTTTGATTGCCATATCTTAACAATTTCTTATAATGTTTTAAAGATGTGAGATCTTTCACTAATAAAGAAACTATTTTCTAGCACTTTAGTGAAAGCAGTTGGACTAGTCTGACAGACTATTTTGACATTCCAGTTTCATTTGAAAATAGTTGCGGTCTGTCTCATGAGTGGTTATTGTTTGAAAAATTGCATTTAACTTGCAGTCATGCACTTACCAAATAGTGAAAAACGCTTGTTTATTCTCCTACCTGTCATACAAACAATGCAAACTATTCAAAGTTAGAAATAATAGAAAGCAAAGCAATGAAAAGATTATCAAAAAAGCAGTTTCGTGAAACATTAAAGTTGTCAGAAAATGACAGAAGTTTGGAGGAAATTCAAAGCCAAGACTGATAGTCCATCCACCAATAGGTTGTTTGTTTTCTTTTTGTTCACACTGATGTGATTTGAGGATGAGATGTGTTGTCCTGGCTTTAAATTACCTGCCTGGGTTACTCGAGATTATCTAAGGACCACAGAAAATCACTAATCAAAACCAGAGCTTTCGGTGATATCAAAACAACTTGGATATGCCAGTCTGGGGCAGTATGGAGCACTTTACTTACTTGTTTTCCATATGCTTGCATAACATCAAACTAGTCTTTTGAACTCTCTTCTGAGCCTGTAATAACCTACACTCTGCTTTCTATTAAATCTTGACACTTACGTTCTCCACTAAAATGTTTTCGTGGTGTCGAGCAAAGCAGGGATAGATCAGTCTGTGCAATGCTGTGCTTTGTTTCATTTTTATCACTCATACCTAGTAAGTGTTTTGGGGTGTGGGGGGAGTTACTTTTGTTTTCTCCTGCTTTCATCCATGTTCTTAAATGGAATGAGAAGTACTTTTTATTCTTTTAATGGCAGTTTTCTTTGTTTTTACAATCATTAACAATTATCAGCTGCTCTTTATTGGAACCGAGCGGGATCTGAGTCTTACCGTTACTCCACAGATAGACAGTAGATGGGCTGGGGGTACGGTTATTTGAACTCCTTGGTAATGCAGACAGCCTCACGGTGTATAAATGTGGAGACAAGAACAACTTCTATACAAATGAGGGGCTGAAAGTCAGATGACTGTTAAAGATGCTTTTTTTTTTTAAAATTATCTTTTCCCCCTCTGGATAAAAATTCAACCACTACTTTATATTGGCTAGAAGAAAAATCAGTTTAATGCTTTTCTTTAAAAACACATTATGGGAGGAAAAGTTTGTTTAGAAAATATTAGCTGCTTTTTTCCCCTTTTTTTTTTTAAAGCTACCTAGCTTTCTTAAGGAAAAACAAAATCTGCTATTCAATTAACACTTTCCTAGTAATGTTTTGTCTGGCTTATAAATTTGTTCCAGTAAAGCCATACACTGTGTACAGTACGCCTTGAGTCTTCCTCTGAGTCTGTTCTGTTTACTAATATAGCATCTTTATTTTGCTTCTTTGACTTGTGCGTTGTTTGAAAAGCAATGCTAATGCAGTTCACAGGGATATTGAGTTTAACAGTTCCCCATGTGAGCCACGTGTACTGATGAGCTTGGGTTTATTCTTTATTCCTGCCTTCCTCTCGGGACCCGGTTACTTGTCTAACCAAATAGACTGACAGTGAGCAGACGGATACTGCGGCTGATGGTGAGACCACTGCCACTGAGGTTTGTACAGTCACCGGCACCCAGCAATGGCAGGGGAGAGCATTTCACCTCTTCTCTTCCTGACCCTGGGCATCGGCGCTAAACCGCATGTCTGCTACGGCAGTTCAGGATCCCTCTGTGCGCGTGTGTGCATGTGTGTGCCTGCGAGTGGGAGAGCTTTGCTGGGGGAGTTGAGTTTTCAGTGCTCCTTACAGGTTCCTTTTATTTCTGAGTTTGGTTTGGAAAATGCAAGGCCTCAGCATTGTGTGGACAGTGAGTCAGCGGCAGTGTCACACCCACCAGTGCTGCCCACCTGGATGGTCATGCTGGCCAGATCGTGCCCTTGGGTTTTTTTGTTTGCTTGTTTGCTCCTATTTATACTCTACAGCCTAAACGAGAGAGTGGGGAAAAGACAATAAAAAGTAGTTTTCAACTTTACTAAATAAGGGTATTTCCACATTATAAATATATAAATTTTCCTTTGAATGTAATTTCACATGGCATCTTCACATATTGTCACCAGTAGTTCAGGCATTGTCTTCAGAGAAGGAACAAAAAATGTTTATATTTTCCTTGCGCTGAGAAGCTTCATCTCCACAACAGAGATGTGCAGGCAAATTCAACCCTATGTGACTTCACTGAAGTGCATATAATGCTTTCATAATTAATATGGTTGCAGCTGCAAACATGAGCTGAATTTGGTCTGACATCTGCTAGAAGACAGAGTCTTACTACGAACATTAATGTAGGTTTTCAAAAGGATCTCATTAATATTTGAGACTGTTAAAATTATCATCAAGGAAAAATTTTCTGTTTGACATGTAAGGACAATTCAGCCTCAGCTGTAAATAGAACAGGTTTGAACTGAGTTATAAAGTAATCAACAGATTTTCCCATGAGTCATTTGACTAATTAGGACTATATGAAAAATTAATGATAAAATAACAGCACAGGCATTGAATTCAAATGGTGCAACAGCATAAAGTCTGTAGACATGAGTCAGGAGGACAAAATGCCTTGAAGTGCCTCTTGCACTCCATAGCTTCAGGTCTTGAGTCCCGCAGAAAGTAAAACATAATCATAAAATTGTGACATTTAAAATGCTTAGTTTATTACTCAAAAATGCCTGTTAATCTCCCTAGCTGCCATCTTTATTTTAGAGGAGAAGATATAGCAAACCTCAGTTTTCCTTATGGATACCTGATTTTCAAAATGTGTGGTATATTTGCCACCTGAAAATTGCACCCTCAGAAACTAGGTTGCTGGGGTAATCCTTATGGAATTCCTTTTGAAAAGGTGCACTGAAGTGGGTAGGATGTATGTGCCATTCCAGATGACCACCACTGCAAATAGAATATATACAGGCTAAATATGAAATAAAATGATAGAAATACAGAAGGGGAATGAGGTTAGGGAAATAGCATTTTAGGCAAATAAAATGTGCTTCCTTCTGTAGAATGCGTTCTCAGTTGTTTGCCCATGGTAAGTTTATGCAAAGCTTCGCTTGTAGCCCAGATGATGTCATATGTGTAAACTCTGGGATTATGAAATTCCAAAGAATTTGCTATTGCCATTCAGTCCTAGACTGGCCGTGACCTTGGTGAGAAGGTGCAACTGCTGCTCCATAAATAGAGATCTATGAATGTGGAGTGTAGCAATTTTTATAATAGGAAAATGTTTAATATCCCTTTGTTAACAAATAATGAATTTGAGAAAACTCCTCTGAGTTTTTTCTGAGAAACACCATGTAAAGCCAGTGTGTCTACTCCTCCTTAAGCCTTTAACATAGAGAAAATGGAATTTTAACCTAGTTTGTACCTCTCACCAATGTCCATAAAGCCTTCATTCATATGAGTGGGTAAGGTGTTGTTTTCCAATCTTTCTCATGCTGGCAGTCGGATCAAGAGGAGGACGGAGATCTAAAAGCACAGGTACAGAAACAAAAGGTGTAGATGTTGCTCAGGTACCAATGTTGGAGGTGTTCACCTCTTTCAGCATGTTACTGTTGGTTCTCTGTGAAGAAATGTGTAGAAACAGCATTTTGTATCCTTTCAATACTGTGTCCCTTACCTTTCCCTTTCTTTTTCACTTCTTTCAGAATAGTCTGATTAAGCGAATACAGGGTGAAAATGTGTATGTCAAACATAGTAATCTTATGTTAGAGGTTGGTATTGGTATATACCAGTGCATGTACGTACATGTGTGTTAGTTTTAGTGATAAACTGTGGATCTGCACTTTGATGCATGAACTGTGTACTCCCACCTGCTAATAGATTATTTTTTCCTCAGATTTTGATGACTCCTCTAACTCGTACTATAAATATAGATATATGCGTGTGCGTATATGTGTGTGCCTCCACGCGCATATGTATGTTTGTCAGGTGCAAACTATAGTGATATGGATAAGCTATCTAAGAGTGTATTTATACTCACTTGTACGAGATATGCTATGCTGTTATCTTTCAAAATGCCACATTTTCACAGAGTGTTGTGTTAGTGCTGTGCTCCCCGGCTCCCTGAGCTGTTACTTCCCTCTATACTAACCAAGTTGTGTGTTTTGGCTCTAAAATTTGGTTGGTTTAGGATGTATCACAGACTGCTCTATTCTTTTAAAACTGTCCAGGACCTAGACAAAACCCAGGAAGATCTGATGAAACATCAGACCAATATAAGCGAGTTGAAACGCACCTTCTTGGAAACCTCCACAGAAACGACTGTGTCTAATGAGTGGGAGAAGAGGCTTTCCACATCTCCCGTTCGGCTTGCAGCAAGGCAGGAGGATGCTCCTATGATTGAACCACTAGTGCCTGAAGAGGTCAGCGTGAGCTGAAAGGCTTCATTATGTATTTGTCTATTCATTTTTACTTGTAACAGGTCTCAGTAGATTAGAGGCCATGGTTAGAAGCTATTCCCCACTTGCAGGGACTCGCTTTTCTCAGGACTGAGGCTCTAGCGGCAAAGATGCAAGGAAGAGCAGATACCATCAATATACATAGTATATATTTAAGAATATGTATGTATTTAGAGAACAAAATTCACTGTAAGCCGTGTGGCAGAATTGGGTCTCTCTGAGAGTGCAAAATGCAGGCGTCGTTACAGGTTCGGTGAGCTTGAGGAAGTCCAGCCATCCATGAAAGAAACCATGAAAGTGATGGAGAAAAAATTTAAATAATGGTGACTGGTTGGGAGCAGTGGTGTAGTGAGATGGGTGGGGTTATGGTGCCTAGTTTGATTGGAAAATTCAGAGCAAAGGGCAGAACTCTCTCAGTCTTTGAAGACAGGGAAGAGTAATGATGATAATTAGACCTTCTTGGCCAATTCTATAAGGGAACTGATGGTTGCTGCAGTCTGCTGCATACCATTTCATTGAAGACCCAATGCAGATTGCTAAGTGTGTGCGTTTTCATGCAGTGTGCATGTGGGAAAAAAATCTTACTCACTGTGCAGTCTTGAAGTGTTTGTAAGAAACTTTTCATTTAAAAGCTGGTGTTTACTTAATTTGTGGATAGATAATGACATGCAAGGGTAGCAATGTAACATTTATGCTGCAGCAAAATACGTAGATATGCGGCAAAAGACAGCATCTTGGTTTAAATCCAGTGGAGCAGAAAGAAATAAGCTTGTGTGGTCTGCATGAAAGCTAAATTTTTATTCTATTGTGGATAGGTTTCTGATTTCTGTTGCATAGGAATCATCTTTATGGTTACCTCTTGTTATTAACATTACAGAGCAATAAATGACCATGAAATTTGCTTCTGTACCCACAGCACTGAGGTAGTGTTGGAAGGAACTCAGCAAAAATTGGCTGGAAGGTATAATTTGAAAGGGTTTTCTACTTTCCCTCTTCAGAGGTTGGCATTGCAGACCCACTCATGGGAGGGGAATCCATGGAGGCACATAGGTAGCATGTGTCAGCTTCTCCTCTGAGAAGGGAAAGGGTTGTTGCCAACAAAAAGGCCCTCATCTCCTCCTGTTCCACATTGTACCCATGTAACCAGTGGCTGATACAGGCTCAGACATGTTAGCATAGCCATCATCAGTTGGATTAAAATACTTAAAAAACCAGACTCAATGCCTGAAGCTTCCCTTTTGCAGGGAGCACAGAAGAGTCTTAGTGTTGCTCCTACTGTCTTGATCAGGAATCATAATAGACCCTAGAAACAGGTTAGTTTGGTTGTAGTTGAAAATTGGAGTTTCTTTCTTAAAAGTAAAATTGTAATTATAATGAACAGGATGCATTTAACATATTAAGATGTTAAAAATATATTTAAGAAACTGATGAAAAGGGAGCAGCTGGCTAGATGAGCTCAAATCAGAGGATTGCAGGGAAGGCAAACGTACAACAGCACCACCCTGATTGCTGAATATCTTTATTACTTTAGGAATTTAATAACAATTTTTAATTAAAACACACAAGCAGTAGCAAAGTTTTACACAGTTACGGAGCCTTCATCCTGAGGAAACACATCCGAATTTAACCATTCATTTGGAAAGGAAAAGGGCAAGAATTATCCTTATCTGGTATCTCTTCTCTTATTAGTAGAAGATGGCCTCCTCAAAAGCCATGTCCTAAGTTTAGTTACTAAATCTTATATGCATGTAAGTAATGTACAGCTATTTCAACGAACCTCATCCAAATGGAGGCATTTTTGTGGAAATTGAGAGAAGATTTGAGCTATCAGAGCCTAACTCTGAGGTGGCTTCTGGCACTAAGGGGCCCCTGCTGTAGATAACACGTGGCCATCCTTTTTGGTCCCATTAAGCAGGATGGTTTCAGTTCACATGTCCTGCTGAGAGAGGAATTTTTCAGGAAAAAAATGAAGCCATCCATAGGTCAAAATTATGATCTTGATATTTATGGAGAAATTTGCAGTCAGTTAGGATAGAGAGCACACAGAACTGCATTAGGTAGTTCCTTCTGGTAGTCAAAGAAGTTACATATTTAATTTAGCATATCCACTTTGAAAATGTATTCAGTGCTGTTACCTGTAGCTCTTTTGTATAATAAAACAAGAAGAGAAGGGAAAATATGCCTTTTCAAAACATGCTTTTTGAGCATTTGGCACCAGTGTGTATTTCATCAGTGTGATTTTAAGCCTGTCTAGTCACCACTTGGTTTCTTACAATAGTAGGGGAAGTACTTAATTCTTCTTTACTTATGGAAAATACAGTTTTAATATCTGCCATGATGCTGGCCAGATAGCTGCAGAACATGAAAGCAATCATATTAACAAACTCCTTGACAACTTTTAGTCTGATCTGGACTGGATCAAACCAACGCTTAAGAAGTAAAAGTTGTACATCTCATCACAAACAGAGAGATGAGTTTTTATCCCTTTCTCTTTCTAGTTTTGTATATTTCCTTAAATTTCTACATTTCTTTTTGAGTACATGTATGCTTTTGTCATGCGACTCATAACACTTCCACCGGCATGTCTATTAAGTGCACTAGCTGCTGAAGTGGCTAGAAAGGGTTTGACGAGAAACCTGGTTTGTTCTGTAGGGCCTTGCTTTCTCTGACCAAATGACAACAGTGGCCAGCCGAGAAGGTGGGCTCAAAAGGCTTAGGAAGTTGAGTATTACCAACATTTAAAATTTTCCCTGTTGACCAAGTTGCAGAGATAGTACTCTAACAGCATTGGAAAGGCACTGATGGGATAAAACTGAGCAGGAGTTTGGTGTCTCACTATAGCAATAATAGGGGAATGGTTAGCTTCCTGTGTAGGAAAAGGATACTTGAGGCCTCTTATACCAGCAGGGATAAAGGGAGAGCTGAAATCTTTGCAGGGCAAACCTTGTGCCTGCTTCAGCAGGGAGGGCTGCAAACTCAGGAGAGAGCCTCATCCAGGGTGAAGGTGGAGGGGCCTGTTCTCAGCTACTGGTGGAAGCCATGTAAGTTGGCATCAGTCACAGTTTAATGAATAATATGAGATGAAATGAACACAGTGCATCCACAGCTGGGTGTTACTCAGTTTAGTGGGATTTGTACTACAGAGGTGGTATGTGCTTGTGTCTGCTTTGCATTCACCACAGAGCAGCTCTGATTTCACTTCTTATTGAAACCTCTTTGCTGTAAAATGATTCTCTTTAATTCTGTTTCCTAATTTGCCATGCAATTGATAATTTGTAGTGTAGAGAAATATGATGAGCTACTGTAAAGTATAGTGGACTTTATACCCTCCGTTTACTAAATTCATTTATTCCCCTGACATTAGACCAAAGAAGAAAGAGAAAAATCAGAAAAACTCATATTTTTGCAGAAGGGAGGTACTACATTCCTTGAAATGCAGGTAAAAACAATACTTTCTTGAAATGCAGTCAGATAGGATGGCAATGATTTATTATTTTATTATCTTTTTTCCTTTCCAAGCCCTCCCATTTTTTATATATATATTTATATTATTATTATTTCATAAGTTTCAGACACAGATGTAATGTGGGGACTAAATTGTGAGGAATGAGTCCCCTCCAAGTTTGTCTTCCTAATGGAGACTGATCTCTCTGCTAGTTAGAAATCTGCTTGCATGGTGCTGTTTGTGGATGTTGTTTGCAATTGTGCATGCATTTCCAGCATAAACCTCACTGAGAACATTATGGCGAATGGGGCACTTCTGTCACTAGAATGAATTTCCTTTATATTATTGAGTGAATCTAGATGATGCTGAGTGATGGTGAACTTTGTATTTTTATTGGTTTTTCTATTAGCCAAGTGTGATAGAGAAGAAGCTGCAGGAAGGAGAATCTACTGGCACTTTGGTTACTTCTCATCAAATCATTATCCAGAAAAGTATTCCATCATCCCTAGAGGTTATTTTTAATTCATTCAATTTTAAACTGCTTTATTTGCTTAGTTAAATACAGAAGTTATGGTCTTAAGGGCAAATAACTGGTTGCTGATTGCATAGTCAAAGAAAATCACATAACATATTTGCATGAGGAGGAAAAAAGGCACCGCAGTTAAGTTCCATTCAGATTCTTTAGTAGTATGTTTAGTTTACACATTTTACTGTGTAGTACTACTCCATTTAAACAATCCTGAAGGGGGTTGATGTTGTTCAAATGAAAACAAGGAAATTCAGTGCAGGCTACAGCTACATACAAATACATACTCTTCTAAAACCTTATCAACTCTGTGTTTGTGACAACTGGGGAACAGTTGAATGGGCTTATTTGCCCTATTTTTGTAATTGGTTTTTGACTGTAGCATTATGAACCATTGTGATGTGTGATTTTAATCTCAGGATGATTCCAATCATTATTTTTAAAACATGCTCTGAAATGCTATTCTGCTTCCAATGAATACAAAAGTAGTGTGGCAAAAATAATTTCTGTGTCCACGTTATGTGGGCCTCTGATAGAAGATGATATGCAAAGAAACCGTATGCCTAAGGTCATTCTGTTTATTTGTTTGATAATTGCTCTAAGTACAATGGTAAAAATTATTACATGCTTTCAGAAGAGACAGCATTGATTTCTTAAAAGTCTTCATACTTTAGTGCTCCTGAAGTACAGATAAACTTCAGATATTCTAATTTAGCTTTTATATCTCAAATATAGGGCACTGAGGATTGGGTTATTATAGACAAAATACCCTCTGAGGTAGTTGATGGTGAATCGGAAAAAAATCTGGCATACAAAGTAGTGACTGTGAGCAGTAAAACTGCCTTTCCACCTGAGATGTTAAAATCCAGTACCATTCTAATGCAGAGCTTTGAGGACTTGGAAAGTGAAATACAATCCAATGAGGAGAATAAGCAGAAAATGTTCACCCTAGGAAAGTCCTATGATACCATATCTGGGAAAATTGTAACCATGACAAGTAAAGCTAAAGAGGGTGAAAAAGCAGTACAGACTTCAGTAGAAACTTTGCAAAAAATGGAAAGGGAAGTCCAAGAATCTGTGAAAATCGTTCCAATAGTGACCAAGTATGAAATCCTCAAGCCTGTCACTGATGAGAAAGCCAGGCGGGGATCTGACCTGCAAAGCACGAAAAGAAAGCTGTCCGACTCTCTGACACCCATAAAGGAAGCAGAATCTCAGTTGCAAAGTCCTGAAGAGGAGAGTTTGAAAAAGACACTAAAGATGGACCAGGATTTGCAGTTACATGGTACACTGGGAAGCTTACAGCTTGGCAAAGCAGAAAAACATCTTGGCAGTGGAGCTGTAAAAGCAGGGGCGTTTGCCTGGACAGATAAGAGCCTGTCTGAGTGGAGATATTCCAGAGAACAGCCATTTACCATTGCTACTGCTCACTATGTTACAGAGTCGTCTGCATCAAAAGTAGTGGTAACAAGTGGCTTTGACCTCATGCCACAATTTAAAGATAAAAGCATGACTTCTTTCAGGCAATCCCCTCACACCACCCTACCTTTTGGTTCTCTTGCTGCCTGGCTTTATGTTGACAGCAGCCAACCCAGCTTGTTTTTTTTCTCTCATACTTTGAATCTGTCCCACAGTCTGAAACAGACATTATATAAGGCTTTCAACCTTTCTGGTTTATTTAAAGATCCATGTTACTGAAATGTAGTATTGCTGCTGTGGCTTGTTAATAAAAGGAAAAAAAAAAAAGGTTTGCTTGAACCAGCAAAATGCCAATGCTAACAACTATGCTTTTTTAACTATTGCTTACTACAGCCATTATGAATTTGCTCTGATTTATTTTCCCATTCTTTTCCTGTTTCCAACTTCTCTGTGCCCCCGCAACCTTCTCTCCTTTACCTTCGTCTCCTCCTCCAGTTTTGGCAATTAATACGTCTGTTCATATGTCTGCCTTTCTTCTGTATTTGACTCTACATTTCTTTGTCTATTTAGACTAAACAATCCACCAGTGAAAAAACCTTGGATGGTTCAGATATCTTCACTCTAATAGAGTCTGCCAGAAAACCGACTGAATTCATAGGAGGGGTTACTTCAACTTCCCATAGCTGGTCTCAGGTGGCCGTTTGATTCCCTCCATCAATGTTATAAACACATGACAATTATTTTTCCTTTTCTGTTTCCTGTTTTTTTGCACAATTTGGAACTATATAACTAATGCATGTATTCATATGCTTTTTCCTTTGTTACAACAGATCACAAGAGAAACTTCACCAGAAAGAAAAAAAACAAACAAACCAAGTTTTCTCTCATTTCACTTTATTTTTGTCATTATTCAGGGTGCTGTATTTTGCCTTTATAAAATTAACACAAAAATACCAATGAGAAAAACACTGACATTGACATCTCTCTTCATTTTTAAAGAATGTGATTCTTGCTTTGTTTTCTATTTCTCCTATACTGATAACATCCTGAGAACAAAAATCCATACAACGAGAGAAATAAATTGGCAAAATATAATACCCATTTTTTAATTTATGTTCACAGTACATTAAGCTGAGGAGCTACTGCAAATAATGTTGTCTATTTCTGATGCTGAGGGTTTTTAATTCCTTCCTTGCAGAGAATAGACACGACAACATCTCAGGAGACAACCGCCAGCGACAAGCAAGCAGTTCAGCCACATCAGGATACTGTGAAGAAGGTTGTACAGGAGACTGTTGTTGTCAAGGAGAGACATGGGATGGAGGTGCATGCAAGCAAGGATCCTGCTAAAGTGGCTGGACTTGCGCTGGATGCCCAGGCTGAGGCAGCGTCCGCTGTGGCTGCTGGTGTGGAAGGGAAGGAGGGCTCTGCTGGGACAGAGGGGTCGAAGGAGGAAAAAGGGGAGGAGCCTGAGAAAGCCCTAACGAAACATGAAGGAGTTGCTGCCGCTGCTTCATGTGAGCAAGTAGAGGAGCACAGAACAACAGTCCAATTTTCAGAGGCTTTGGAAAGAAAACCTCATTTTGAGGTAACTTGTTATTAAATTGGTCATGTCTGTGCTGGAGTGCAAATGTAGACAATAGTGGACTAAGTTAATTCCTGTCATGGAAAGTAAAGTGTGCCAAGCTTATATGTTGCATCTTTACAGCAAGCAGATTGTTTCTCCTCTTATTTCCTCCTTGTGTGTCACCTGCAAGGCTTGTTGCTGGTTTCCATCATTAGCAAAATGCCATGCATGTTTTACCTAAAAGTGCTTTTCATGCTCCAGAGAAATACTGGATTTCATGGCATTTTATGCAACACATAACAAGACCAGCTGACATTCTCTTTGGAAAAGTCTGTCGAGATTGGGAAAGTTCATATGTTGTCAAATACAGGAAATAGATTGTTTTTTCCATGCTTGGTACAAATATAGATAAGTGTACTCTGTTTTAAGCCAGGTTCCTAAGCCCTTAGCTTGAAACAGCCCCATTTCAAGAGCTGTTTTGCAGAGGGTTTACTACCGAGAGCTGAACAGAAGACTAAGTCTGGACAGCATTCATTCTCTTGTCATTTTAAGAAAACGTAGAATTACAGAATTCCAGAACAGCTGAAGCTGGAAGGGCCTTCTGGGGTCATCTGTTCCAACCCCCTACTCAAGCAGGGACACCCAGAGTCAATTGGTGCCCAGGACCATGACCAGAGAGTTTCTTCTGAGCATCTCCATGGGAGACTCCACAACCTCCTAGGGCAACTTGTGCCAGTGCTCAGTCACCCTCACGGTGAAAAGGTGTTTCCTGATACTCAGAGGGAACTTTCTGTTTCTTAGGTTGTGACCATTGCCTCTTATAGTGTTTAGACAGTTTTTGAACTTCGTTTTCATGGAATTCAGGGAAGTGCTAAGTGTCACCAGCATTATATACACATATGTACCAACGTAATGACAAGAATTTTCTCCTTTTTTTTTTTAAATGCGGAGTATTTCTTAGTTTTTCTTTCTTTTCCTCAAGCAAAAAAACATGCTCTGAGAAATCTATATTCCAATACCTTGTTTTTTGTTCATGCAGTCACCAGTTGTGAAGACTGAGACTATCAGTTTCAGCAGTGTTCCTGCTGGTGGGGAAACCCTTGAAATTTCAACAAAGGAAGTGCCAGTAGTCCATACAGAAACAAAAACCATTACTTACGAGTCTTCTCAGGTAAGAAATTTTTGCAAAACACAGTGTCTAATTTAACATGCCCTTAAGGAATCCAAGTTTCTTCCCACTTTTAAGTGTATGCCTTAGCATAAATTTTTTTATAAGTTGTTCAATTATTAAATATTAGCATGAGGAGGATGTACTTAAGAATAACTTACCTGAGGTTGACTCTCATTTCCTGGTGTATAGTCTTTCTAAATAAAATTACAGATTCAAAAACCCCAGCTTCTCATCTGTCCTTCCAGAAGCGAAGGGAAGCCTCCAGATGCAGAGGGAAATACTGACACATGATCACCCTAAAGCATGGTAAAATGGTATTTCCCCACTGTTAGATACTCTCTTTATGAAGAATTGTAGAAATAGGGAAATTTAACAATCCAGTTCTTGCCTCCCTGTGCTCATGAGTATTTTTTCAATGACGGTTTTTCTCTTCTGATTCCTAGGTGGATTGTGGTGCTGACTCTGAACCAGGTGTATTGATGAGTGCACAAACTATCACATCTGAAACCACCAGCACTACAACTACTACACATATCACCAAAGTAAGTCACCAGAAAACAGGGAGCTCTTTTTTCGTCAGGGTGCATGCTTTCTTAAATTCGGTTCCATGATTTATTTCAAAATGTGGACACATGCTTATACTCTCTAGACAAAATATGCCTTGGATATCCGTCTTCATTCATCTGTCTTGGGCTATACTGACTTGATTAACTCGTCACCCAAAGACTTGACAAGAGTCCTGAGAGTCATAAACCCTAGGACATGTCTAGCAAGCACAAACCCTTGATGTGCAGAGACACTTGATTTAGCTACAAATACTGTCTGGAACTAGAAACAGTATAACCACATTGGCATCATATGGTAGTCTGAAAGGAATAATTTCACTGAACATGAGGCTCCATTGACTTGACTATACTGCCTTTCAATCCTGAGCTATTACCCCTGCATGGCATTGAAAGCACATAGTAAATCTATACCATGTAATCATAACATGATATTCAGTCAGCTCAGGCACCATGGCTGTGTTTCTGGGTGGTTCCCTGGGGAACTTGCCAACAGACAAACTGAAAGCTTGTACCTGCACAAACAAATGATGTTGGGGCTTGTAGGCTCCAAGATAGCATCTAAATAACAGTTCCTCCCTGAAGATCAGAAACCCTCTTAGTGCTGTGACAGCTCTCCTACCAATATTTACCGAGGACAGGATTTCATCTTTCTGCATTGAAGTTCACCCTTTAGTAGATGAGCTATAAATAGACCATACCATCCTGTATGTCCTTCTGAAGCATGTAGTTGGACTCAGTTAGGTCTTAATATGTGCTGCTGTATTCCCCTTCTATTCTTCATGGGGCGAATTTACTATAAATACCTGCCTTTTTTGACATGCAAACATCTCTCCTGATATATATGCAGATTGACTAGAATCATATCTGTGTTGGAAGGACTTCTGGAGGTCACTAGTCCATTCAGAGCAGGCTGACTCCAGAGCTGCTCAGGCTGCAGTTCAGGGTTGCCCCGTCTGCTTGAGGCAGTTCAGTCCAGTCATGTCTGGGTTCCTGCACAGATCACTCTCTGGATGAGTAGCAGCACTCCAAAGTAAGTTACTGACATGCATTTGTCCCTCCCATATAGACTGTGAAAGGAGGCATCTCAGAGACAAGAATTGAAAAACGAATAGTCATCACAGGAGATGCAGATATTGATCATGATCAGGTAAAATCTATAAACTGCTAAAAAGGCTACTCTGAAGACTGCCAAAGAGAACATTTCTAAATATTGCTTTGACACATACTATTCATACTGGCATGCCTTAAATTAAACTGGATTAGTAGTGAAATCATTGGTATATTTCATATTTTAATCATTTTCCTCATTTGTAAATTGTTAATATCTCATGAATCTCTCCACCTTGCTACTGATCATGCATGTTCCACCTCCTTTTTGTTTTTGCCCTTCTGTGGTTCCCTTGGGATAGGCGCTGGCTCAGGCAATTAAAGAAGCCAAAGAGCAGCACCCTGACATGTCAGTGACCAAAGTAGTGGTACATAAAGAGACAGAAATCACACCAGAAGATGGGGAGGATTGACCACAGGTAAGAGGACTAGATGATTTTCCTAGGCATTTACTGGGCTGGCATGTTGCAAATGTTGTTTTCCTACCATATTTCACCTCTAACACTTTGCTTTCTCTCACTGGCACTTTCAAGTTGCATTTGTGCTGGTTATCAGTTCTGGAATTTGAAAGTAAACCACATTCAGCTCTAAACATCTGTCTTCATTTAATGGTGCCAGCTGAAGAAAGAGAAACTCATTTGCTTTTGTTGGCTCTCTGAAAAGTCCTCATTGTCCATGCTTTGTTATAGTCTAACTTTCTAATTCTGAAGTCATAACAAATCTGTTGTCTGCTTTCATGTCATTTAAGAACAAAAATAGTTTGTTCTTAAAGGTGTGCATTTTGGTTTAAAAATGCCAAGGAAAAAAAACCTACAGCTGCTTTTTAAGTGTCCCTTGCAGATATGTTACAAGTTATGCTTTAATTCCCAAGTTGCAAAGATATAGTTCAACTTGCTTTTAAATTTGGTGAATTAGTTTGTCAATATTTGGATGTCTTGGCTTTCTTGTATTTGAAAGAACATTTTATGTTTTAAAGCAGCATTGTTTATCAGGATGAGATGATAATGCAGCTTTTCTTGCATCAAGCTTTTTTTAGTAAAGGCATGCTCTCCAATAGTGGCTGGCTAAACAGACTTCTTAATATTCCTATATTTATTCTGTGTGCAGAAACATGTCATGCATACTAACCTGCTAAGCAAAAGCTGTTAATGCCAGCACCATTGCACAAATTGCTTTGAATGCTGTATGCAGAAGGGGAAGAAAAAGCTGCTTGTCAGATTTGTTTGAATCAATAGCAGCATTTTATTCTTAAAATAATGTGTATTCCCTAGCACTTGGTGTAAGTAACAGAGTATAATGCAGAGCACCTTTTGAAGTTCTTTGGCTCTTCTGCTTTTGGATATACAGACCCTAAAGAAAACTGAATTTCAGTGTCAGTTATTTATTTGGAAGATGGAACCAGTCACTAAGGAGTGAGTAGCTGTGATTCTTGTGGTATTCTGCTAATTGTTTCAGAGACAGCTCGATGTGGCTTGCTTAAAAGTCTATTGATGTCACTAATTCTTTCCATTGGCATCAGTGGACTTTGGATTTGGTCCAAGTTGCTTATACTGGGATGATGCCATTCTGAAATAGCTTTTCTTACATGAACGAAGTGACAAAATCTCTTTTGCATGAGAGTAGTTGCTTCAGTAATTAACTCAGTTCTCTTTTCTGCAGGAATAACCTAGATTGCATGTGAATCCAGACATGCATACCAGTAGGAATACAAGAGCCTACAAGAGTCTCAGTTTCAACCTGACTGACTTGTATCTGTCTATGGAAAATTTCAGTACAGAAGAATTGATCTTGACCGTACATAAAGAAACTGGCAGAGATACCTTCCCATAGAAAGCAATCTGAATCAGCAGCAGTTAACAATATTGCATGAAGCAACAATAAAATTACAGAAAAGCAGCATTTTTAATTTTCTTAAAATGTCTAAGTTTTCAGCTATACCTGCACGTTCATAAACAATATAAACAGTGATCTCATGTACACATAAACAGTTCATGCCTTTCACAGTTTCTGAAAGTCTAAAAAAATTAAAATTTGTTAGGTGGCAAGCCTTTTGTTTATGGATATTGTAAATGAAGATTACCCCCAAAATGCTAGAAGCTCTATAGGTACTGTGTATAATGTTTTACCACACATTAGATGTGCCAATAACACAGTTTATTCAGTAAACAACTTGAATCTTATATTTGTTTCATCTGGTTTTATTACTGCCCAATAAACAATGATGAATCTTTACTCTTATCAAAACATTTAAATGCTTACAAAGTGTGCTTTGTATACCTGACTGAATACCTTATGAGGTAGCAATGATTTTAGTGTATTAACTTTAACGATTTTTGTCAGCATTGTTCAAAGTCAGCTTCCAGTCACCCTTCACAGATCCTAACCTTGTAAATTATATGTAGTTATTTTGGAGAAAAAAAAAATCTGTATTTTACTTAGTTTGCAGCTTTAGAAAATTAATAATCTGAAATAACCGTGATGGTTTTCTATTGATTTCCCTTTTGTTCTCAGAGGAAAAAAAAATCTGTTTGAGAATCTGGTCATCATTTACAATCTAGTTCAGAGTCAAGCCTTAACCTGTACAGAACGTCCACCGAAAACTCGTTAGTGTCCAGCTCTAATACCCACTGAAGGGATAGCGTCCATTACACTGTCAGCTGCATCACAACACATGGTGAATGTATGTTTCTGCATAGTGAAATAAAAGTTGTAAATGCATCCAATTGTATCGTTCTGTGTCTAAAAGCACCTTGTGGTTTTTAATATTGAAAACTTCAAAATGTTACATTTGTTAAGACACCACAGGTTTTATTCATGTGCACAGGAGATGTGTTTTGTCTTCAGTGGCTGACACTGCACTGTGCAGACAGTGGGAGTTAGTGAAGCATCCAAAGGGATGACAGTGTTCACCTTTGGGCATATGATGTTTGCAAAGGAAAAGGACTATTTGGTTCCTTCTGTTTTCTCTGGTTGTGTAACATTTCACTGAAGCTAAGTGAAGGATTTTGTCATTGCTTAGAAAGTAAAGGCCAGTAGCGCTTGATCCATATCCACTCTCTTTTTGTACTTTTGCTCTGAAACATGGATAAAATTCTCTTTAAAGCAGTACTTACTTATTGGTTCCTTTTTTTTTGCTCCTTTGCCACATCTCACCGACACTCCCCTGGTAGCTTAAGAGACATACATAGCAATTAATTCACCCTTCAATCTGTATTTCCTTGCAGGATTGATAGAAAATGGCTACAAGCAGACTTTTCAGGACATAAAGGGCCAAATTTGCCCTTCATTGTTTACACAGGGTTCCCTCCTGTTGAAGTCAATGGATTTGGCTTCAGTGGAGAGCAGGTTTTGACCCAGTGACTTGTTAATAAATGTTTATTTTCATAATTTAGAAAGAAAAATAGTATATATAGAGAGAATAATCTGTAGATAATAATTAAAAGTAATATCCTGAGGCTTTTAAAGCTTTACCCTTAGTCTCTAAAACATCCTTCTTCCACCAGCCATTCTTCATGCCTTTAAATCCAGAGTGCTAACAATGTAATCCCCACCCCAACACCACCATCATTGCTTGCGTCTCGCCTAATGACCAACACAAAGCTGATGGTCTGTTGTGATCTTTGATGGCCCTCTCCTCCTCCTAGTCCAAGAGCATCTCTGTTCTCATCCCACTGGGGGACAGCGGCTCAACTGTTTGGTGCTGCCAGCACCCAGCAGGAACCAGAGATGGAGGAGGTCCTCGCCCTGTGTTGGCAGATGGCATGCCAAGTTCTCGCTACTGCATCAGGAGTTTAAAAATAGACTCTGAAGCCATATCACTCCTCCCTCAGGTGCCCCTCATGTTGTCAGCTAAGAAACAGCATTGTATTACCTCAGAGAGACACGAGGCGATTGCACAGCCTTCTCTCCAGAGTTAGTGTTATATTTTAGCATGGCTTGAGGAGATTGTACTCTGGTGATGCTGCACAGTATGTATGCTGTTTAAAGACATTGTATCATAAAAAGTTAGTCTCCTTGGAAAGGGTGCTCACCACTAAGATACGACCTAAGCGCATGCAAGCTATGAGGAGATGAGAATGGACAGGCAAGGACATCTGTTGGTAGTAGACCCTTGTTTGGGGGATGGTTCCTGGAAGTGGTAGCTTTGGTTTTTGTTAGAAACTGTTTCTTGGGTTGTCTGCCTAATGCTGTGCCACATGAAATAAAGAGCACCTGCCTGTTTCTATCAACCATCTTTTGTCTCCGCCTCTTCTCATTTATTGTTAATCTTTATCTGGCTTCTCGGCATAAAACAGATTAGAAAACAAACCATCAGATGCTGTGTAACTTGAAAACACCTTTGCCAACACAGACACCAGCATGAGAGAGAGCCTCACTTGCTACAACTGGAGTCATGGCTCCAGTCCCATGACAAGAATGAGCATAATAGCAAGTGATCACAGCAATTGTGACCATTACAGATGCAGAAGGAGTGAATATATCACCTTGGGTTTTATTTAAGGCTGTTTGGAAACCCTTAACATCAATCCTTCTGAAGTTTTTTAAGGCTATCTCATCACAAATGGCAAGTAATGGTGTTTCTATGCTCAAACATACATAAAGAAAATTAATGAGCTTCTAAATCCATATAGTAGATCAAAGCAAGGGTTTACAGCTTGGCCCTAGTCCGTCCTGGAGCAGATTTAGGCAGCTGGTGAGATGATGTGGTTAACCTGTATAACAATTTGTATCTGCTAAAATGATGATTCCTTATAAATAGTTCTTCATGACAAATAAACTGGACATTGAGTCCAGGCTTCAGTTTCGCAATCACAGTGGCAAGTTTTGCTGCAGGTTTCTTGCCTTAAACAAAAATAATTTTGTCATGAAAGATCATAAGGCCCATTTCCAAGCTTCACTTTTATATCTTCCCTCTTCCCAGGTAATAATTGTGAGGTAAAGAAATGCATTCCCCTTTTTTATACCAGAACAAAAATAGTCTAGATTCTGCAGAGGTGGGAATGAAACCTTTATTTTTAATAATTTTTCCTAGTTATTGTAAGTCTGTGATGTGCCTGAGGCAATGCTGAAATATGATGCATTTTTTTGTAATGTTTGTTGAACACACCAGATGCACATACTGTATTGCCAAAAAAAAAAATCCTGCAAAATCAACCACATGTTCAATCAAACATGTTCAATCATTTTTATATTGTCATTTTATTGCTGTTTTATATTGTTAGTTACCATACAGTCAGAGATCCTACACAAAAACTACCTTAAATAAACAAAGTTCAAACTAATACCAGAGGAAAGGCTATTTGCATTTGATTTTAGCTATTATAAAGCTATATTAAGAAGAAAAGCATTTTACAAAGTACATATGTCCCGAACTTTAGCTCACTGTTTTGAAAATTGATCTCAACTCTTCTATATTGTTAACTTTAAGGAAAATCCCTAATGGAGCAATTTCCCATTCCCCAATCTTAGATCCACTTTTTCCTGAAGTGAGTTCAAAGAGTAACAATTGGCTCATGAGAGGAGGTTATAAATAATTGTTAGATTCTCTTCTTTCCCGTCCATTGCATAATGAAGCAAACACTTGTTTTCATGCATTTTCTGTTGGTACTGAATTTCCTTCAGCTGACTGTACTGATCTAGTCTCTTGAGATGCCTTTTAAATTTCTTTTGCTCCTGAAACTTGCTGTCTCTAGTTGCAGGCTTTCAGTGTTGATGTTTTCTATGGCCATGTGCTTATCAAATGACACCAAACAAACTCTCCACTGAGTGGAATAAGACCAAAGTCCTCTCAAACATGCATCCTCTCAAAAAATCTGAGGCTGGATGAACATGAAGAAGGGCTTTATATGGTAACTGGAGCTGAGCTGGACCTTCTTCAGTCCTGTATAGATCCCAAGGTATAGTGGTTGTTTGAGGTACTATGGACTATGGGTGGACTAATGCATGACTCTCAGAAACACTAACTCCATTGCTTATGTTATTTTTAAAGAGAGTGGAAATGAAGCACTCTTAAATCTACAGATTTCAAAGACTGTATCAGTCTTACACTCTAAATAGTGGTTTGCTGTGTCTTTTGTCACTAGTGTTATGCCACATCAGCAAGAGTCTGTCCGTGATTGCTCTGGTCCCTCAGAGCAACACAAAATACCAGCCTTCCTAATAAAATCTTGGTCATACAATTAAAAAGACCATTTTTACTTATGTATCTTTTAGGTCCATCTCAAGGATTTACATTTAAATAAACAATGGGACATTTTGTTGTTAGTTTTCATATAAAAATATCTTCCACAAGTTTCTGTATTCATTAACTGAAACCAGATTATTCCATTATCTTAAAAGTACTATTAGCCTTTGCTCATCCTGTACATTACTCTGGTTTATACCATTTGATTCCACCTCCACTCTTTTTTCTGTCTCCCATTAGTGGTTGTTCCTGCTTCTCAGCTGGAAGTAACGACTGCTGTAAAGACTTGAGGAGCAGAGTTTCAAAAACCTTTGTTTAAAGGAAAACCAATATGCTCAAATTAGGCAAAAAAGTCAGTCAACTCTTTTCCATCATCTCATGTTCCCAAATGCAGCTATAACCTCCATAAATCAGTGACCTCACTCTTGCAGCTGAAATGACCATCAGTCACTGTAAGTAGGATTAATGGCCTGTCTTTGAGAATGACTACAGTGACATAAAGTGGAAAAGAAAAATGAGAAAGAGTTCTGACACTAGAAATTGTTTTCATTTTTAAACACACTAGACTTTTATCTCTACAGTCTACCAGGTCTGTTTTCTCCAGTGCAAAACTTAAATGGAACCTTCTATTCTTGGGTTTTGTTTTGTTGAGGGTTTTGGGGTATTTTGTCCAGAGTTTACTAGGCATTTCTTTTCCATTTTCAAGAAGTAACTTTGCTGTTTGCTTTGTTCAGTGTACCATGACTCTTAACTTCTGTGCACAAGCATAGCTCAGGCAATGTCAACTAATTGGAACTGCAGAATGCAGATCCCAGAACATGTGGAGCTTTGGAGCTGCCTGAACTACAACCCGGAGCAGCACATTTCCACACAAGCCCTGCCTTACAGTGCATATGTTAAGTACTGGGCAAGTGTTAACAGGCGAATAATCCTGGGTGACTACAATGTAAAAAGTACAAGATTAGACAAAGCACACTACAGGGCTCAGGGAAGGGTGTATCATTAGTTGTACAACAGAGCAAAGAAAAAATGAAAGCAATATATCTAAGTGTACAAAAGCAAATCATTAAGAAACCTTCAAAGCCTCTTCCAATAGGAAGAGTCCAGCTAGTATGATGATACTGTTTCCTTAAATCAAGACCTTTACCAGCACAAATGTCCTTTCTCAGTGGATTTAGCAGGCTATTTCTCAGACATTGTTTTTCTGGCCAAACAGTTGATGGATTTGACATACGAAAGTTTCTATAGACATTTATATTCCTTTAGTCCAATCTCCAATCTACACACAACTTACATAGATGTGAATCTTTTTATATAGTCACAGGGGTGTTGACAGTTTAACAGCTCATCTTTAGAACACCTAAATCCTAAGCTACTGGACTAAAACGTATACATTTCCTCAGAACATTATTCTAACAGTATTTCAGTGAAATCATCCTTGAATATGTTTTAAGTAAAGGATTTTTGTTTCGGCTTATTTTTTTCCCTTCAAAAAGCCATCTGGTTATTGACATGTAAGATCTTTTTTTTCATATCAATCTATAAAAATGAATATGCAGTTTGAAAACACTGCAACATATAGCCTGATATCACAGAAATAAAAGACTTTCTTGAATATCTGTGTGATGTGGTTCTGTGATGAGGAAGCTTCTGCAGACTCTGGGAGAAGAGCCTAAAATAATTATTTATCCCATCACTTCCCAGTTATTCCTTCCTTCCTTCCTTCCTTCCTTCCTTCCTTCCTTCCTTCCTTCCTTCCTTCNCCTTCCCTTCCCTTCCCTTCCCTTTCCCCATCTGTGTTTTATCTATCAGGCTCCTCTCTTCTGCATCTTTTCTCCCTTCCAACTTCCCAGCTTTTAAGCAGACTGCATCTGCTGCTTCTCTTTTCATCCATTCTTCTGCTACATCTTATCTCAGCTATCAACCTTCTTTAGAGTCTTGCTAGTTCTCTCTGTCCTGCAGTGTTCCCCACTCATCCCTAACCACTTCAACTCCTGCATTGATGATACATCCAACCCTTATTCGTGTATTTCTTTGCTTTCATATCTCTCTTCCAATTTCAGTCTTGGTTCATTCTTTTCATCACTGGTGTGTTTCCCATAAGTGATTTTATCAAGCAGTACTCTCTTTGATATTTTTATAGCCACTTTCTCTCTCTTCAGCCTTCATCTGATCTCTTTCAGCATTTTCCCATTTTGTCTCACATTGACACTTGGACCTTTCATGTTTTCTGGTCCATTAGCTTTGATGGGTTGTCATCTGCTTTCAGACCTTTTGAACCTCATCCCATCTTCCTCTGCTCCTCTTTCTGACCCATCATAGAAAAGTGTCCGTGGTGGAAATCCTGTAGACAGTTTTCCTTCAGTACACTAAATATTCTTTTCTCTAACAATGTTAAACTACACTCTTGTATTTAAATAACACTCCCCCCCAAGCAGAAAATATACATGCTGCCTGTTGCCTGTACTTCTTTCTGCATGAGCTCCTGCCTATACTTTTTAATTAACAAGTGGAATAACTATTACCACCCTCTCAAATTCCCCTTCATTCTCAGCTTCCACTGCCCTTTTCACAGACATAGGAATCTTTTTTCTACTTCACCTTCTGATAGCCTCAACACATCCTTATGATTGTATCCCAAGGGATTTTTCTCCTCAAAATACCAGCTTTATTCCCTAAATTTTTCGTTCTTCTCCTTGTAAAAATGTCCTCTGTGGTCCCCACCAACTCTCAGTTTCACATCCAGGATCATGTTGTCAGCATTATCTAAAGTTGCTCTCTCCCACTCTGGAGGCCAGCATGTTTTCCCTCACAACAGGTTCCATAGCAGCTCTTCTCCAGGCTCAGGACCAGTACGTTTCTGTTGTCCCTCATGATTTGTCCTCTCTGTAGACATATACTCCCCTTTTCTATCTGAATCCTCTCCTCTCTGTGCTCAGTTAAGTCCTTCTGACCTTCCATCCACTCTTTTAGCAACAAGCTCTCCTTTTGCTGCACTTTTCTGTCTTCAGAGTCTCATGGTGTGCATCCAATCTCCATTTACACTGACTTGCTGTGATCTTCCACAGGAATATGGATTCAGCAAGCCCATATTTCTGTCCAGTTCATTGAAAGTAAAGTAAGTTTTGCTTCTCCTCAATCAATTTGTGTGTAATTTACAGCTGCAGCATTGTTTAGTACAAACAGCTCTGTCATTTGCATTACTACATTATGACTTCTGTATGAAGGCAAAACAGAGACACCTCTGGGAAATGTGATATTTGTTAGTGTATGAGAATAAAGAGATAACAGTTTTACTTCCACCAATAAAGATGCCCCATGACCAAATGGGCATCTTTACTTGCACCCAGCATTGCACAATCTCTAAACTGGAGCTTGTTTCTACCTGATGTGCTCAGAGCAAGGGTTGAGAAATGGGACTGTCTCCTCCCATTCTAGTACACATGACCCTTACATAAATCCTAGGAATGCAGTGAAATCTGATCCATGTGATGAGGGCTGCTGTGACACAGGCTGAGCAAGTCAGGTGTCAGTTCACTGATTACATGCGTTGGCACATTTGTACTGAAATGGTGCATCAATACTATTTATTCAGCTATGCCACTAAACTCTCCTTCAGTGCATTTAATGCTGCAGGAGAAGGACAAGATAGCAGAAGAGAGACAGGCAGAGCAAAAGCTCTGCCATAGCCTTGTGGGTGACAGAAACCTTGGCTGACACGCTGCATGTTCCATCTGTGTTATCAAGTATATCAATCACTCCAGCAATTAACACTAATGGATGTTGGGATAACACTACACCAGTTGTTTCCCTGCCCAAATTTTATCATTTTGTATTCTTGTTTGCCCAGAAATACATATACAATGCAGGGAGTTGATTCCAATTTCCCCAGTGAAGTATGTTAGCTTCTTATTGACAGCTAACCCTGCAGTGTCAGGAAAGCCACCTGGTGCTGCGGCAGGCCAAACTCTACTGCTCTAGTGATTTGGAACATATTGGTTTTGTCACAGGAAAACTAATTTAGGCAAAACTGAAAAACCTGCCAGTGGTGGGTGGAAAAGACCCTACCAAGAGCCTTAACAAAATTCCCCCAACAGCAGCAGTATTGTTCACATGTTATGGTGAGGAAATCTATTCCTTCACTATATATGATGGAACTTATTTTTCAGCCTGGAGAAGATGATGTGACTGAAAGATAAGGTAGTTGTTAATAGTTCCAGATCAAGACTGATGAGTTTCAGTATGACTCTTATAACTGAGTCTCAGTAAAAAGACTTCGCTATAATGTCAAACTTTTTGCTTTGTCTACAGAATTAATTTTGTGCTTCTTTAAGGCAAAAACAATGGTGGCAGAGGGTTAGAAAAATCTTGCAGCTGTTCATAAAAGAATTATCATGCAGAATAAAGAAAACTTCCAAATATATACAAGTAAAATAAGGGAGTAGCATTGCAGCACAGAGTGATACAGAACAACAAATATCTATGTGGGTTTTGTAAAAATTTTTTTCGTTTTGTTTTTTTGTTAAGGAAAATAACATAGGGGGTGCAAGGCTAATCCAGGAGTTCTTTAGAGGGAACACAACCTATTTATCTAAGTGACACTTGGTAAAATAACAAATCAGACAAAATGTTGTACTGCAGGTGTAAAAAAATGTTCATATATGCAATACAACATATCTCCTCTGTTAGTATGTATCCTATAAAAATAGTTTGATGTGCTCTTAGTGTTCATTGCTGTCACAAATTACTAATGTTGCTGTCTCCAAAAGGAGTAAAAATAGTGATGGACTAACATCCATCCACCATTGAAACTGGCATATTTCACCTTTACATGCTTTTACTTTAAAATCTTGATGAATAGACATAGGAATAGAAAAGGCCATCCCCATAATGTCACTAACTTCCACAGCATGTCTTCAGTGTATATGGTATGAAACCACATCACTAATCGTGTCTTTAGATGCCAACAACTGTCTAGTTATTTGATTATATTTTTAATGTATATCAGCGAAAAACTAGGGGAAAGATGGTCTTCATCCAATGCCTGCAGAGCTCCAGTTGCTGTGAAATTACTGCTGATGACTCAGTCATAAGCACAAATGTCAAGAGGTTTCATGATGCAGTAGTATTTGCATTTGTATTTTCCCCTTCATAAACAGGCATGAAACTACAAATTGTGTGAGCAAAATTGAAGTATTTCAATACTAAACCATTAATATCTCCATATCTATTGTGGCCCCTCGGTCAATCCCAGCCCCTTCTTCAGCCCAGGCCAGCTCTGGCAACTGCCGACAGGCAGGAGTGGGGCACCTCTGGGCACCTCTGGGCAAAAAGCCTTCCTATCACAGGAGGACTGGCTTGAAGGTGCCTGAGGGCTGGCATTTGCCATGTAGACCCTTGGCAACCCCTCGAGGTTTTGGCCAGCTAATGGAGGACAAAGGGTTGCAAGTGACTCTTTCTGGTTTGGAAAATGTTCAGGTTTATTGGCACTCTGAGAGCAGCATGCCTCCAGGGGCTTCTAAGCCTAAAGGAAGCAACCAGGAAAGAGCAAAGGCACTTCCTGGGTACAGACTTATAAAGGGGGGGCTGAAAACTACGGGAGGAGTAAGGGAATAACCAATAAGAGAGAAGGGAAGGAGGGATAAGGGGGGGGGTTACATTTACAAACTTCAGGACAAACCAACTGGGTGTAGGACAGGGGGTAACAGAACATTTCAGCTGAATCTCTCTGTTTTCTCTCTGGGATGGAATCATGGCCAGGCTTCCATGTTGAGCTTTACTGTCATCTTTCTGGTGAAAGAAAACAGTGGCACAAGTTACACGACCTGAAGATCTGATCTTACTAGACTTCTGGATCCAACCTACAAATACAATATCCCTACTACCTTGATGAGAGAAATTTTCATAGGCAACCATATCCATGCAAGCTGACAGGGAAATTTTCCATATGCACACATACCGGTCAGCCAATACCTGCACTCTGCTCAGCCCCCGCTATGATGGCAATCAGAACTATGATGTTTCCACGTTATAAATACCCATGTATTGGATCCAAGTCCCTTCAGTGGATATGACCCATCACTAATATTTCTGTTAGCAGAATAGAAGTGCATACCATAGCTACCTAAAGAGAAGTTCAAACATAAATAGTATATCACCCTCCTCTGCTATTTTTTATCCAGTGATAGAGGCAATATATCTATACCCATTCATCAACAATTCCTTATAAATGCCCACCATCATTCATAGCTCTTTATACCCTGCTACAATGGCTGATGAACACAAGTTCATGACGAGCACAAAAGCAGGATGTGTAAGTATTATTGCCAGCTAGAGCCCCTCAGAAAACTAATGCCAGTCTGTATTGAACATATCCCATTGCAAATATTAAGGTATAAATGACTAGTCTTATGGCTGATGGAGAATAAACTGAATATTTCCTTCAATGTATTTAACAGGAACTTCTTTTAGATAGAGTTCAGTCATTTGGTGTACTGAAACACCCAGTCCTCTCAAATTCTCATGAATGTGACTTCAATGGTAAAAAGCATAAACCCAGCCAAAACACAGTAAAGGTGAAAAGAAGGCTAGTACCTTTCCTCAAATAGTTGTATTTTTGCTTCAGTGGGAAAGAAATGCCCATACAGTTCACAACAGCTACCTGACGTCATTCAAAAGTAGATTCCTCCACATGTGCATGTTGTGTGTTATGCTGTTCAACAGCATGGCTTGTCAGGACCTTGGTTTTGCAGATGATAAGACAACCAGAACATTAAAAGCAATTCCTTTACTTCTCTTTTCTCTTTACTGTTTTACACCACATTTTAAAGAAAACTATCAGATAGTTCTCAGATCAGATTTATCAAATGACAGGAAAACTTTTTATTTTTATTTGATATTATTTTCTGTGTCTTTATCCCAGTGCAACTACAAGTGAATTAAGCATGGCAGTGGCAGTGGGAAGGCAACAGCTGCAAATGTGGGAGGAAATCTCACTGGGAGGTGTTGTCTCAAGACATGGAAATGTCTAATGTGGGTATTAAAGAATGCATATTCCTTTCTACAATGTGTATTCCTTTCTACAATGTGTATTCCTTTCTACAGTTCCAGACAGGGAAAGAGTTATAACAGATCTAGAAGAATATATAGCACCTATATCAGACAGATAAACAGAAATATTTGTCTCTAAAAAACAGATTTAATTTGGAAAAGATGATGTGTATACCCGGAGGTCTAGGACTTGAAATAGCCTGAACAGATGAGTCTGAAGTATGCAACCCTAAAAGAAGGCTGCAGCAAACATTAATGAAAAAATTAGAGATGTATAGTGAATACATCAGGTTGTACTGAAAGCAGGAAAAATAAATTGGAGTTGAAGATTTACTGTATGTTTGCATGAAAAAATCAAACTTGTCAACAATACTTGCAAGAGATGTTATTTTTTATATTAATGAAAAACAGTTGAAGACTGACTTGAAACCAGAAGAAAAAAGAGAAAGGAATTATGCTATGTCAAGTTTGGGCAGCAAACAGAACTCTGCAAGGTCCTTCTTTGTCTAGATACAGTCTTTTGGGTTATGTGTATACTTTATACAGAATGTATACATTTTGCTGTTAGCAGAAACTGCAATTATCTCTTAAAGACTTCTTGCCCTTTAAAACCATAGGTCTCAAAATGTTTTATGAAACTGTGTAGTATTTCTTTGAAGTATGATCTTCCTTTAAACAGGATTTTTCCACCCAACATCTGGCAGCAACTCAGGGCAAATGACTAGAACAACAATATCAGAGAAGCGTCATCATAACAACATAGATTTCAAATGAAAACTGAGGTCTGTCGACACCGCCAATCTTTGATGGCCTGAACTGGTGAGGTTGATTCTACCATGTGAAGGTAATTCATAAGGTAAATATGCTTTGAAATGTGATAATATTTTTTTTCTTCCACAGGAAACTGTAAACACACAATCTAGAACCTCCTGACCATGCCCCTATGTCTCAAGCCAGTGTATTGAATATAAGTCGTATATCTGGCGTGATGTTTGCCAACTTATTTCATACTGAAACACAGTAAAAAGAGAGGAACTAATGACAATTAGGTTCCTCACTAGTATAGTGTATGGTTTGTTTTACCACACTGTCTTGAAGCCCCAGTCATGACATTTTGCAAGACATACATACAAGCACACATACAGAACAAGAATGTGAATTCTTCCACCAAACAGCTTACAGTCAAACAGTAATGCAAGAGACGACTGGGTCACCTCTTTGTATTCACACATAGGTGAATACAAAGGGATATGAGGAATAAAAGATCGCAGTGCACATGGCTAATCTACTAGTAAGAGTTTCAAAAGGGGAATTTTTAAGCAGGACTTGAGAAATACTTTATTCATGTTTATAGAGAATTTTCATAACTAACTCAAAATAATTACACAATGGGCTGAGACAAAACATAAGGTAAACTAAGAGAAATTAGGACAGAGATTCTGATGGCTGGACTAGTGACAGGACATGATGATGGGGACCAATGATGCAAGGAACTGAACTGTACTAGGGTGGAATGGAGCCCAAGAGTTTTATTCAGTGAAGACACAAACTGGATAATTATCCTTGTGGGCAGTTTTGCTAAGCTTTTAAGTTGAGCAGAAATGAGGATGAGGAAATGGGTGGTTAAGGTCATCCATCCAAAAAGAGGTCACTGATGTTTAAGCATGAGGACCCTTAAGAAGAGAAGACCTTCAACAGAGGACAGTAAGTCAAAATTAGAGGCAGTGCTCTACAGGGGCTACGTACCAGGTATCCAGGAGATAATAAGAGTCAGGTGAGATCAAATGCTCTGAAAGTTGGAGGGGGTGAGACAATTTGAAAGGAAGAAGAATGGAAAGCAAAAGCTGTCTCATTTTCACTCCGGTCTTTCTGCACTAGTGAACTTACAAGAGCAAAAATGCTCTCAAGTCTTATTTGAGTTACTCCTTATGTGAAACTCCTGTGAGCAGCACACCATATGTTCAGGAAAAGTAAAGTAATTGGCTGAGCAGAATTCATGATTAAATTGCTCCTGCAAAACCAGCCAGCTGAAAGTTTTAACAGTGTGTTAGAGGACTTCAACAGAATATTTCTGAATTAAAGCAGCCTGAAATGCCTAAGGCTGTTATGACACATTTAGACTCTGTATTGATCATAAATAATCCTGTTGATCTTGTAAATGTGATAGCAAAACATGCAAACATATATAATTATGTTAACACTTAGTATAGTAGGTTAATAGATAGCATACTGATCCAAAGCACTAACAGATGCTCCTGACTTGAGTGGTGCATGAAATACTTAAATATTGTGAGCATTGCAGCCACACCTTGAGTACTGTATGCAGTTTTGGGCATCACAGTATGAAAAAGACATCAAGATATTAGTGTCCAAAGGAGGGCCATGAGGATGAAGGGTCTGGATGGGAAGCCTTATGAGGAGTGGCTGAGGTCACTTGGTTTGTTCAGCGTGGAGAAGAGGAGACTGAGAGGAGACTTCATAGCAGTCTACAGCTTCCTCATGACAGAAAATGGAAGGGCAGGTACAGATCTCTTACCTGTTATGACAAGTGATAGGACTTGAGGAAATGGCATGAAGATGAGTCAGGGGAAGTTTAGGTTAGATATTAGGAAAAGATTGTTTCACCCAAAGGGTGTTTGTACACTGGAACAGGCTCCCCAGTGAAGTGGTCACAGCACCAAGCCTGATAGAGTTCATGAAGCATTTGGACAACACTCTCAGGCACATGGTGTGATTCTTGGGACTGTCCTGTGCAGGGCCAGGAGTTTGACTTCAATGATTTCCATGGGTCTCTTCCAACTCAAGATATTCTATGATACTATGATTAATTTACCAAGCTGTATGCTCTTAAGCTAATAAATTACTTTTTTTCTTTTTAAAATGCTACACCTCAGCTTTTCAGGGTAGTGGGCTAATAAAGGTTCTCCTGAATCAGGATGACAATTATATTAGCAAATGAGAATCCTTGAAAATTTTATAACACTTGTATTGGCAATCTGAAAACAAACAAAAAACCCTCCTGCTATGTTTCTCTAAATTTAGCTTTAGAGTTACAACACAGCTAAATGCAGATTGTATGCAGTACAATATCTCCTGACAAGCACTTGCCCTTACAAGTGCCAAAGGCTAGGGTACCCTATGAGGTATCACACAGTGTAAAAGTGAAATGATTATAGTTTCTGAAATCTTTCTTATAATATACCTAAATAGAGTGGCTTCTTCTACTGAAATGAATTACATGTACAGAACCTCTATCAATATAAGAGGTGGAGTTTATAGCTGTTGTCATTTCTTGCTCCTGCCATGTTTCAGTTTGTTTGAAGGACATCTTTGAAATCAGGGCTTATACTGTTAAGATACCAATCCTATGGCCTAAGAAACTTCCAGTGCATGTTAGGACTGGTCCCATAGGCACTGATGGAAGAAATTAACATGATGGTGTTAACCCCCAAAACAGGACAGACAATCTAACAGAAACAACAGCCATATTCTCTCATATGGATGTATTTGAAGCAAAAGTTATCCTAGCACTTTAATTTCCTTAAATGTGCATGGAAACTTGCTTGTTTTAACAACTATGAAGGCATATAATTGCATGCACCTAAGGCTGGCACAAAGAACTTGAGTTACTTCTATTAATAACTGTATACCTTATTAACACAAGTGCAAATCTGGGAAATGCTGGAGTTAGAAAATAGCTTAAAAAGTGCACAAATTTCCCTGATTATCATTTTAATGAGTGCTACCATGATGAACAGCACTGGTCAACCTGTGGAAAATTAGGTTTTGACTATGGTAAGCTCAGAGAATGATAGCCAATAAGCAATAACAGTGTACCGCACACCTGTTTTATTTGTACATATCTTCACCTTTGGGAACATCATATATAGGGTATGAACATCAGCAGTGGCATTTGATAGTTGCATTTGGTTTAAGGAGAGATGATACATGAAACAGAAAAGCCTGTGAAGAGATAGAACCTATTTTGATGCACTCTAAAGGCTTTCCATTGACTTCACCTGCATGACACCCACCATTAAAGGATGATCAGACTGGCAACATTACTTTCTATAAATTGGACTACTTGACAGACAGTAGTCAGAGCCATTATGCAGACACTATGAAAATTCTTCTCGTCTACTCTCTACACCCCTTCCTCCTTTGGCTTGTTACACAAATACTGGGACTGAGAAGATACTGTAATAATTATTCCTGAACTGTGCATGTCTGTTTTGGTATTTATACAAGGTTTTTGAAAAGTTGCTCCATCTTTGTTGGTATCCCAGATAGATGATTGGTAACATACTTGTGAAGCTCCTCTAGGGATTTTTGAGAAGAGGTTCTTATAATAGCTTGTGTTTCTCTTCCACATTTCTGAGATCATCTCTCTGCTTTCATGTCAAAATAAAACATGAAGGAAAACTGCAGAAGATAGAAAGCAGAGGCCAGTGCTTAGCCATCCACCTTGAATTCTGTGAATAATAAATTTGGATTGAATACTAAATGCAGATTAGTTCAGTTGCCAATGCATAAAAAAAAATCAGACTGTATGTTTGCAAGTTCTGCTGCAGATGTACTATAAGTGATTAATGTAACTCTACCTTATTTTAAAGTCATAGCAGAGACTTGTTGTATTACCATCACAGGCTACAGTTGTAATACTCACAGCTTTGGCTGAGATGTCAGTGGGAAGTTAAGTCCAAAGTATGCATTAGGTAAAGCAGAACGAGTAATGTTTGAGATGAGAATAAGGCATGATTGTTATTAATCTCTTTGTATTTACAGAGACTGAGCAATGTTCTCTTGCTCCATTTTGGCAGTCATAGCTGCTGGAAATACTCATATGTGCTCTATGGAAAAGACTCTAACAGACTGTGGTTATAAAACAAATTGTTCAAACCAGGCAAATGTAATTCTACTTATTTCCATGGGAGTAATAATTCACACAAGCCTATAATTTATTGCAAGTTATGTTTCCTGTATTTCCTGCAACTTGTAGGGTACTGAAGCGCATGACCTGATTGTGACTGCAAAGCCCATATGCAGTCAACATTGCGTATCAGTTTAAAAAACACACACACATATACAGGGGCCTCAGGAAGATGAAAGAATCTTAATCAAACAAGCTGGTAAGAATAGCCTGTTTTGACAATCCTGTGACTGAACAACCAATGCTGTTCTCAGACCAAGTCCAACTGTACAACATCATTGCACGAGGAGCAGTGGTACACCACAGGCTGTTATCATTCTAGCATGCAGTAGCTACATCCCATGAATCTTTTCCAATCTCCCCCTTTCATGTAAACTCTTCAGATTTGGAAAATCCATAGGTTTCCAGCACTCATCAGTGCCATAACTTCCTGCTGCAGCAGGCCAACTGCAAATTGAACAGTTTGCCATACCAGTTGCACCTTTTTCTTGCTATAGTCATTGCATTTGTCATTTTGTTAATTGTGTTTTCCAGTGTTCATAAGGGCATATGTTATCCCTGGGGATTTTGTACATTAGTTGAATGCATCTAAAACATAATCTCAGAATTAAAAGTCACCTTATTTTGCCATAGTTTTAGCATTACCAGCTACAGTGTTTTGGGTTATTTTCAAGCTTCTGCAGTGGTAGCAAAGCCAGCCTCCAGCTATTAGAGTGCCCTGAAACACCATTTAAGAGTGCTGTATTTAAAGTCAATAGAGAAACACAGGCAGATCTCAGCTTCAGAAAGCCTCATTATTAGGGTTTTTGACATTAGACTTCACAAAAAACTAGCTGAAAAAAAGGAATTGGTGGAGTATGCTCTGAATCTAGCTCTGGTAAGACCAGGTTTTNTCAGGAGATGTACTGATCATGGTTAAAATCTATTATCCTTAACAGACACTGTTTTTCTTTCTGGATATGTTTTTGAATTCAAAGTAAGAACTATTAATTTGGAAGTACTCAGGAGATTAATCAAAGGGAAATGGCTGATACAAAGAAATTGATTGCCAACTAATTTCCATTAGCTACCCCAGCTAGAGTTTTCAGTTACTATGACACTAATTTCTGATTTT
>WEIV01000331.1:107523-143607 GCA_013390005.1 Calyptomena viridis | reverse complement strand
AGCGCCGGCGGCGCGGCAGGAGCTGCGCTGTTCCCCACCGGGAACCCGCCTGCGCCGCGTCCTCGCCGGCGGGTGCGTGGAGCGGGAGTGCGCCTCCACGGTCACGGGCACGGCAGCCGCGAAAGCCGGCGTAGGCAGGCACTGAGCGCGTCCCGAGCAGTCACAGCCTCGGACACACCTTCTCACGTCCCTGCCGTGGTAGCGGCTGGGTAAAAAGCGTGTGTAGGAGTAAATCAGAATCGCCCGGTGGAATATATAACCAGAGCTTCCCCCTGCCTTTAGTCAGACCTGGAGATGCTCTGGGCGAGTACCTGTCCTGCTGCATTCGCAAAGGACTTTCTTTCTTTCACCATTTGCACACTGTACTCTGCAGCTTCTGTTTTCAGACGGTTCTGTAATTATTTCTTCCTTTGTAAGTGTCAACAAAATTGCCGCAAAATTACGTATGGTTTAACAGACCAGGGTGCATTTGCTGCTAGATTATTAGCAATGACGTTTTGCTGCTTGCTTAAGAATAAAGCATTTTTTCCCAGCTTGCAAAGAACTCCAAACATACCCGTTGAAATGATTGTTTGTCCTGCCCTCTTCGTTGCTGGATTGATACGTTTTCCTGGGCCAGCAGACCCAGGCAGCCCAGAAAATACTTTGTTTGCTTTTGTGTATTTCAAATATTTATCCGCTCCCTCTACGACTATGTTAACATCAGATTGTTTAGGACTAAGAACAGAATTTTGGCTTTCCTCCTTTCTTCTTGTAGCCAGGGGCACTATTGCTGAGATGCCAGACCTGCAAAGGTATTTGTAGTGAGTCAGGTGTTCCCATACCTGACCATGTGACACAGGACCAAGAGCAGAAGTTGCACACCTGTCATTGTGCCTAGCATAGAATGTCATAGAATTTAGGAAAGGAGTTCCTAACAGCTCTGCGCCAGGTGACGGAGGATTTGTTCCAAACCATAAATTTCCCTCTTCTCTGCTGCATTTCCTTCTTTTATCACAATTAGATGCAGCAATTGGTATTGAATAATTTGAATTACTTGTCTTGTGTTATCTTGCTCTTTGGGTGTTGCCATTGGAGATCTGATACTCTTGGTGTCTCTTCCCTGGTGCTGGATGTGCATCCATTCACAGCACGGTCTGCTGTTCTTTGGGATGCTTGGTCTGCTTGCCAGACCCTCTGCAGGCTTGTTTAGATCTCTGGTTCAGCAGAAGACTAATCACCTACTTGATGGCTTGGTTACTTGGTGACTGTAGTGATCCCTCTGGAGATTTTTCAGACTTTTAGATGTAGCGTAAAGTAAGTAGCAGGAAAGTGGAGCCAGGGAAGTGCAGTAGCCAGAGGAAAGTAAACACATGGTTTATGCCAACAGTGCTGTCAGATCAGTTTATAGAGTTGTTTGTAGTAGCGCTAAAAAATAACTGGGATGTTTTAACAGTGCATTTTGTCTAACTTTAAATATTTGAAAGTCCTGTATTTGAACACATGAATGTAAGATAATTTTTGGAATAGATCTGATAATTTCTTGAAGTGTTATTATCTTTCTGTCTTTCAGGCTGAAGGTGGCCCAGTCTGAGGGCTAATCTGTCAAATATTTAATAATCATTTGCTCAGAAAATTTCCTGCATTGTTCATGGTAAGATTTACATTTGATATCTCAAAGTTTGTTTTGCTGACACATTTAGAGTATTTTTAATACGTTTTTTATTATTAACATTTCCTTTAGCTGTAAGAAGGACTTATGAGTTAGATCATGCATTTACTAGAATTGCCGTTGCACAGAGAAAGTTTCCAGTTTTGTGTAACTGAATAAAGATTTGAGTAGTTGTGAAGTAAAGGGGAAATATTTTTATGTCTTCACAATTTTAAAATAAGTTTCAGGATAATGCTTTTATAATCTAAAGGGCTTTTCTGGTCATATTAAGCAAAAAAAGATATGACAATTTTTTTAGTATGTAAATTACTTCATCTGTTGGGATTTTATGACTCAGACTGCTTTATAAAAATTACAAAAATTCCCCTTTTTATTTTACAGGAGTTTTTTATCAGTATGTCTGAAACCATTAAATATAATGACGATGATCACAAAACTGTGTTCCTGAAAACATTGAATGAACAACGTTTGGAAGGAGAATTTTGTGACATAGCTATTGTGGTTGAAGATGTTAAATTCAGAGCCCATAGGTGCGTGCTTGCTGCCTGCAGTACCTACTTCAAAAAGCTTTTCAAAAAGCTGGAAGTTGATAGTTCATCAGTAATAGAAATAGATTTTCTTCGTTCTGATATTTTTGAGGAAGTTCTCAATTACATGTATACTGCAAAGATATCTGTTAAGAAAGAAGATGTAAATTTGATGATGTCTTCAGGCCAGATCCTCGGTATTCGATTTCTTGATAAACTCTGCTCTCAAAAACGTGATGTATCTAGTCCTGAAGAAAACACACAGTCTAAGAGCAAGTACTGTCTAAAAATAAACCGTCCTATAGGAGAACCCAATGATACCCAAGATGATGAGGTAGAAGAAATTGGAGATCATGATGATAGTCCATCAGATGTGACAGTGGAAGGAACTCCTCCAAGTCAGGAAGATGGAAAGTCACCAACCACTACCCTGAGAGTGCAAGAGGCAATTCTGAAAGAGTTGGGAAGTGAAGAAGTTCGAAAAGTAAACTGCTATGGCCAAGAAGTAGAGCCTATGGAAACAACTGAATCTAAAGACTTAGGATCTCAGACCCCTCAGGCTTTGACATTTAATGATGGCATAAGTGAAGTGAAAGATGAACAGACACCAGGCTGGACCACGGCAGCCGGGGACATGAAGTTCGAGTACTTGCTTTATGGTCACAGGGAACATATTGTATGTCAGGCTTGTGGCAAGACCTTTTCCGATGAAGCGCGATTGAGAAAACATGAAAAGTTACACACTGCTGATAGGCCATTTGTTTGTGAAATGTGTACAAAGGGCTTTACCACGCAAGCTCACTTGAAAGAGCACTTGAAAATACACACAGGTTACAAGCCTTACAGTTGTGAGGTTTGTGGAAAGTCTTTTATTCGTGCACCAGATCTAAAAAAGCATGAAAGAGTTCACAGTAATGAGAGGCCATTTGCATGTCATATGTGTGATAAGGCTTTCAAGCACAAGTCCCATCTCAAAGACCATGAAAGAAGACACCGAGGAGAGAAACCTTTTGTCTGCAGTTCCTGCACTAAAGCATTTGCTAAGGCATCTGACCTAAAAAGGCATGAGAACAATATGCACAGTGAAAGAAAACAAGTTACTACAGCCAATTCCATCCAGAGTGAAACGGAACAGTTACAGGCAGCAGCCATGGCTGCTGAAGCAGAGCAGCAATTAGAAACTATAGCTTGTAGTTAAAAACTAAAGCAGAACCTTTATCAGAAATAATATAAGAAGTGAAGTTGAACAAAATCTATTGTTGATATACATTTAGACAGATTCTTTTCAAGAAAGCATATTTTTAGATGATTGAATGTTACATAGGAACACATAGCATTGGTTGGTTAGGTATTTCAAAACATTTCAGAGATGGGTATTCTTAGAATGTGAAACAGTTTTGCTGTCATTAGCAGTAATAGTGCACTAATACCTGCTTTAATTTGAGAATGTGATCAAGTTCTCTGTAAAACAGGGATCATCACTGGCTGATACTTTATTTTAGCCAGTATGGAATACTGCGTATGATGTAAACATTGCAATCAGTGAGAATCGGTGAGTTAAGTTTGAAAATGCTGAGATCTCAAAAATCACAAACATGGAAAGGAAATACTATGTCTTTATAATTCTCAAGGTATTATAGCGCTAATTTTTTGAGAAGCAGACATGGATTCCCTAAGCTTTTTAATTCCTCCTTTTTCACCTAATGTAGGTAGGTACAACAGAGTGTAAGGGGGGATGGTGATCAATATGAGAAATGCTTCTTATTCCATTCCCTCAAATATCCTCTTAATCAAGGTGGCAAGCTGAATGAAATACTTGCTTTCTTGAAAGAAATGCATTATTCACAGCAACTCTGACTGGCAAAGCAGAAGTGTCATGGCATTCACCAATCCCTTCTGTGGGGAAAAAAGCCTGCCTCGTTTGTTTTTATGTTTACTCATATGCAGGGCCCTAGAGATGGGACCAGGCCACAAAGAAAAAAAGGGTGCACCATGGAGAAGACATGCCCCTTACTCAAACCCGGTAGCTAATACAGCCTGAGGCTGTGGTTTTTATTATGGAGCTTTCAGTTCACCTAACCTAGCACAGTGAAGGCAAAAGAGTGTTTCTGGAAGCGCAGGAGGATTAGCTGCACTGGCCAGTGATCGGGTGTCACCGCCAGACTCCTGGACCTGCAGAGCACAGCCATGGGCTGTCAGATACCTGCCCGCAATGTTCAGCTGGGGTTTGTGCCATGGCTGGTCATACCAGCTCATAGGTCCTGTTCAAGTTTAAAAGTTTCCACCTTCTGACACACTGCCTCTCAGCAAGAGGGAGAACTTCAGCGAATGAATTCAGTCGTAATTGATCCAGAGTGTTTCCTATTAGTTGGTTGCTTAGTGTTGCCTGTTGGGTTTTTTTAAGACAAGCTAGGGTACATGCTGCTAATTTAGGAGTTAACTCAGAGTCAGCAGAATAAGTGGTCTTTGGATTGCAGTCTACTACATGTAGTCAGCAAGAGAAGACACAGCAACAGTGGTAATGTAATCCAAAAGGATATCGAGCCTTTATTTTAAATTTGTAAATACTATAACTGTTGTGAAAACTTCATTTGAAGTTGGAATGGGAAAAAACCCCACTCTCGGGCACATGGTTAGTAATATTGGTCACTTGCAATACCTATAGCATATGAAAGTGTTAGACCAGTTTCTGGTAAGTTACTGTATGGTACATTACATCTTGCTTTTCTAAATAGAGATTTAAATAGTGTTTTTGGAACTGTTATATGGAACTTCAATTATTGGGGTTTTTTTGTTTGGTTGAGGTTTTTTTTTTTTTACAGCTTCATTTTACTCATCTACTCATCAGGTTAAACAGTTATCTTAAAATGCCAGTAATTGCTTGAATGCTGGTCTGTAAATAAAACATGACCTTAATATTTTAGAAAATGTAAACTTTGGACCTTTACCAATATATTTTTTTAAAATGTTGCTTCATTTTACATTAAGTAATATTAGTTTGTAAACAAACTATACATTTTGTACCTGTGCAACATCAGAGGATGTGTATTCATTGCATTTTATTGGTTCTCTTGAGGAACATGATAAATGACCATTGTTAAAATGTTTTACTGTATATGATCATAGATATAAAGATAGTAGGTCCAAAACAGGATCTACTTTTTTTTTCTAAATACATTATTCGTGCTATGTTTTCTTATCTAAAATTGTGTTTACTTTTTCCCAGGTAAAATTGGAGTTGATAACACTGTACAAAACAGATCTGTTATGATAAGAGTTTGAAAGTGTAAAATGTGAAGAAAGTAAATTTTTTCTAGGTCTGCTATAAAGAGTGCAAGAAGCAATGATCTTAAATTACCACAGTAAACATTGAAATTAGGAAAAAAAATATTTTAAAGGGTTTAATAATGACTTACTAGAACAGAATGCCTGGGGAGGCACTGCAATCTCCACTAGTGATGACATTCAAGAATGGGTTAGACAAACGTAAACTAGGAATAGTTTAAATATGGTTAATTCTGCTTTGAAGCTGAGGAATAAGCTAAATAACGTCTCCAGAAGAAATTCATTGGGGGTTTGTTTTGGAAAGTAATAAGTTAAAATGGATCTCATGTGGCAACAGACACTTGAGTGGAAAGACAGAGCTCAAGTCTTACAGTTAAAGGAAATTGCCCCCTGACTTTTGAACACAAGTAGTCAGGCTGTGAATTTGAAATTGTTACAGAAAATCAGGCTTGCATTAAAAGACTCACAGCTGAAAGTGTGATAATGTTCTGTGTTACATCAGACTAAATTCTGCTATTGTTAAAGCTTCCGGTTATAAAAGTTAACAGCTCTAAGGACTATGTGATGTTTGTAGCTTTTAAAAGCTGGGACAGATGGATATTATACATCATCTAATACGGAAGTGTGCAGAGGCAGGAACAAATGTTATTGTTGCATGTTGCTTGGACAGGTATAAACACCTTATGTGAGACTTAGTCGTAACAGTCTGTGACAAGAACAAATTCAGTGAAGTCAATGGAATTGCTTGCATGCCAAAGGTTTTGACAAAGGCCATGGCCTCCTACTAGTTTTTAGCTGCTTAAGAGTCAGAAGACTCTTATGTTCCAGAGACAAAACATGACATTTTTGGTTAGGAATGCAAAGACTCAGTTAGATTTCTGAAGTTGATCGAGAATTTTATTGGCGATTTCTACTACCACTGTCTGTTTTAAGATTGTGAACTTACCTTATTTTTTATTTTTTTGAAAGCCAATAGAATTTTTTCTCCCCGTTGTTTCTATTCAAGGCAGTGAGAAGGCCTAGAATACTCGAGCTTAAAGTTTTGGGAAAGATTTCAGAAAGAAGGTGTGGATGTAACCACAGGATGTAGCTGTATATACATTATTGTTAATGCTTTCTGAATTAACCTGTTCTTTGTGTACATTCTGAAGGGATGTTAGCTTATATATTGTGGGCTTTTGGTTGAAGTTCAGGTAAATCTGTCTGCATCTTAAGGCACTTCTGCTCCCATCTCTCTCCTGTCTGTGCCAGAAGACATCCTGTACAAAAGCAGGTATGCGTCAGCTCCAAGCCACTGAGGTTTTTCAACATGATAAAATGTAAGCTAGAAGCTGTTTTGATTGAGAAATGGGCACATTTTAATTTTTGCTGCTACAAGGATGACAACTTTTTTTGAATTTAAGACTGAAAAAGATTCTGTCCAATTAATAGGAATTTTGCTGTTGACTGTATTGGTGCCAACTAGTCCAACACTCCTTAGAAGTTTTCCAACAGTGGGCAAGTTGGCTAATTGATGTGCCTGCAAGAATGACAGGATGCTCTAGAAACATAGATGGCTAAAGTAACATTAGATACAGATTTTTTCCTCCAAATTAAGTAGCAAAAGTATTATGTATGGAATTAGTCCTAAACACACATTTGTCAGTCTGTGGTTTAGGAAATCAGAGTAAGTATGTCTTTAATATTCATAGGATAGCAAACACTCAGTCTTTTTGGCTTACGCTGAATGTCCGTCCATTTTGAGATGTTTCATGACCAAGTGGCTTCAATGGAACCCTCTGTGTATTGGAATTAAGTTTGAGAATAGGTGTTTTTGTAACCAGGACTTACATACATACAATGCAGCAACATGTTAGTTGATGTGAAATGAGGTTCTATTGGTGGTTGTCTTCTATGAGGTCAACACCAGATGAGGCACTAAACCACAGTCTTCTCAGTTGCAAAAAGATCTAAATACTAAGGAAGTATAACTGTTTAATTAAAAGACTTCACACTTTAAGACGAAATAACTTGGAGTGAAAAGAAATATTTGAAATAAGAGCTTTGCTATTCTATGGTTTTAACTCTGTGTTCTTAAAAATAGCTTGTTTTTTTTTTGTTTGGCTTTTGGGGGTTTTTTTAAGAGGAACAAAAATAACACATTTTGGCCCCTCATATCTGCTTAATTTCTGTTGCTGATTTCGTTAGCCATGGGTATGCTGATGATTTGGGCACAACTCAGTTTGAAAAGTGTAAAAATTCAGGAAAGAATATATTTCAGTCCTCCACTCCCCACCTCTTCTTTTAGACACTGTTTACTTATCAATAGTTAAACGGAAAATGAAGCAACTCACAGTTTGGTAAGTACTTGTGGTTTTGTTTTTTCTGCTTTAATCTTTTAAAAAGAGTTGAACTTGGAGATCAGAGTTTTAAAGGTTGTTTTGTGAAAGGAAATGCCTCATACTCTCTTCAGCAGCAAAAGCTTGAGGGAATCAGCTTCTGTTTGTTCATATAAGATACAGAATATGAAATACTCCTCAAAATCTTGCCATTTAGGTACCCAAACTAGAGTTCTCAGATCGGATCAGACCCCAGTTTTCTAATGTAGAGATTACTTTTGTGATTCCATTAAGTAAAGATGCTTAAAATTAATAGAGATGTGTAAGATACAGAATAAAATGCTAGATGATATTATACAGTCTACCCTAAGGTTAGAGTATATTTTTAGGGACAGATTATCTTTTATTAAGTGTTTAATCAGTTTAGACACCTCTAGTGTTACAGATGAAGCATTTATGAAAGAGTACATGTACCTCTTAAAACAGATGTCTTTTCTGAACATAAACATTTACTGATTGGTACAGAACAGGATAATTCCACCCGGAAGGTAAAGACAGATCTAAGGAATTTTCATCTTTTTCAAACATTTAGTCCTTAGATCACATCAATATGCCCAGTCAGCCAGAAACTTGCACATTTCATTAAAAATTCCATTACTGCAGTTGGTCTGTCATTTATCTTCATATAGATTTAAAACATTTATAGTAACATTCTTAGTAATTTCAGAACAGAGAGAGGATTTCCATGAATAGATTTGTTAAATATGTGTCATAAGAGTTGAGACACCTATTCTCAGGAAAGATTTTTAAATGTAATACAAGAAATCTGAAAGAATAGCTAAAAATAGTGATCTATACAGTATTGAAATGTTTTCCAATGTATTTCTTTCCACTTTCCTGTTTTTTTATTTGCATGCCGTACTCGTTTAGATTTTTATAGAACTCCGAAACTTGATGAGCTTCAGTTTTTCCAATATGAACAGCACTGCAGCTGTTCATGAGTTTTACTGGTATTTTTCATATTCTGTATCTAAGAATCTTGACTTTTTTAGGTAAACTTGAAAAACATGGACTGTATGAATAAAGCTGTACCACATGTGAACTGTCTAGTATATGGGTATCAAAAATCATGCCAAAGTAGAACTACTGGATACCTGTATCTCAGATTCCTTTTGTGATTTCTTAAGTCTATAATTCTTGAAAGAGCACAAGTTTATAAAACGAGTGGTATTAACAAGAAGTTGGAGTTCTTACTGAGTTGAAATTCCAAATGTATTTTCTTTTTAATAATACTGAGCCATTTTGAAGTGTAAAAGAAAGTAACTATACGTTAAATATTGTGCAATGAATAGATTAATTAATAGATAAATAGATACAATGCATTGCCTGTAGATCATCCTTATGAAATCATTACATCATGAGAGCTCTTTTGTACTTTTTCCACCAAAGCATGAAAATTTTTCTTATGTTTAGAAAAAATATATTTTCTGATGCAAACCCATTCTGTTAGAAACAATAACCAAACCACTCCAACCCTATAGTGCTTACACTTGTCGTTTTCTGACCTCCTCCCAATGGCCTATTTATACATTTAAGTAATCTGCATATGCACACAATTAGAGTATTTTTGTCATTTAGAATATTCTAAAGACCAAGCTTCTCTGCATCTAAGTTTTTGTTCTTTGCTAATAAAAATGCATTTTTTTTCAGGGTCAAGAGTACCTGAAAGAGCACTGATTACAGGAACAAAGAACCGTGGTGTCACTACAGGTGTCTCAGACAGGAGGATGGAGTATAGTAGAGCTTCATTCTGGGATCAGAACCTCAATTCTTTCTACTATAGAATTTGGAAATGGTACTGAGACAAGATCATGTGTACCTCCAGGCAGGAGTTCCTCTTCAAGGGAGGTTATCAGTTATCTGCAGATGATTATGACTGTTTTGTATTCATCATCAGCACAATTAGGGTTTACAGAGAAGAGTGTTCAGGACTATGTATTTCAAAATATTGGTTGGTTCTAATTTTGCACTGTCAAAGCTTGTTCACGTATTCCTGTTGTGTTGCATGGGCAAAATAAGGGAAAAGAGTTGGAGTAAAAGCAAGGCCATAGTATGAAAAGGTTACAAACACTGTGGTTATTAAACCTTAATACAAATTAAATGCAATTTTGTATTTAATATACTTAGGGTACATTATATTAAAGAACGTGTTTTCAAGAAGTCAGTACCTCAGATGGTAATTTGTTGATTTGTTTTCGTTACTTTAATCTCCAGCATTTAGACTCAGTGTATAGATTTCATTTCTCTGGCTATGAAAGCCATGAAGTATTTGTTCATGTAACTCTGTAATGCTAGAAATATCTAATTATACTGACTGTCTATATCTAAACATATTTAACATTTTTTTCTTTACAACTGGACATCCATCCCAGCTACAAGCCTGTTATCATTCTTCGATTTCCTGTTACAAAATAACTGAAGTTTTCATGAGATCTGCTTAGGACGCTAAGGAATGTTTCTTCCAATGGCAATAGAATTTGATCTGATTGCTTTGCAAAGATATAAAATTAATAGAAAGTGGCTTCTGCATGGAAGCATAGTTTACAATGAAATGTTTATGTTTATTTGAAAATTTAAATGTTTTTATTTGTTTCTGTTCTGCTATAAAGCTTAGTATCTGAGAATACAGTCTTCTAAAGGCATAACAAATTATACTTTGTATAGTAAAGTTTAATTCTGCTGGGAGGGTGAGTCTTGTTCCTTCTCCATTCCTTTCCTGCTCAGAATAGTCTCCAGTGAGCTTCTTTGTCAGTGCAAGGTAAATGATCAAAGTATTCAGGTAAGAGCAGAGATGATGGTAAACGGGAGAGGAAGGAGCAGGACCTTCTCCTTTAAACTGTGGTGTGATGAGTGACAGCTCGCCCTCTGAAAGTTTGTCTTGTTTTGACAGATCTCATTGCTAAGTTCTGTTCTTTTGTTCTTCTGAATTCTTTACTTTTGAATGCTTGTGAGAGTAAAGAGGTTCAAGGGAATCTCAAAAGAATTTCACTTGTTTCTCCAGGTAGAATTTACCATGCATAAAAATATGATAGATCTAATATTCTGGCTACTCATTAATATATCGGATAGTATGTGCTGTTTTGTTAACAAAGTAATAGCTATTGCCTAGACTAGGTGATCTAGTCTCAGTGTTCTTAGAGCACGAGAACAGGCTTGCACTCTATTTAACTAAAGCCTATTTGTTTGTCCTAGGTGGTAACAAAACCAGAAAAGTAATGCACCAAGGCAGTAGGCTTTTTGCCCAAGGCACAGCTTAAATCATGTTTCCCTCTTCACAAGTTAATGGAAGTGCTAAACAAGGCCAAGGAATCAGATCCACAGTGATTAAAGACAACTAAAGTTGTGTTTGTTGCAGTTTATTGTTTTTCTGCCTGCAGTTGCACTCTTGTAAGATCTCATTGAACCAATTCATGGAGAGCTGAAGTGTCTGAACAATAATAACTGTTTTGAGGCATTTTTTTCTTAACCTTCTTAGGAGCCCCTCATGATTGACTTGGTGCTGGGGTCAGTGGAAGAGCAGCCTCAATTTAGCGCGACTTGAGTTCTTGTGAAGCTGTCTCCTAAGACAGCAGCTTTGTGTTTCAGCTGCCATAGTAAAACTGTAAATTGTTGCTAAAAGAGGTAATCCAGTTTTCTCCTTTCTTTTTTTTGTGGTTACATTTTGGACCTGTTTCTTCTGTCTTGTTTGCCTCAGATTTAGTGGCTTTAGTGGCTTTAGAATAAGCTAGTAGAGTGAATTCTATAACAAAGCAATTCAGTGCTTCAGTGACTTAGTTTTAAATTGACCTACCTTCTTAAACCAATTCATTAGATTTGACCCAAGATAAGTAGAAGGAACACATTGCTAGAGTTAGGAGAAGTAATGGACTAGGGCTTGCCCAACTTTGGCACCACATTAAATATAAGGTGATGAAACACAGCACAGTGTTTGTGCAAAGCAGCCAGGCAACAGACAGGATCAGACATAATTTCTTTGCAACATCCACTGTTGGTAGACTTGTGGAATTTTGAAGAAGAACATCTGTGTGCTTTATTTCCGCTTTTTCAGGAGAATGGAATTTGAAGTTGGGGCTCTTGTTGTCTTTTTGTTATTTAATCTGACCCTGCTTGCCTCTTATCCAACAATCCTGTGCAGCCTTGAATGGTGACAAATTGCCCAAGTTAAGGAGGAAAGAGTTATTAATAAAAGAGAATAGGTATTTAATTCACTGAAGGACAAAACTAATTGCAAAAGGATGAAGAATATTTTTTCAACATAGATTAATCTTTGGAGGTATTAGAAATAATATTCACTTCATAGTTATTTACATCCATTTTAGATCACTTGCGGTGTGAAAAATAATCACTCTTTAGTTATTGCAAGTAATATAAATCAAAAGTAGGTTCTGTATTTCATTAGGTGTTGTCAGCTAGACTGATTTCATCATAAAAATTGTTTTACTCTGTCTTTCTAGTTTAGAATTCCGTGGTAAACTTAAAGTTTTCAAATGATTGATTATTTTCATGTATGAATATGAAACCTTTTGAAGGTCTGAATGTAAAACTTCTAGGTTTTCTTACTTTTCCACTTGGTACTTAATGAGTTTTAAATGTAGTTATTGAGTTGTGTAGCAGAGTCTTCAGAAGACATTCCTTGCTGACAGTTTTCTTCTTTCAATGAAAAGTTCTTCCCTAGAAATGAATTCTGTTATCTGATATTTCTCATGGTTTTCTATGCTTTTCTTTTAACAAGATTGTTTTTTCCCCATCTGAAGTAATGGCATTTCAATATTTTCTTTTTACAAGGTGCCTTATTTTATATTACAGCTATTATTGATTTTGATATTTTACCCAGTAATATTACTAATTTTTCCAGATTCTCCACTAAGATTTATAGCAATCATGGCCACAATATTCTTGCTCTTAAAGTATAAAATGGAACTTAAACCAGGATTTTGAGACATAAACTTTGTAATTCTGCTGTAAGGTTTCAATCCTTAACTTTTCAGCACTGTACAGGAAACCTTATAAGCCTGAAAAGCAGGAAGATCTCATTGACTGCTTCTATTGACTTTATTAAAGAAAAAAGACTTCAAAAAGTCTTGATTAAAAAAAAATGTATATGTGTATTATAATTTTTTTTCTGGATTTCTTGATCTTAGGTCAAATAAGGGAAAAGTTTAACTGTCAGCTTGGGAATTAGGAAGGAGCAGCTCTACCCTTTTGTGTTTCAGATGAGTTAGAAGTCTGAACATAATTGGTTCTTGGTTACTAGACTAGTAATTATGTACAATTATACACATAGTAACAATTAAAAATTAGTTTCTAAAGTGCCGGACAGGTTTGCTTATGCTGGAGTTTTGCCATTCAGTCTGAAGAAAACAAAACAAAACAAAAAACTCCCACAAAAAAACCAAAAAAACAAACCCCCCAAAACCACCAAAAAACCCCCAAAAAACCCAAACCCAACCAAACAGCAACAACAAAAACACAACTAAAAAAACACAACTCTGAAATCCACATGAAATTCTTCTTTGAAGATACCATTTCTGCCATCATAACTGTATGTTAGACAGAAATATTTTAATTGAAGTGAACAATTACCCATTTTAAGAGCATTAGTAAATTTTTTTTCTAATGTAAAACACAGGTTTCATTTTCCACTAAAGTAATTAACTTTTATCAAGTTGCAGGACATTTTTGTAGATCTCCCATTGTTCCAAGCACAGATTAAATACAATCACATGGGAGTCCTGATTTGGTGAATGTGATAAAATCTGCTAGAGTAGGGATGTCCTATTATGGACACTTTTCAATTGGACATGGATTATGCTCTGTGAATCTGGATAATCTAATTTAAAGTTTTGATACTCTAGTGTTTTAAATCCTTTCATTTGTATCAAAGTTGATGTCATCAAACTTAAGATGAATATATTAATTTTAAATTATTTGGCCACATTGTTTAATTTTTAGACATGTTAGGAAGCTGCATTGTCTATTTACTGTTTGTATTTCTTATTGGTATAACTCATTATAGTTCCCCGTTCAGTTCTTAAACTATTTAAGCTGTTTAGTAGATACTAAATTATTATTTTGGTATTTACATTTTACATAGCTTTGTTCTTTCCTTTGAGTGTCAAGCATGTGATTTACATTTATCAAAATGAATGATTTATTTTTTGGTAAGTTTGGAAATCTCTTTGTTCATTATAAAGCCGACTTTTCTTCTCCTTAGTTCATTGGCTAGCTGTTTTGCCATGGGTCATAAATGCTTCTTTGCTTCTCTCCTTTTAGGTTCTTTGAAGACTTGAGTAAATGCCTAATTTTATGACTTGTGTCAAGGTACACACACCAATAAGCTGTGACATGATCAGAGTCTTAAAGCAGTTTTTATACAAAAGAGAAAGACACATTCAGAAATATTCATTTTTAGTGTAACAAATGTTGTGCTGGTAGGAACAGAAAAGGTTTGAAGATGAGAGTTTCACTTGTGGCAGACTCCCAACCCATCCTGTGCATCTTCAGTATGGTGCAGAATGGTGTGGCCTGGTCCATGTTAGGAGACAGTGGTTGTGTGTGAGGTTCTTTAAAGTCTCTGCCTATGTTTCACAGTGTCTCTGCTAGATCCAGAGTCATTAGCCAAGGACTTGACTGAATTCCTTGCTGTATAAAAGAATCCCTGTGTCATGGAAAGCCTCTGAATTTTGGACTGTGATTCATTCATCTCAGTGAAGGGACTGGCAACTTATGGAGGTGTGGCAGGTGGGAGCAATGATTACTCTGACTCTACTGCACTGTTGTGTATGCAAAGTTTTAGCTGAGTCACTCAGTCTTTTATTTAAACCTCCTGAATTTATCTAGGTCATTGTTTCTTGTTGATTGGCTTTTGCTTTGGGTTCTGTTTCTCTAATTTTGACTATTACCTTTAACAGAAAGATACCAATTTACTTATGGGACTGTTGGAAGACAATCATTAAAAGGTTCAAGGCATTCAAATGTGAGGATGGCAATATAATCAGCTAGAGACATTCCCTAGATGGAAGTGGGGCTTTTGGGATCTATTTACAGGCTATGAAAGTCCTGTGGTGGACTCATCTTTGTGATGCTTAAACCTGCAATTAACAAAAAATCCTCAAAAGCCACCCGAAAACTTTACATTTATTTCTCCTAGACTCTGTCTAAAATTTATTCATGTTTGTAAAATCTCAGGCCTGAACTACCTGCAGTTTATCAGATTAATTAAGAAAAATGAATATACTGATGAATTGAAACTAATGGCCACATTCATCTTTAATGGTATTCACTTTTTCCTGTCTTGGGAATTGTTGCGTATTCTTGCTTCTGGCTCTCAAGGTGTCATGTCTTTGGCTGTTGGAAATGTATGCATCATTATTCTTCTGGAGCAGTCACAGAAAGGTAACTGGCTTTTCATTTAATTATTTTTTCAGGAGATTGTGCCCATTATTATTTTTCTTTTCTACTTTCTCTGTTTATTCCCTACATCTGTCTATTAATCAGACAGGTGTTAAATACTAGATGTGTAAATCTAGGACCTTAAATAGTGTGATCCCTACTGTACAAATCGCCATTTAACACTTCAAATATTCATCCAATATTCAGATACTTCTTTCTGACAGTCACAATTTCCTCTAAAGAGTTTCCTTAAATTTTCAGATGTAATGTGTTGCACCTTGGCTAGTAAAGATTTTTATTGTTAAGCTTAACCATAAGATAGCCTGTAATAATTTTTTCAAGACCATTATGATAGTAGTCAGTTTAGCAAAAGGCATAAAGAAGTTGAAGCAGCTTACTAATTGTATTAGTCTTCCCTCCCCAAAAGCCAGATTTGACTATTAAAGTTTAGATGTGGAAGGAAATTAAGTAAATAATAATAAAAAAGTTGACATAATTCTCAAAAAGTTGGGGAGAAAGCTTTTTACAAAATATAATACTAGCATTTGATGTAGACATATGAAACCTTGATTATCACTTTAGAGAACATTTTATTATAAAATGTTTTCATTTGTATTTAAGTGATTACTTTTGAAAGATTCTTTCAGAAGAGTTTAAAATGTTACCTGTAAAATATTAGCTGTACGTATTTAACAAACCATTGAAACCTTGAATATCGGGTAAAAATTATTTCTTCCTTGTTATATTTTTACTAATTTTTGGATTTTATGTGACCAAATAATTGTTTTCAGCTCCATCAGAATGAGAGGTTTACTTGAGCTGTAAAACCCTGGAATTGTGAATAGCAATGGATGATTTAAAGTGACATCAGTCAACTTGATTTTTATAACTGTCTAAAAATGTTAGTTAACTGTTAAAAAAGCATTAAAGTTCTCAAAAAATACCCTATAAGTAAGTCAAGATGTCTTAAAAAAAGTCTTTGAAGATACATACTAAAGAATTTTTATGTGTCCTGATGTTATACAGAAATTAGTAATTCCTCTCTCAAACAGTAAGAACTTAAAAGTTACACAAGGCAGGGACTGTATAGTTACTGATAAATATATATAAAGGAAGTGTTTTTGTAAGTGCTTTTGTATTTTCTATTTCATACAAGCTGATGGTACATCTCTAAATATATCTCTAAACATAATGTTTCCCACTGTGCTTCAGTCTCAAGGGCTTTTTTTTTTTTTTTTATAACTGGGAATACCTGATGATTTTTCACCAATCTGAAGTTGAAGTAAAAATAATTATTAGTGTACTCTTTGTTGTACTTCATTAACTGCACAATTTTTTGAGGTTACTGTTCACTACAGAGCTCTGTCCATGCAGTTATTTCAGTGATTTTGTGTTCATTTGAACTTTTGATCAAATCTGAAATTCAAAAATTAATTACATGACAAAAAGAAGCCCAAAACACTTCTCGATAACATTTTTTTCTGTGTCAGAAAATATCACTTGCTTGTAGCCTTTAATCTGAGCAGTAGCTTGGGGTTTTCTGGGAGAAGAATTTTAGCATCTCTTTTTCATGATGGATGACTCTCCATTAAACACACAAATCAAGCATTAGGGACCACATAATAGATACATCTTAAAAATACTGGTGTAAGTTTTTTACAGTCTTTCCAAATTATGTATCAGCCTGATTTTGTAAAGGTTACAGAGTATCCTTCACCTTTCTCTTAAGAATACTGAATATTGCTGACTGCAGTCTTTTCCACATTTCATGTGGGATACTTGTACTAGAAACTGTTGTAATTGAGTTCTTGGGTACCCTGTTAGTTCCCAGACTTAAGGTGTATAAGAATAATAATAGATGAAAAAAGGTTGGAATAGAGATTTTTGAAGTAACATTCTTAGAGGGAACACAATTTCTAAGAAACCAAAGGTAAGTTTATGTTCATTAATTTGGTTGCCCTCTGAGGGAAGTGAAATTAAGTCCCTAAAATGTAAGGCAGGAAAGAGAAGAAAATGGCAATAAAGAAGATGAAATTGCTAAGGGGAATAAAAAGAACATCCAGAAATATGATACTAGAAATGGTAAGTGAAGTATTAAATTACAAAGAAAAAGAGAAAAAACTGTCAGCAGATCATTAGTTTGACTTTGACAGTGATGCCATTCCTGAGTTCTTGCTGAAGTATATAGGCAATATATAGCAGATCAGTGCTTTTCTGTATCTGTATTTTAAGAGTAAGGCCTTATTTTGAGACTTAAAGTATCCCAGGTTTAATTGGAGAATTCTGTGTGTGTAAAATGCTTGACTGTGAAAAAAGTGACATAAGCTTGTGGGAATACCTGTAGGTAATGAAAATGTGATTGGAAAATGTATTGCATATTGCACACATTTACATGCAAACATTCATGCTATTTTTTTTTTTCCAAATCTGCTTTCTCTAATTTGCACTGATAATAAATGTTTTCAGAATTCTTGCAGGTTAGGCTTAAGGTTAGTTTTTCTAAATAGTGTCCCATTTGGCATCTGGTTATTGTGCTTCTTGCTTTTGCTGTAGAAGTTGATGATCCACAGGAAATCTAAGCATGGGGTTTACAAACAAAACCAAATTAAATGTGAAACAAAAGTTAGTGGAAAATTTTAAATTGCCTTCTCCTGCTGCTTGCCCTCATCTTCTTTATTTTATTACTTATTCTTTACTTTCTTTACCATTTGGCCCTGATGTAATCTTCTATATGCCAAAACAGTCATGTACCCTCTTAAAGTGCTGCTGTTGGGTACAGCTGGGTTAACAGGCCTGTGAAATCAGAGTATAAATTCCTCAGCATTTGAACCTTTGGAAACTAAAATACTGTGACAAAGTGCAGTGTCACCGGAGCCTACTACCAGGGCTGTTAGCTTGTGGTGAAAGCAGCACACCCTGAAATGTCAAGTAGAGGGGCTGTTGCCGAGAGGTAATTAGGAGCAATTAGCCAGTCTCCCTGCTGGGCTTATCGCTATTGCCTTTCTCCTCTTTGCCCTTCCCTCTGCTGGTATTGCAAGGCAAAGGGTTGTGGCAGTGGAGGTTCCCTGGGAGAGAGANGCTGTCCGTGGTGCGGGGCCGGGCGCTGTCCGTGGTGCTGATTCCCCCCGTCCCCGCGGAACCGGGAGCTGTCCGAGGTGCTGAGCCGCGCCGCCCGGGTAGCACCATGGTGTTCGCTCCAGGTAAGGGCAGCCGCTTCCCGATCCCAGCCGGGGAGCCCAACAGGAAGGGCCCGGCCGTGCCAGAGAGCTGCTGCGGGGCGGGAGTGATGGGTGAGCCAGAGCTGCCACCAGACAGAGACAGGTAAGTTCAGGGAAGGTGGCTTAGCTTAGGATGTGTCCGGCTGTGGAGCCAGAGTTTATGAGGGTCACCCCTGTGGTTCCCATCAGGGTCAGGAGCCTCCTAGAGAAGTGTGTAGGGGACTCCTTGTCACAAAAGGGTCAGGAAGGGGGACGTGGTCTTGGAGTGACTGGAGAGTGTTTCCCCTTGGCATCCACACCAGTGACTCCTGATGAGACAATCTGTGAAATGCATGGAGATATTTTATAAATTTCAATTCCTCACTCTCAAAAAAAAAAAAAAAAAAAAAAAAAATTGAGTGCAAGAGAACAGAAAGTTTGTTCAGTCCAGTTTTTACTGGAACAAAATTGAAGACTTCAGAAGGAGTTCATGTTTAATGTGAGGCCTCACTCTATAAGGGTGCAAATCTTTATTGCATAGTACACATCAGCTAACCCACAGAAGAAGGGAAACTACAGAAGCTCTACATTGGATTTGGCACATTCTTCTTGGAAGTAGACAGGTTGTTGTTCAGAAAGGGATGAGAGGCCCAGTAGCTCAAGGATATGAATGTGTAGTGAAATGACTCGAAAATAACTTGTCAGTAAAATAGTGGGTCAGTAGAAAAGGGAAGGTAACAGCTGCAACCTGACAATGAGTAACTATAAATACCTTTGTATTGCAAAACTAAAAGAAGTTTTTTCTTCCTCGAAGTTCTATATCCAGTCTGTGAAGGGCTAAGAATCCAAAGGCTTTATATGTTCATTAAAAAAATTATCTTGGGATTAACTTTGCTACCTTAATAGAGTCAACTTTTTGGGGAAAAAAAAAAGTATATGTTTTCAGCAATCTGAAGTTCATTTTTTCTCTTTAACTGCCCGGTTGCTGTTGAATTTGCTGCACTCACTTATATCATGTTCTGAAACTAGGACAAATTTATTTATATTAATAGAACCAACCACTACTTTTTGTAATACACTTTTCAGTATTAGTGGCTCTTTTCTGAACTCCTTTTATCTGTCAGACTGTCACCATTAACTGTACACATTTTTGAAATGCACTGTGGGACTGGAATACTGCAGAAAGAGATTACCTCTAAAATAATGAAAACATGCTTTTTGTTTCTCCAAAGGCTGACAGAGAACAAACCCCAAATCTCATTAATAACTGCATGAATTATTCTTTTTACAACTCTAATCCATAGAAGAAAAAGAAAAATCTGTCCAAATTGGTATTGTATAGTCACTCTTCTTCACTTTGCTTTTACTAAAAGAAAACCCCATGGTTTCCTTGCAAATGTTGCCATAAAATACAAAGGGAAACTAAGAAGGAATTTGTTAAAGAGGTGATAAAGCAGTGTCTTGTATTCAGACAGAGCAAGCCTGAGTAGGTTCCAATTTTTTTATTGCTTTTCTTCCCTGCAAATCAGCCCTGGCATTATCTCTTCTCCAGATATTAAAAAAAAAAAAAAAAAAAAAAAAATCAGGGATTTATACATCTTTAGAATCTTCATAGTATTTAAGGCCATATGATCTAAGAATACTGTAAAATTATTTAGAAACCGAGTTTCATTTCTTGAGTCAACTTTCTCATTTTATCTCACTGTGATTAATGACCTCATTTGGTGTTCCATTTATTTGTTGGGGTGTAAGAGAAGAAGAAGAAAAAATCCATTTATTTGTTGGGGTGTGAGGGGAGAGGAAGTTAAAGATTTATCAAACTATAAATGGTTAGGATCAGAATGATAAACATACTTCCAGGATTGAAGTGGAAAAAAGAACAACCAAGAGGAGACTATCCTCCATTAAAAAAAAAAAAAAAAAAAAAAAAAAAAAAAAAAAAAAAAAACCAGGAACTCATTTATCTGAAGACAAAGGTAAGATTTTGCGTATGAATAAGATGAGACTCTCTTCCTTGAGGTATTCGATATGTTATTGCAGAGCACTGAATTAATGGGCTGTGTTTATAACTCCTAAGCAGAAGCATCTTACCAAGTTTAAATAGACTTTTAAAAAGGTGAAGCCAACTGATTCTTTACTGAATATATACTTCCCTGCTAATCTTCAACTCCCTAAATCTTATAGCTACTATGTTGAAAAAAAAACCCCTACAACAAAACTTCACAAACCTAAACAAACAAACAATCCCCCAAAATGTCTGCATATTACTAGCTAAATAGATCAAATTATTATAAAAATTATAAAAAGTTCAAAATTGGGCTTCCTGGCTTATTTTAGACATAGTATTGCTATTTGCAGACATGTAAAAAGCTATCCTTCTTATGTGATCTTTCTTCATTCCCTCTTAAAATTAATACTGAATCTGTTCCAGAAAAAGGAACAGAGAGAAGTACATTTTTCCTTACTTTGTTTAATCCGAGAAGAGCTTCATTGCAGTGTTGTGCTGATTGACTAATGCTATGTTGATGTATAGGAAATGCAGACCGAACCCTGAGATGTTTGAGCATTCATTTTTTCTGTAGAATTTACACATTATGCTGCCCTTACACTGGGGGATGATCCATGATGAAATACGTAAAAGCTAGCAAGGTTTAGCTTCTTTGCTTTTCCTGAATTGAACTGCTTTAGACAAGCTGAGAAGTAGACAAAAGCGTGTCATTTGTCATTGGATGTAAGGATGGAGTTATGTATGAGACTGCAGTACAGAAACATGAAATATCAAGGGTTTGGATTGGATCAAAAAAGAGAGATCATCATTGATGTATTGGCCGATTTTCTTGGGTGATTTTTCTTACATTTTCTTCAGAAGATAGTGTATTCCAGAATTTTAAAAAACATCAATGCTAAATTAGCCTATAAAATACAGCCTATAAATAATTCCAAAGATTAAATATCTGTTCTTGTGAGATAGAAAATGAAGAGGTATTAGACGTTCATTTGTTCTAAAGCATTAGCAGAAATCACAGAATGCAGCAAACTTTCTTCTGATGGCACATCATTACTTTACAAAGGTGTGATCACTTACAATATTGGCATTTATCAGATTTAACAAGAACTTTCAATTTTACTAATCAAACTACTTTGCAAACTTTCAGTTACTTTTCCAAAAATTACCTTAGGCATATTCCATGGCTATTTTCAACCCTAATGTGTTTTTCCAGCACAAAGATAAAAATAATACTGTTTACTTCTGATTTGCCTGAACAAACACAATATAAAGGTGTTTTTCATACTCCAAGGACTTCTTTTTTCTGCTGCTATTTTGCAAAAGTCATTCAAACACTTTTCTTAAGCCTTTGCCCTTATATGCATGTACTGATATAGCAAAGCAATGGTCTGCATTTTTAAAATTAACTTGGGAATAAAGTTAGAAACCTGTTAAAAATATCTGAGCTATCTAATGGGTTTTCTAAGAAACTCTCACTAGACTATCATTTCAGTGATTGTTTTAGTATATTGTGAGAATTTTACTCCTCTCTTACTCTGTAAAACCATAAAATCACCAAATTATAAATTCTCATCATCCTGGGCCACCATTTTTTCAATTAGTACAAAGCTGTATTTGGTTGAATAGGTTTGGGGGTTTGGGGCTAAATATTTTAGAAAGAAATCAGTTTTTATCTGAATACTTCAAGAAAGATTGGAACATTTACACTGACAGCTTGTTTCAGGTCACAACACTCCCTTCCTTTAAGCTTGTTTCTGCTTTGAATTGTGTGATTTCATCTTTCGTGTGAATCTTGTTATTTATCAGTGTAATTTGAAGAATATGTTTTAACTGATATTTTCTCCATAACTAGACACTCACATGCTTGACTTATGACCCTGCAGTCCAAAAAGAGAAGGTAGAACTAATTTTTGTATTAATATTTCTATGTAAAAAACCAAACCTGTGAACACAAAATTTAAAGACAGACAGTAGAGCAGTCAGAATATTCAGTGCTCAGCACCTTTTTCATGGAATAGCAACACCAGTAGCTTTTCAACTAGCTTTTCAGCAGCACAGCTGTGCTTAACATTTTTAAGCTAGGAGCAGTATAGCAGACTTGTGTAATGACATTGAAGATCAGAAGCGCATCCTGTACCAAATGCTTTAGGAATNAAAACCCTAATATTGCATATAAGAGTATTTACTTGATTCTTACTCATTAGCTTAGTGCTGACAACGTTCATAATTCAGAAGCTACAGACAAGACTATTTGCTGACCTCATGCAGTGTGATACAATGTTTTTTCTTGTCCAGAACTTGTGGTGGCTGGTAGTAAGTGTAAAGACCAGTTGCTGCTCAAGAGTATCTGAATGCATTTACAGCTAAGAGCTTTCAACAGTAGTTCGAAGTGTTTGCCACCTGGTAGGAAGAAATCCTATAGGAGGAAATTTCTTATTTTCTTTTTCTGAGGAAAAATTGTTANAAAGGTGTTTTTCATACTCCAAGGACTTCTTTTTTCTGCTGCTATTTTGCAAAAGTCATTCAAACACTTTTCTTAAGCCTTTGCCCTTATATGCATGTACTGATATAGCAAAGCAATGGTCTGCATTTTTAAAATTAACTTGGGAATAAAGTTAGAAACCTGTTAAAAATATCTGAGCTACCTAATGGGTTTTCTAAGAAACTCTCACTAGACTATCATTTCAGTGATTGTTTTAGTATATTGTGAGAATTTTACTCCTCTCTTACTCTGTAAAACCATAAAATCACCAAATTATAAATTCTCATCATCCTGGGCCACCATTTTTTCAATTAGTACAAAGCTGTATTTGGTTGAATAGGTTTGGGGGTTTGGGGCTAAATATTTTAGAAAGAAATCAGTTTTTATCTGAATACTTCAAGAAAGATTGGAACATTTACACTGACAGCTTGTTTCAGGTCACAACACTCCCTTCCTTTAAGCTTGTTTCTGCTTTGAATTGTGTGATTTCATCTTTCGTGTGAATCTTGTTATTTATCAGTGTAATTTGAAGAATATGTTTTAACTGATATTTTCTCCATAACTAGACACTCACATGCTTGACTTATGACCCTGCAGTCCAAAAAGAGAAGGTAGAACTAATTTTTGTATTAATATTTCTATGTAAAAAACCAAACCTGTGAACACAAAATTTAAAGACAGACAGTAGAGCAGTCAGAATATTCAGTGCTCAGCACCTTTTTCATGGAATAGCAACACCAGTAGCTTTTCAACTAGCTTTTCAGCAGCACAGCTGTGCTTAACATTTTTAAGCTAGGAGCAGTATAGCAGACTTGTGTAATGACATTGAAGATCAGAAGCGCATCCTGTACCAAATGCTTTAGGAATCTCATTAAACTGCAATTGAAGACATAGCAGCTGCACACTGAAACAGATGTGCTTACTGATCTGAATAGTCCTGATCTCTGGTGGAAAAGCTGGGAGAGTAACAACCTGTTGTGCTGCAGAATATGAAAACATAGAATTTCTTTATAGACTTTTTTTGATTATAGAGTTACAGGTACTATGGAGATCCATGTCCAAAATGATGAGATCAAGACAGTATGGAGGGACCTGATATGCAAAAATTGCTACCAATAACTTTACTTTTTTGAAGGTAACATATTGCCAGTGTTTTTGCAGAGTGTGGTATTCTGTCAGTTATGAAGTGTCTTTCATCCATGAGAACAGGGCAGGATGCACTCCTTGTCCCCATGAAGTACTGTGATGCATTTTGCTAATGCTCNGTTTTTTCTTGTCCAGAACTTGTGGTGGCTGGTAGTAAGTGTAAAGACCAGTTGCTGCTCAAGAGTATCTGAATGCATTTACAGCTAAGAGCTTTCAACAGTAGTTCGAAGTGTTTGCCACCTGGTAGGAAGAAATCCTATAGGAGGAAATTTCTTATTTTCTTTTTCTGAGGAAAAATTGTTACTTGTGCTGACCTCTCCTCAATGACACATTGATCTTTCCCCTGCTGTGAAACTCCATTAACAGATCTCATTAGCAAGGTTAAAGGAAGTTTGTTCGTAGATTTTCAGAAACATGATGAAATTATCGAGGGTAAAAAGCAGTCAATAGTTCTTGGTGCAATCTTTATTTAAAGTATGAATCAATATAGTGTTAAAAATTGCCACAGAATTTTTTTTTAAATAATTTTTAGCAAAACTGAAGGCTTAAGTGAGACTGGTACCTTTCACTTCCTTATCTCACTGGATTACATCCTGTTCACATTAGCAATGAGAAGAATTCTGTCCTCACAGTGTCTGTGTAGTAGCCTATATTAAAGGAGTTGTTCACAGTCAGGGATGGTGGTGAAAAGTGATGCAGTCATTATTAACATTCTTACTGGCACTGTTTATTGAGCAGGAAAGTCAAACAGTCAGTGTAGAAAAGGAATGAGTTACACTGACCTCTAAAGTTTGTCCCTCCAAGTCCTTATTCTTTTGTTCTCTTGTACTTGTTACAGGCATAAGTAATACAATTCCAGTCTCATAAGCTTTATCATGATGATGGAAATAAAGGCATTTACTGTAAAATACTGTGAAAAGTAGATTTATTCCTATACCTTCAATCTTGTCTATTAAACATTTTAAGGACACAATCCATTGTATTAAGTTTATAGATGCTAGGTTAAGCAAAAATTATTTGCAAGCAATGTATTTATAATTTCTTTATAGGCTTTCTGAAATTATCTGACTACTAGTTACCCACATGTATTTTGTTCTCTACATAATAACTTGAAAGATCCTACAGAATTTTAGTGGCTGTCAATTGAAGAAGAGTCTTTACTGATGTCAGCAGAAATTAAAAACTGACACAAATAGCCATAAAATGCTTCAAGTTCCTTTAGAATGTCTTGTCAGGGAAACCAAGGCAGGTGATCTCTGTGCTGCTGTTGTCAGCACCTGTAAATGCCTGTAGTTGTGTTATCAGAAGATGCTTTCTTCCTTCTTCAAGAGAGTTTGAAATTACCTGCCTGAAGAAATAAATTGAGCTATGTTCTGCTCAGCTGTTTCTCTAATGGTAAGGCAAATATAATCTCCTGTGGATTACTTGCATTTGCTTCACTTTTTAGTATATTTGATACGACACTATTTTCTGTCTTTGGGCAGTGAATCTACTCCCAATTTATCAGTATAGAGGGGTTGCATATCCATTACTACTTCTATTAAATACTCACAGATTGACATTGCATTTTATTTTGAAGTAAGTTTTCTTAATAGAGCAAAAAATATTTGTCTGAGAAGACAGAGAATTAGTTCCAAAAGTGGAGAACTGCTTGTCATGGTATCCTGTTGTAAAGACAGATTCTGTCAAGATTACAGCTATTGGGAAAAAAAAAAAAAGTTTTGGCCTGTCAAGGTGCCTTTTAGGTTTATGTAATCTTTGGCTCACTTTCTCCCATGACTTTGTGTATATACATATATATATCAGCTTCAATTGACAATATCTGTATTTAGAGCTTTGGAACTCCACTCACATTCTAAAATAAGCAGGAAAATTTTAGGGGCTTTAGCTGTGGTTTTGTTTTCTTTTTTTAGAGATAAAGAAGGGCTCTGCTTCAGCTGAGGTTTAGCTAGCCCACTTCTGACTGAATAATCTGTATAAAGTGAAACACATCTGAAACATAGCAGGATGTTTTCACTGCTTTTCTGGCTTTTGACAGGTTACATAACCTCTTCTCTGTTTTTTTCATTTAAAAAAAAAAATCAGGTTCAGATATTGCAAAATTTAATTAACATGTACATAGATCTTTAAGACCAAAACCCATGAAAGATTGTAGAAATATAAATACAACAGCTAGCAAAATAAAGCTTTAGTTGTGGAATATGCCTCCATTGAAAACTTTCCTTTTGCTTGTGCTGTACAATGTTGAATACAAAAGTCTTCTAACACAAAAGCTAAATGTTTTAGTGGGCATTCGTGGAAGTCCACCAATGAACTTTTTGGTACAGATTTAGAAGACCTATATAAATATTATCTAGCTTTCCATGCTTAATGTTTTCTTTCTTCGGATAGGAATCTCTGAGCAGCTGAACAGTAGAAAATAAGAGGCAGAGGGAGTTAAATAGTGAGTGAAGTCCCTCAGGGCCCTGTCTTGGTACTGGTGGTCTTCAGTGTCTTCAACAATGACAGACAGTGGGATTGAGTGCACCCTCACCAAGTTTGAAGATGACATGAAGCTGAGTGATGCAGTTGTCACAATAGAAGGATGGAATGCCATCCAGAGGGATCTAAACAAACTTGAGAGGTGAGCTCACAAGAACGTTGTGAAGTTCAACAAGTCCAAGTGCAAGGACCTGCACAAGGGCACAGACTAGGAGAAGAACTCATTGAGACCAGCCCTACTGAAAAGAACTTGATGGTGCTGGTGGTGTACAAGCTGGACATGAGTCAGCAATGTGTTCTTGCAGCCCAGAAAGCCGATTGTGTCCTGGGCTGTGTCAAAAGAAATGTGGCCAGAAGGTCAAGGGAGGTGATGCTCCCCCTCTACACTGCTCTGGTGATACCTCACCTGGAGTGCTGGGATCCTCAGTACAAGAAAGACATGGACCTGTTAGAGTGGATTCAGAAAAGAGCAACAAAGGTGGTCAGAAGGCTGCAACACCTCTTCTATGATGACAGGCTGATAGAGTTTGTTCAGCATGGAGAAGAATTTGAAGAGCTTTCCAGTCCATAAAGGGGACTTATAAAAAAGGGAGAGTGACTTTTTGGATGGGGCAGATAGTGATGAGGAGGAATGGTTTTAAACTGAAAGAGAGGAGACTTAGATTAGATGTTAGGAAGAAATTCTTCACTGTGAGGATGGTGAGGCACTGGAATAGGTTGCCCAGAGAACATGTGGATGCCACATGGCAGGGAGGTTGGAATTAGACAATCTCTAAGATCCCTTCCAACCCAAAAGATTCTCTGGTTCTGTATTATAAATCACCTGTATCTGTGCCATTGGGCCTCTCCATCTATGGAAGAATCACAGGTCTTGATATAGAGAGGTTTCTTATTTCAATATTTGAAGTGGATTCCCTAAAGAAATAGGAAAATTGTACAGATGGGGAAAATATAAATTTTTCATTAACTTTGAAGCAGCTGGTCCCAGATGCTCTTTAGGAAATATCTTTCTTTTAACACACTTAACTCTAACCTACGAGTTAAAAACCCTAACAAACTGTTAGTTTATAGTATTGGAACCATAGATGTTCCTTCTGGGACCAAAATCTAAGGGTTTGGGTGTGGCAGAATTGTCAGTGACTAGCCCTTTGAGCTTCATCAAAGCTGAAAAGAAACAGTTGTTAAGGAGTACATTTATAGCTATATGTGAAGAAAATATACAGATTGAAGTGTATAGTCTAGTTTTAGTTAGTATTATTAATTTATGGCAAGAAATCTAATCAAAGTATATTGAAAAAATGCATAAGAATAAATAATGTGTACGTAGATCTCAATCTCTTACTCCACAAAACAAACTTAGAAAGCTTCATTTTGCCTGGCGTATTTCAAATAGTATGAAATAAATTGCCGGAGTCTCCAAAAAGACAACTTTCATATAGCAAGCAAACCAAAGAGGTTTCCTGATATTCTCCTCTTTTAAGAAACAAAAAAATTAAGGGTGGGGGGGAGAAAATTACAAGAACTCAGTTGAGATGTAGCTAATTTTTGGATAAAAAGATACAGTAACATATTACTCTGGAGATACTATTATGTCCTTTGAGACAGTTTATCTGCATTTCTGCTCTTCTCTTTTACCCTTCTATTCATCCTCCATTTGTGTTCAAAGCAGGGTTGTTCCAGTTTCATTCCTATATTTTATTTTGAAGAGCAAAGTAATCTGTGCTGGCCCCCTTCCTAATAGTTCCTCTTCCATGCTGGTTGCACAGAAGGAATTAGAGAGTGAGGTTAGAGCAGAAAATATAACTGAACCAAATCATGACTTTTCTAGTGAAAGTGAGTATTAAAATCCCCTACACACAGCAGGTTAGAGAATTGGAAAAACTCAGTGATCCTACATTGAAATACTTTTTGCATTTCTGATATGTTCAGCGTCCTGTCTTCTTCCTCAAGAAATTGTGGTAACTGAATATTGCCTTGCAATACTTAACAGGTATTAGTCAGGACCTCATCAGGCTGCATTTTAGAGCATGAGAAATGGTACTGGACAGAATTAACTCTAATGCGGTTAAGCACGCATTTATTATTTATTTATTTAAAAGATTAAATTTACAACTTCATTGTAGGAGCTTTTCACGAGGTCTCTGACTGGCATCATTACTGACATTGAGACAAATTGTGTCTCTAATCCTGTAAATAGCTTAATGACTCTCATACATAAAGTAGGTTTGTGCATAAGTGTTGGAAAGCCTTCAGCCCTGGCTGATTGCCATCTTCATTCATTCTGTATGTAATTAAACTGACTCATCAACATTTCCTGATTATGGATGCTGTGGAGCCACATACTTTATATCTCTTCTTCAAATGAGGCTTCTTGTAATGAAATTCTAGCACCAACCTCTATAGCAAATGAAAGGAGATTTTTTTTAACCATTTCAATTCACAGGTTACAAAATATTCACCAGAAGAGGCTCACCTAGAACTTCCATGCTGTGGTCAACAAGATGGAGAGATATGTCACGGTCTAATGCCAAAGAGAAGTTAAAGAAATTAACTTGATTTCTTGTAGAAGAATATCAATATCAATGCAAAGGATGTTACTGTTAATTGTTACAACATACATGTGTACATTATATCATTACAAACTTTTCAGGTTCTGAAAGTTTTTTAAATATCTACACTTTATAAACACAATTTAGGCAATAACAGGCAATTATTCTCAATAAATACAGCTCCCATGCATCCACACTGGCCTTGTGTTGAAGTCTAATTATCATAGTCTTGCTTACTTATACTTTCATTCCCTTTAAAAATTTCATTAGTGCTGTTAGCTGGATTGTAAGATATAAAAATTGCAGTAGTAATTTTCAGAAGAATTGAAACCCATTTTCCAGACATCTGTATTTTTGTTGAATTATTACTAATTTTTATTAATAATGGAAAAAAAATCATTCTAATATTGTAGTGATGCAGAAAATACTATGATGGTTAACTATTACAATCCAAAGCAATATATTGAGATATATATATATACACAGAGAGAGAGATAAAACTAATAGTAAATTTTCTGGTTAAAGACTATACCTGCATAATGTCATGTTGTGCTGGCTTAGAAGTAAACTGGCAGGAGAAATGAACCCAATTTGCAGAGACCACAAGTCAGAGCTAGAATTTTACTAAAAAGATTACAATACATACAATGACACAAGATAACAAAACCTCTTTGACTGACAAGGACAAAGTACAACCCAGCCCCCCTGGGACAGGAACAGCAGGGTGCTGGTGAGCTCCTGCCCCAGCACTGCATGGTGCCCCTGGGTGTAAAGCAGAAGGAAAGAAAAAACCTGGTAGTTGGGGTGATAGTCTGTTGAAGAAACGGTAGCAGTCTCCTCAAGAGTGATAGCCACAGTCCTGCTGGAATTCTGCTCCCTCTCTCCGTTCAACGAAGTTCCCCAGTCTCAGACTTCAAGGACTATATATCCCCAGTGCTTCCCTCAGGGCAGGGAGTTCCACAATGGTTGTTTTATCTCTGTGAGTCCTGGGATATTTTGGATCCTTTGATGATGTGGGCCATTGTAAGTGCCTATCGTGTCAGTGCAGCTGGGCCCATTAGCAGAGAAAACCCCTCCAGCTGGGTGTGGAGGTGTTAATGTCTCCCTGAATCTCTTTCCTTATCTATTGTGGCCTGAAGTGTGAAATGTGCTCTGGGCAGCTGTTGCCAAATGATTTATCATTAACAGCCCATCAGAAATGACATAGAGGGTGCAGAATACACAGTTTTGGTTATACTCTGATAGTGATAAAGCAGTCCCAGCCCCTATAACTATAACACATGTAAAAATTAAGAAAAAAATATTTACTTCTTGGCTCTTTCAGCTTCAGAATTCCTGAATAAGTTAAAATTGTACCTAACAGGGGAATACATTTTAGGTATTTCTGAGTTCTAAGTGAATCAGAAGTTTGTTTAGAGGAATGTGATTTTTTTTCTTGATTTTAGATATGGTTAAGCTCAAATCTGTTTACACAAAGAAAAAATTCTCATTTCCAGAAGACTGACGTTGGTGGTATTAATTTGCTGGAATTAAACTGCATTTGTTATTCATGTGAAACAGAACATAAACCTCTGACCCCTGATGAATTATTTCTATTCCATGTTCTCCAAGAGTTAAACGTTCCTTCCTACCACAGTTCATTCACCATTTAGCTCCTGCTCTCTTTGCATGTGAGAAGTGTTGTTTCTGTTTTCTTCTAAATCAGCTACTGTGCACCCAACTGAGAGGTCTCTTGTTCCCCCACAATGTATTGTCAGCATTAGTGGAGCTGGGATGGACTTGTATCTTTGCAAGATCATGCCTGTGGTAGTTTAGCTTCATGATAGTATTCCAAACAATCCTATGAAAAGATACAGTAGAGAACTTAGATGCTGATTCAAATATGTTACCTGTTGTTGAGTGTTACTTAGTAGGAGTGTTTATAAGGCATAATAAATCTGTAGCAAGCTAAAAGGGAAAAGCCACAGGGGATAGCGACAAAAAGTGTAGGAGACTACTTTGATTTCAGGCTAGAAAAGAAATGACTCAGCGTGCTTTGAGGAAAGTGAAGTGTATAAATGAGGAAAGGCTCATATGCAACTGGAGCGAAGTTCTTAAAAATTTAAACTTTTTTTCTGTAGCTATTTTCTTCTATGTACACCTTTCTAGAGTTTTTTTCCATAGTCTAGAAACATCGCAGAGGATGGAAAGCCTCCCACACAAGAGATTCTTGGTCTTAAACTAATATTGGTTCTATTAATTGAAATGAATACTTAGAATTTACTTCAAATACTTTTATTCTTTTCCCAAACTACTAGCATATTTTCCTTCATGAGGAACATCCTCAGGCAAGCTAAGGGAATTTCAAGGCACTAATTTGGGGTGGAAGTGCAATATGTGGCTGATTCCTGCAGCTAGTTCAAGATTTTGAGGCTTTTTGGATCTCTCAAACTATACTTCAGATTGCAAAACCAGGCCAGAATTTGAAAGTTAATTTTCATCTGCTGTGTAAGTTGGCATAAAATTTACTAGGTGAAAGATAAGGTAATAAAAACATGCTAAAGAGACTTCCTCATGTGTCAATGATAAAATTGCTGCTTTGCATTTAACATCACTTAACCTGGATATTTCTGTTCTCTATTTACAGAATTAAAGTGCTGGGTTTCTGTATGTCAGGTGAGCATAGAGAAAGAAAAATAGAAAAGGTTTTCTGACATCAAGTGAAAAAAGTAGTCTTCAGACATGGATAACTCTATAGACAGAATGCTGCTTCTGATAGCCTTCAAGTTTTTCCCAGCAGTTACTTCAAGTTACTACACTTAGTTAATTATATGATTATATTAGTTATTCTTCAAATCTTACAATTAATTTTTATTTATGATTTTTTAAAAATTTATCACCCAGTAACTCTTATTTTGATTAAATAAACACCAAATACTTAGCAGAAGCGATGTCTCTGTTTCACCTGAAAATATGCAGTTTTTAAAATGCCTGATTAATTCTATAGGCAGTGCAATTTCTGCTTTGATGTCCACAGCAGTCTGTATTTCAACAAGGTGGAGATAGATATGTTCCATCTCAGCCCCTTTGGGATTCCTGCATGAGTCATCTCCGCTTTCCTTAGTCAATCCCTTTCTTCTTGCTCACAGTAGGTCCAGCATATTAATAAATAAAGGAGCTTCTCAGAAAACAGCTGCCTAAGTGATTTCCTTGAAATGAGTAATTGGAAGAAGAAAATATAGTGGGAATGCTTTTCAAGAGGTGGCCATTTGCTCCTCCAGAAAGTGGAAAAGTTTGGGTTTATGGCAGCCGAAGCAGCTAGAATCACAGGAATGCAGAAAGTTTATGATTAGGAGGGACCTTTGGAGGTCATCTTGTCCAGCTCCCACTCAACCAGGGTAATAAGGAACCATTTGCCCAGGATCATGTCCAGCTGTAATTAACAGCACACACCCAGGGGAGCTGGATCTTTGAGTTTGACTCCTTCACATGTCTGTATTCTGGCTGGCAGTCCAGCTCCTGCACATAATGGTCCCAATGCAGACCTCTACACAGTTTCATATATCCCCCTGAAATACAACTATTATTTTCACTTGCATTCCAATTTAGATGGTCAGAATAAGATGGTGTCATTGGTCACATCACCCCAGATCAACAGCTTTGGCTCTGTGTTTGAAGCCAGTTAAATGTTGTTATCACCCCAAAAGTTACATAAATATAAATTGTTTTGAGCTGCCTTAATTCCTTTCTTGCCATACCAAAATCCTCAGAGGCAGAGCAGAAGTAGTCCAGACGTTTTGGGTTCTCTGCTCTTGGTTATCTCAGCAAATAAAAAGATCATCTAATGAGTTGGAGCTGGGCAGATGTAATCTACATTTCACTTATCAGAATGGTGCTTTCAGAAGGGTTTTGGTCCAAAATAAAGAACTGAAAAACTCAAGTAGAAATTCACCAGAAAACTCTCTTTTTTTTTTTCAGCTGGATGTTGCTATGGATGACCTTCCTCATACAAAAACATTTAAAAATATTTAAAATTCAGATTTTGTAGATTAAGTGGCAAGGACAGAATATATAATGAAGCATCCCTGAGGAAAGAAAACTGGGTAATTTTCAATAACAGTATGTCAGAATATTTTCAATTGAAAATACAGCTAAGGATTAATAAACTGCACTTAGCAAAATTTGTACCTTGAAGTCAATTGGAATTTGATGGATGAGAGCTTTTAAGCTGAAATAGAAGTAAACAGAAATGTTAATGAACCAGGGTTTTTTTCTGTATGATGTTGAAGGAGTACATGTCAGGCCTGCAAAATGAAGCCCAATTCCCTATCCAGAAACACAGCTCAAGTCAACAAAGATGTGATTCACAGCTGGATGAGAAAACCCTCCTTTCCTGTCTTATTGCAAAATGCATCTGTGCTTGTTTCAGCTGTGTAGTCACAGCTGTCCCCAGAGCTGGGGAGTGGGTAACTGAGCTGTGTGATTCCCCCTTCATTCAGTCCTGTAGCACTGAGCATGCAGAGGCGCTTTCCACCCTAATTCGTAATCTTTTGTATTGGCAGCTTTCCTGTGTAATAAACTGTCTCCAAGCTCTCTATGGTTTGGTGTTTGGGGTTTTTTTTACCATCCTCTTTTTCTAACCTTCATGTTTTCACAGAGTTGTCCCAAGTTCTTAGTTCTCTTTCTTGTTTGGCTCTGGCAGGTGAGAAGCCAGGGACAGAACAAGATGAAGTTAAGCTGCAGAATGCCAGCAAGCAGATTGTGCAGACTGCTATCCTCCGAGCAGTGCAACAACTGTCCCAGGAGAGACAGCAAAAGGAGAAGCGAACAAACAGCAGTACAAGCCTCCAGCTAGAAAGAGGGAAACTAACCAAGAAGCATGAAAAGAAGTAAAGGAGCAGATTGGATTTTTCAGTTCTCCAGTCTGCAGTGTTTTCAGCCTTCTCTTTAGTATCAGCTGTATTGCTAGTGCAATGCTACTGTTGTAAAGCAAACCAAAGTATTATCACACATAGACATAGGGTAAAACTGCTTTACCCTATAAATAGTCCTCAGCTGAGAAATATTAAGTGCATTAGATGAATAACTCCATATTTATGCAGTGCCTCTTAACAGAAACAACAACCATAGTTATAAAAGTAGTTTCAAGCACAAGCTCTTATGATATGAACTTATTCTTGAAAGCTTGTTGTCAGTGCACTTTCATTTTAAGTTCTGCGTGCAACACTTATGTTAGTTCAGCTGAACGGACTCTTCCTTGAATTACTGGGTTCACTGAAGCTGTCTTCACTGAAGAAATAGTTTACTGTCGAGTGTAGCAGAATGCTTTCAGACTCCCTCTAAGCATGGGTTTGTACTTTGCTTTGACTAGACATGAGCTATGTGAAATGGCAGTCTAAAGTGGATTTGGTAAGTTCTGTGAACCAATTTCTTTTTTAATCTTGGGGGAAAAAAAAAGCAATTCAGTAAGACTGAAGTGACTGTGATCTATGACTGTGATCATACACCTATGATCTAGTCTTTTTTTTAAAGAAGTTAAAATAAGTACAGAAGTTTTAGTCTACTTATTTGAAATACTTCTATTCTTCTGCATAAGAATCACTTGTGCCTCAACTATTCCTTTTAATTTTCTGGATACTGAAAGAAGAAAAATGATGTAATGATAAGGATTTTGCCAGCATATTCTTCAATTTTGCAACTTTGTCGAGACTTGATTTACAGAAAGTGAATACTAGATTGTCTTAAAAAAAGGGTTTGAACTTATTAATATCTTGAAGGATGAAAATATACTTTGTCTGAATTCTATCATGGTAGATATTTCTCGCCTGCTGGGCATAAAGTGACTTTAGATATTTGCAGTTGTTACGTACATTCACCTTAAATAGCACTGCGTTAAGCTGGTAACACAGAGTTTATCCTTTTAACTGCTCTATATAGCTGAAGAAATCCATGATGTTTGTGAAAATACAATTTAAATAAATGTCACCTTCACTTTTATGCTCCCTTTATGTAATGATTGTGCTATTATATGTTTGAAATGAATAACAGTGTATTCAATCCTAGAAATGGCTTGTAGCTCTGCTTCAACTGAATTCCTATAGTAATACAGCCAGAAATATAGAGAAGCAGGTGCTCTGCTAAACTTTCTGAATTGCTTTTCTACTTAGCTAGATGATTCTCAAAGAGACTGTGGGTTAAGTAATTGGCTATTGCTTACTGTATCATGTTGCTTGTGTTAAAGAATTTTGGGATTCCAGCCTCATGGCTGGAGGCTTAGTCATGATTAACCACATACTGTAATATTATTAAGTCTTTTTATTTAACAGCGCTGAGTCATACAAGGCATGATTTAGCTCAATTTTCTTTCACTTAAAAATGCAAAGAAGAATTCAACATGATCAAAGTTGTTCCAAATAATCTAATAATGAAAACTGACTTGGATTGCAAATACACGTTGTTCACTTCTGTAGACACTGGGTGAATTTTTTTCAGCCAAGCAAATTTGAAAGGTGAAAGTGATCGGTTCTTGAGGCTTGTGTGAGTTGTAATGGTAATTTTTTTATTGTTAGCTTTCTCATCAGTTTACCTTTTGTTGGGATGTAACTCTTTTCTNCTTTCATTGGGATGTAACTCTTTTTTAAGCACTGTTTCCATCTTTACTTTCTGATAGCTTAAGAAAACTGATCATGAGTAAAGGTTCAGTTTTGAGGCTGATGAGCAGACAAATCCCAGTGGATGAGAGACAGCAAACCTTTTGTAGAGACTTTCTGGTGCAAAATGGTGTTTGCCATGGACTCTCCTACAATGCTGTAGGAAGGAGAGNTCTATCAAGGACAAACAGCTTAAATAGTGTAATTTTCCCTGAGAGCCAAATGATGTGTCTCCAATCTACAATATACATTCCTAAGTTACAGCATGCTTTTAGTATCTCCTATTGACAAAGGGCATTCTGCACACTACTTGCACCCAGGATATATACTTGAAATCTATACCATGAGTGAAAAAACTA
>WEIV01000331.1:50942-104623 GCA_013390005.1 Calyptomena viridis | reverse complement strand
AAAATTTTTTGTCATATCTAATAATCCCTCCTATCATATTTCCCAGAATTGAATATACAACCACTTATACAACCACTTTGTTTTACTGAGAATTAGACTTGTTAAATCTGTGGCAGGAACAAGGAGTCTTGTTGTTCTCCTCTACTTTGATCACTGAAACTTGCAGGGGGTGACAGAGCTGCACTGTTTGGGAAAATGACACTCTCAGCGCTGAGCTGCTTTTGTGGCTCTTCTCTTGACCTCATGTTTCTTTATTTGCATGTATTCACTTCCAGACAGCAGCCAAATCAGGAGGTCCACAAAACATATATCTGAGATACTAGAGGTGCAAACACACAGTGTGACCTTGCGTCATCATCATCAAGTTTATAGTTTTTTCATGTTCAAGAACTGACTGAACATGGCACTTAGTGCCATGGTCTAATTGACAAGGTGGTGATCAGCCAAAGGTTGGTCTCAGACATCTTTTCTAACCCAAACGATTCTGTGATTCTGTGAAATCAGCCCCGTGGCAAGCTTCCTTTTGCTGACTAGCTGAAAGAACACAGAGCTTGAAATCTCCATTTTTCCCCAGCACCGGAGACATTGGAATGCCACCAAGTCAAGAGCTGTTTGAGTTCAAGAGGTATACAAATTCTTCCTTCTGTTTTCTAAATGTGACAGCTTGGTCATCACTGCGCTGAGAGGAGCTGGGTGAATGAGAAAGCAGCATGTCTCAGGCCAGGCTAGGAGGAATAGAACTTTGCAGAATGAACTGGGATTTTACCTGATCGGGAATATTCCTCTTTATGTGGAATTGTGTTTGTGTTTTGTTTGGTTTCGTTTAATAANACAGGCATCTGCAAGGTAAATTTAACTCCCACTGTTTGGGGTTTTTTGGTTTTTTTTTCTTTCTCCAGTTAACCTAGACTTGTTTTTTTCAAGGTCACTTTTTTCCTTCTTCTGAAAATCACTTAAAAAAAGAATTGGATAAATCCTGTAGTCTGTGTTTTGAACTCCGTGTTCCAGTATATCTGAAGCAACATTATTTTCTTGATTAAGGTAAACCCCCCGGTTTTATTGCATCTGTTATTCTTTAACAGTTTTCCCTGTACCTGCATTATGTGTAGAAGTAGGATTGTAGAAACTACTGCCATATTAGAATTCTGAAAACAGAAACTACTGTATGTCATATATACTAAAATCTTGCTTCCTTGAAAAATCACTTACTCTTGGAAATCAGATTATATAACTCCATCTGCCCTGGTAAGAATTAGGTTAACATCTATTTTGTCTGCTGGCTGACTAGAAGGCACTTTTATTTCCCGCCCCCCCCCTTTCAAATATCTACATCTTAGGCTATTGGCTTGATTGTTTGGAAAGCTGAACAACTAGAAATCATGGTGAGAGACTGAGAATTAGGATCCTAGATAAGGTAAGGGCACTGCATACAAAGCTGATGACATACAACTTCAGGATTTGTGTGACCTGTGATTTTCAGGTACAATAATAAACAGCCCATAACAGATTATGATGTCTGGATACTAACAGCTTTCAGAGTGCAGATGGTGATGCTGTCAGGAAATATCAGCCTTTGGTCTCTAAATGTCTGTCACATTTCATTAGGGTGCACAGATGACTCTGTTTCCTCTAGTGCTGAGGCTCGACAGCAGATAACAAATGAGTTTTGCTGGTAATGGCCCCATTCCTTATTATTTTGTGGTGTCTTTGTTTCACTTGAACACCCATATCTACAGAAGCAAAAAATGCATCCACATAGGAATTTTCATGTTATTGGTGATAAAAAATGTGTCATCACTCAGGGAGATGCCAAATGCTCTGCTGAAGGGCAAAGATACCCAATTTCCTCACAGTATGCCTCTCTAGAGGAACAATGCATCAGCCTAAGGCTTCAGTGTATATTTGCAGACACCCGCAGGAGCCAGACAACTCCTCTTTGTTTTGTGACTGTCATTTTGGGTATTAGACTGTACTATGTCTCTCCTGCTATCATTTTACCTCCACCTTGGGCTGAGACTCCAACAGTGCAGATGCACAAAGAACGACAGGTGGTAGGTGCAAAGTGACATGAAGAAGCCATGGCTTTGCCCTGGCAGCACCAGAATACAGCTAAAACCTCTATTCTCTCCCCAGTCTTCCTGGTATGAAGTAGTGAAACAACAGCTGAAGCAATGGCGTTGAGGGAACCTGGCCCCTTCTGTTACATGACCTTCCTTATCAAAGTGTAGGACGACACCACCAGACCAGAAGAAAAGGAGAAAGGAACAGAAAAAAAAGGCCAAAAGTGGGCACTGAAGACCCTTGAAAACATCAGTCCAATCTCTGATAAGACACTAGATCTACAGGGCTGCTGTGAGGAAGCAATTTTTCTATATTTTTCCTATAAATCTTTATTCCTTTATAACTTAAATCATGGTATGATTTGGGTGAGATGAAGCAGCAGTCCCTTTTGGGAAAATGAATTACCTACCAACAGAAAATTCCCAGACCAGACCAGATCCTCACTGCTCAGGGTTTTTTTGCTTCATTTATGTGTGCTTTATGGATGGAAAGATCCTCCCACAAACACAGTAATTTTGCTGTGAACACTCTGTGATAGATGAAATTGAGTGCCTGTGCATGATAGCAGAAATCCTGTGATATTATGTGACACGAAACCAACAACTGAACATATGTGTCAAATTGTCAGCATTGTTTTCAGTCAGCTCCATCCCAAAAGTTTTGCACACTACTCCTGTTTTTTTCTGGTTTGCTGACTATTTTTTTGCTTGTATCTGTGGGAGAGAGAGACAGCTGGTGCCAGTCTTTCTTTTTTTAAAAGTCTTTCCTTTGCTGGTAAAAGGAAACCATTAGCTTACCTTGAAACAAAGAAAACTTGTTCTGCCTGCAGCTGAAAGAAACCAAGGGGTTAGAGAGCAGCTGCCCTTTTGCGTTCACGTTGGGTATATGGATAGGTTCGGATGCCATTAATGTCTTCAGAAAACAAAGATTTCTAAGGGTGTTTTCTGTGACATGTCAAAGCAGGAGTAGCTGATAAATATTCAGTAGGCTTTACTTCTGAAAGGCAACTTTCCTACTACTTATAAGTGAACTTCTTAAGATCTTAGTATCATCCACAGTAGTCCTAAAATCTCATATGAGCAACTACTTGGGTTTATATATATTCTCTAATGCACCTCCTAGACATAAATCTATAATAGGGCGTAATTTTTTTTTCTAGCAAATGGGGTAAGGAATTCTTATAAGTCATCTTTGCACAGACTTGCTCTACCTGTCTCTTTGCAAAAAGGCAGCCTGCCGGGTTGACCATTATGCATCACTCTGTAACCAGCATGGCAAATCAAGAACAAAATAGCTCCAGCTGTGGTTTAGAAATTGTATGTGCTTATGTTTTAATTGTGTTAAAGGTACATGTTGTTTCTGTAAGAACAGCACCTGGAGGGGAGCGGGCTCTAGCTCATTCCCATTTTGAAATCTACAGTCTACCTATGTTTAAAAATATTATTATTTCACAAGAGTCATGCAAATCAATCAAAACTTTGAATGAGCCATAGAATATTTTTCCTAGTGCTGAGAAAATACTAGTCATGTTTGCTTTTATTTCTGAACCTGCTTGCAGTTAATGAGCCTAAGCCCCTAAAAGCTCCTGGCAGGTTTTTCACCATCTTGAAAGAAGCCTGGATTTTACCCAATCACACTTCTAACACTGGTTTCAAAGCTGCTACTGCTGCTATCAGGTTTACAAATTGCAGTCCATGTCTTGGCAACAAACCTTATGCAACAATGCACAATGAGCTTAGCTGAACCCGAGTTACCCATTTATGTGATCATCTGGGGTCAGTGATAAAGTTTTCTTTGCCTGACTTCCTAAGAAAGCGAGGTTTACATGCTCATATTAGCTGTCTGAGCTTGTGCCTTCTGAAAGCTTCTATATCTGTTGGTCCATGCAAGGAAACCTGACAGAAAGGTCTCGGGATGTGACACCCCTTACTATATGGAGATGGAGCATCCAGGGAAAAATAGTGGGGAGCATTTGATTTTGAGGGATGCTTTAAGGAAAATACATTTCTTCTGAGCATGCCTGAGCTACACACTCTTTACATACAATTCGTTTAGTCTAGGATTTATGTTAGTATCTGTAATAGGTCTTACTTAATTTTAAAACGTTTCAGTACACCTAGACTTTTGGAGATTGGGATGTGGTTTTTTTAAGGTTTTAAATCCTTTACATAAATTAGAGGAGCATTCTTTATTTGAGACCTTTACAGCAATATTTGCTATCTAAGCCGATTTAAAAAAAGAAAATTAGCCTCTCCATCGGTGCATTCACAAAGGATTAGAAAGAACAAAATTCACACATTTTACGAAAAGGAGAGAATGAAGGGTTCTCAAAATATGACAATTCATTCTTGCTCTTCATATCAACATGGTATGCTCAACTTTTATCAGGTTTCATAGCTTTAATAATGCTTAGAACTATGTAAGACATACACATAAAATCAGAACTAAGCTGGAATCAACCTTGGTACTTTTGTAGCAAGATATACAAATCCATTACATTTCCTTCTTTAGCATTACATTATAAGCTGCAGCAAATGCAGGATCTGATTGTTCTTAACACTCAAACATATCATAAGTAACTCCTCAATTCTGAACACTTAAGTCAAATACCGCTTGCAGTCTGAAACACTTGGAAAATTATTGACAATTCAATGATGACATCATACTTTCCCATGAAAATGGTTTCCTGCTTTATCAGCCACTGATATGTGATTAACCAAAGTTAAGTTATTGTAGTCAATCTCTAAATATTTCCAGCTCTTAGGAATATTTTAATAACTCTTAGGAGTATTTCATATTTCTGTAAATTTTGGCGTCAGAGAAAAACATGTCTTTACTAAAGAAATCTTTGATTCCTTTCTATACAGAGATGCCAGTAATATAAGCAGCTGTGTTATTTTTAACAGGATATATAGCTCTGGGGGGTTTTTTTGGATGCTTGAAAACAAGACTGTTTTATTAGTGGTTGCAGCCAAGCAGTTCAAAAAAGGTCAATATCTTAGAGGGCTTTTTTGCAAAGGTTTTTAATTTAGTTTTCTTTTAAATGTTTCTTTAGCCTCAAAAGCAGCACCTTTCCTTTGCCATTTCCATCACAGAGCCCTGCAGCTTCCTCAGTCCTGTTGTGCCATGCCATGCCAACTGCAGAACCCCCCTGAACAGGCTCATGCATCTTTGCATGGCTGGTACCTCTGCGTGGGAACCTCAGGGAGCTCTTGTGCTGGTGTCACCCTAAAAAAAGCTGTTCCTGTCCTCAGATAATGAATGGTTTAGAAAACTGCCCAGCAATCTTTCAGACTCTTTTTTTATTATTATATTTTATTGTTTTCTTTTTTTATAAATTCTGTGATTATTTAGTGGTGTTTTATACACTATACTGTGAAGGTGACTGGGTACTGTCACAGGTTGCCCGGAGAGATTGTGAAGTCACTGTCCTGGGGGATATTCCAAAGCCATGTGGACACGGTCCTGGTCAACTGGCTCACCACAGCCTTTCCCCCCATGCATGAGCCAGGGGAGGACCTGCTCTCCCTGCCCAGTGAAAGCAAAGCCCAACTCTTGGCCCAGGGAGGACCTTGACTGCCACAACAGATGCCCACATGAGAGTCAGGAGACCTGTTGTGGCTGGTGGTAACAAGTAAGAGTACATGCAGATCCTGTGACTGCTCTAACTGTACATAAAGCACTCACCTGCAAGGAAGCAGTCAGATATAGCTAGTAATTCTCCACTCTGCAATTTAGGTTATAAGTAACTGTTTAAGCCTTTTTTTAAGTAGATGATGTGACAGGTCAGTTACTGCNTCCATCTGCCCTGGTAAGAATTAGGTTAACATCTATTTTGTCTGCTGGCTGACTAGAAGGCACTTTTATTTCCCGCCCCCCCCCTTTCAAATATCTACATCTTAGGCTATTGGCTTGATTGTTTGGAAAGCTGAACAACTAGAAATCATGGTGAGAGACTGAGAATTAGGATCCTAGATAAGGTAAGGGCACTGCATACAAAGCTGATGACATACAACTTCAGGATTTGTGTGACCTGTGATTTTCAGGTACAATAATAAACAGACCATAACAGATTATGATGTCTGGATACTAACAGCTTTCAGAGTGCAGATGGTGATGCTGTCAGGAAATATCAGCCTTTGGTCTCTAAATGTCTGTCACATTTCATTAGGGTGCACAGATGACTCTGTTTCCTCTAGTGCTGAGGCTCGACAGCAGATAACAAATGAGTTTTGCTGGTAATGGCCCCATTCCTTATTATTTTGTGGTGTCTTTGTTTCACTTGAACACCCATATCTACAGAAGCAAAAAATGCATCCACATAGGAATTTTCATGTTATTGGTGATAAAAAATGTGTCATCACTCAGGGAGATGCCAAATGCTCTGCTGAAGGGCAAAGATACCCAATTTCCTCACAGTATGCCTCTCTAGAGGAACAATGCATCAGCCTAAGGCTTCAGTGTATATTTGCAGACACCCGCAGGAGCCAGACAACTCCTCTTTGTTTTGTGACTGTCATTTTGGGTATTAGACTGTACTATGTCTCTCCTGCTATCATTTTACCTCCACCTTGGGCTGAGACTCCAACAGTGCAGATGCACAAAGAACGACAGGTGGTAGGTGCAAAGTGACATGAAGAAGCCATGGCTTTGCCCTGGCAGCACCAGAATACAGCTAAAACCTCTATTCTCTCCCCAGTCTTCCTGGTATGAAGTAGTGAAACAACAGCTGAAGCAATGGCGTTGAGGGAACCTGGCCCCTTCTGTTACATGACCTTCCTTATCAAAGTGTAGGACGACACCACCAGACCAGAAGAAAAGGAGAAAGGAACAGAAAAAAAAGGCCAAAAGTGGGCACTGAAGACCCTTGAAAACATCAGTCCAATCTCTGATAAGACACTAGATCTACAGGGCTGCTGTGAGGAAGCAATTTTTCTATATTTTTCCTATAAATCTTTATTCCTTTATAACTTAAATCATGGTATGATTTGGGTGAGATGAAGCAGCAGTCCCTTTTGGGAAAATGAATTACCTACCAACAGAAAATTCCCAGACCAGACCAGATCCTCACTGCTCAGGGTTTTTTTGCTTCATTTATGTGTGCTTTATGGATGGAAAGATCCTCCCACAAACACAGTAATTTTGCTGTGAACACTCTGTGATAGATGAAATTGAGTGCCTGTGCATGATAGCAGAAATCCTGTGATATTATGTGACACGAAACCAACAACTGAACATATGTGTCAAATTGTCAGCATTGTTTTCAGTCAGCTCCATCCCAAAAGTTTTGCACACTACTCCTGGTTTTTTCTGGTTTGCTGACTATTTTTTTGCTTGTATCTGTGGGAGAGAGAGACAGCTGGTGCCAGTCTTTCTTTTTTTAAAAGTCTTTCCTTTGCTGGTAAAAGGAAACCATTAGCTTACCTTGAAACAAAGAAAACTTGTTCTGCCTGCAGCTGAAAGAAACCAAGGGGTTAGAGAGCAGCTGCCCTTTTGCGTTCACGTTGGGTATATGGATAGGTTCGGATGCCATTAATGTCTTCAGAAAACAAAGATTTCTAAGGGTGTTTTCTGTGACATGTCAAAGCAGGAGTAGCTGATAAATATTCAGTAGGCTTTACTTCTGAAAGGCAACTTTCCTACTACTTATAAGTGAACTTCTTAAGATCTTAGTATCATCCACAGTAGTCCTAAAATCTCATATGAGCAACTACTTGGGTTTATATATATTCTCTAATGCACCTCCTAGACATAAATCTATAATAGGGCGTAATTTTTTTTTCTAGCAAATGGGGTAAGGAATTCTTATAAGTCATCTTTGCACAGACTTGCTCTACCTGTCTCTTTGCAAAAAGGCAGCCTGCCGGGTTGACCATTATGCATCACTCTGTAACCAGCATGGCAAATCAAGAACAAAATAGCTCCAGCTGTGGTTTAGAAATTGTATGTGCTTATGTTTTAATTGTGTTAAAGGTACATGTTGTTTCTGTAAGAACAGCACCTGGAGGGGAGCGGGCTCTAGCTCATTCCCATTTTGAAATCTACAGTCTACCTATGTTTAAAAATATTATTATTTCACAAGAGTCATGCAAATCAATCAAAACTTTGAATGAGCCATAGAATATTTTTCCTAGTGCTGAGAAAATACTGGTCATGTTTGCTTTTATTTCTGAACCTGCTTGCAGTTAATGAGCCTAAGCCCCTAAAAGCTCCTGGCAGGTTTTTCACCATCTTGAAAGAAGCCTGGATTTTACCCAATCACACTTCTAACACTGGTTTCAAAGCTGCTACTGCTGCTATCAGGTTTACAAATTGCAGTCCATGTCTTGGCAACAAACCTTATGCAACAATGCACAATGAGCTTAGCTGAACCCGAGTTACCCATTTATGTGATCATCTGGGGTCAGTGATAAAGTTTTCTTTGCCTGACTTCCTAAGAAAGCGAGGTTTACATGCTCATATTAGCTGTCTGAGCTTGTGCCTTCTGAAAGCTTCTATATCTGTTGGTCCATGCAAGGAAACCTGACAGAAAGGTCTCGGGATGTGACACCCCTTACTGTATGGAGATGGAGCATCCAGGGAAAAATAGTGGGGAGCATTTGATTTTGAGGGATGCTTTAAGGAAAATACATTTCTTCTGAGCATGCCTGAGCTACACACTCTTTACATACAATTCGTTTAGTCTAGGATTTATGTTAGTATCTGTAATAGGTCTTACTTAATTTTAAAACGTTTCAGTACACCTAGACTTTTGGAGATTGGGATGTGGTTTTTTTAAGGTTTTAAATCCTTTACATAAATTAGAGGAGCATTCTTTATTTGAGACCTTTACAGCAATATTTGCTATCTAAGCCAATTTAAAAAAAGAAAATTAGCCTCTCCATCGGTGCATTCACAAAGGATTAGAAAGAACAAAATTCACACATTTTACGAAAAGGAGAGAATGAAGGGTTCTCAAAATATGACAATTCATTCTTGCTCTTCATATCAACGTGGTATGCTCAACTTTTACCAGGTTTCATAGCTTTAATAATGCTTAGAACTATGTAAGACATACACACAAAATCAGAACTAAGCTGGAATCAACCTTGGTACTTTTGTAGCAAGATATACAAATCCATTACATTTCCTTCTTTAGCATTACATTATAAGCTGCAGCAAATGCAGGATCTGATTGTTCTTAACACTCAAACATATCATAAGTAACTCCTCAATTCTGAACACTTAAGTCAAATACCGCTTGCAGTCTGAAACACTTGGAAAATTATTGGCAATTCAATGATGACATCATATTTTCCCCTGAAAATGGTTTCCTGCTTTATCAGCCACTGATATGTGATTAACCAAAGTTCAGTTATTGTAGTCAATCTCTAAATATTTCCACCTCTTAGGAATATTTTAATAACTCCTAGGAGTATTTCATATTTCTGTAAATTTTGGCGTCAGAGAAAAACACGTCTTTACTAAAGAAATCTTTGATTCCTTTCTATACAGAGATGCCAGTAATATAAGCAGCTGTGTTATTTTTAACAGGATATATAGCTCTGGGGGGTTTTTTTGGATGCTTGAAAACAAGACTGTTTTATTAGTGGTTGCAGCCAAGCAGTTCAAAAAAGGTCAATATCTCAGAGGGCTTTTTTGCAAAGGTTTTTAATTTAGTTTTCTTTTAAATGTTTCTTTAGCCTCAAAAGCAGCACCTTTCCTTTGCCATTTCCATCACAGAGCCCTGCAGCTTCCTCAGTCCTGTTGTGCCATGCCATGCCAACTGCAGAACCCCCCTGAACAGGCTCATGCATCTTTGCATGGCTGGTACCTCTGCGTGGGAACTTCAGGGAGCTCTTGTGCTGGTGTCACCCTAAAAAAAGCTGTTCCTGTCCTCAGATAATGAATGGTTTAGAAAACTGCCCAGCAATCTTTCAGACTCTTTTTTTATTATTATATTTTATTGTTTTCTTTTTTTATAAATTCTGTGATTATTTAGTGGTGTTTTATACACTATACTGTGAAGGTGACTGGGTACTGTCACAGGTTGCCCGGAGAGATTGTGAAGTCACTGTCCTGGGGGATATTCCAAAGCCATGTGGACACGGTCCTGGTCAACTGGCTCACCACAGCCTTTCCCCCCATGCATGAGCCAGGGGAGGACCTGCTCTCCCTGCCCAGTGAAAGCAAAGCCCAACTCTTGGCCCAGGGAGGACCTTGACTGCCACAACAGATGCCCACATGAGAGTCAGGAGACCTGTTGTGGCTGGTGGTAACAAGTAAGAGTACATGCAGATCCTGTGACTGCTCTAACTGTACATAAAGCACTCACCTGCAAGGAAGCAGTCAGATATAGCTAGTAATTCTCCACTCTGCAATTTAGGTTATAAGTAACTGTTTAAGCCTTTTTTTAAGTAGATGATGTGACAGGTCAGTTACTGCAGTTGTTAATACTTAGTGCTCATTATAAAATCAGGTTGTCTGCCTGAGAGGCCTGCTTTATTCCCCTTGATGATGCAGAGCAGAACTCTTTTAAATTAATCAATTATAGGAAGAATATTTTCCTGTGCCCTGTACTAAGGAAGGGCGTTCTAATTCAATGCAAACAGGATAAAACTATTAAAAAGAGATTTCCTAGTCCAGCCAAAGCTCTTGGGTTTCATTCAGCTTTACATTACAGTATTTTATGCTGAAGTGCAAACTTTGTTTCAGGAAATTAGTATATTCAAAATTATGGAGTCCAGAAATAGAATTGAACAAGAAGTAGCACAGAGCTTGTTTTGGTGTGTGTCCTCCTTAGCTATACTGACTAAACTTCACTTGCTAAAGTAATCCATAAGTGCAGGGTGACAAGCAGCTGTCATGTGAAACACAGCATTTCATGATGCACTTGGAAATGACTGTTGGGTGACTGTCTTGTGATGCTCAGTGTTTACCCGGATTGAAAAATCATACTCCCTGAAAGACTCTCATCCTCAGGGGACAAGTGGTCCACAGGGAATGCAGAGGAGAGATGAGAGCAGAAAAACAAGGCTTATCCAAAGACAGAGTCCAGGTCACCTCCAAAACACAGAATGAAAACAGTCCTGTAGATGTGCACTGTCATTGGCCCAAAGATAAGAGAATGGTTGATTTGAGCCAGGGCAGCCTTTCCCTCAGCATCAAACACTCTGCCTCACAAATGAGAGGGATGCTACAGTGGGCTGATGTTGGAAAGCTGCTATTGCAAGGCCTGAAATACAGTTTCTGAATTTAAATTCTTTATAGATAGGAAGAACTGAATGTTATTCAGTTTAATTTTTATCAAAATTCAGGGGAAAAAAAGTTATTGAAATGTACAGCTTATGCTGAATGTATTTAATAGAAAAAGTGACTCAGCTTTATGGAGGAAAAGTCTTTATACAAATCATTGTTATTCCTCACATGGAAAAAAACCCAAACAAACAGCAGTTATGGGACAGAACTAAAACTCTATGCAATCCTTCTTAACATTGTTTTCATTCTGACCACCAAGAGCCATGTGTGAAGTCTTAGAAAGTATTTGCCTAGCATGACTATTAAAAGATAGTAGAGAATGGACATCTTTTCACAGAGATTTTTTTTCAATACAAGCTAGTACTAGAAGTAAAAATTCTGAAATTATTTGGGTTACAGAATTAGTAAAGATATTTTTGACATATTAGTTGGTAAAGATGTAAAATTCAAACCAGTAATTTCTTCACCTGGCAAGTTACTACAAAAGATAATAAAATTAACACTCAGTGAATGAGCCAAAAATATTCAAGAACTAAACCTAAGAATGGTCCAGCAATTACAGATATGTTTGTGTGAATCACACACTGCACTTAATTTCACAATAGCATGGGCCTTTATGTAAAAGACATAGTTTGTGTTACTGAAACTCATTTTACCACTAATGTGGAAGTAAGTTATCTGTGTGATAATATAACCTATTTATCCTGCTGGTTATAATTTTCTCTGTATTGGTCCCTCCCTTACCATTGGATGATTTATTTCAATTTCACTGTCATCCTCTTAATGAAGTTAGCCAAGATTCCCAGTATTAAATTACAGAGGGCACACAGGCTGACAATTTGGAGGTCTAAGCTCTTTAAGCTGCCCATTCCTTCTTGGGGCAAACCTCTTTATTAAAGATTTATTTTGTCTGGCCTTTGAAATTAGTGAATTACCATCAATTTGAAAGTTTTTCTAAGGTTATTGCCTGGTAAAAGAGGGGAAGTAGAATCAATCTCTGCTGATGCTGAACTGTTTCTTGTGATATCAGTATCAGCCAACCTTTAAAGAAATTAGGTTGTCATCAGGTTGCAGACACAGTCATATTATATTTTTTTTTCAATGTAACTGCAGTCTGGTTTATTTTAGAGCTACTAAAAATGGCACCATTAGTGCACCAATTACAAGGATGGTGAAAGACTGCTGCTGCCTGCTGCAGAGCATGCTGCACCTGAGGTGAAGGATGGGCATTCCCATGAAACAGGGAATGGCAGCTTCTGTTTTGGTTGGCCCACTTGCTTGATGCAGCTCTAACTGAGCTCCTGCTTTTTGGCCTTGGCTGCCCTTACAGTCTTGGCATTTTCTCAACCATTTCCCAGCATGGAAACAGGCCTATAAACAAGGATGCAAGATCACTCCTGCTATCCCAAGCACAACTCAGTTGTCACTGGTGGCTCATGGGCCATTTTCAGTGGCCCTCTCTTCAGTATTGTTCAAGCCAAATATTAAAAATTAACTATTTTCTCAACATTTAAATGATTTTTTTTGTTATCATAGAATACTTTGGATTGAAAGGGACACTTCCACTAGACCAGGTTGCTCAAAGCTCTGTACAATCTGGCCTTGAGCACTTCCAGGAATGGTGCATCCACAACTTCTCTGGGCAACCTATTCCAGTGCCTCACCACCCTCACTGGAAAGAGTTTAGTACAAATATTTAATCTAGATCTACCCTATTTCAGTTTAAAGCTTTCAGTTCTATCACTACATGCCCTGGTAAAAAGTCCCTCTTCATCTCTCTTGTATACTCCTGGAGCCATCTCTTCTCCAAGATGAACTAACTCAACTCTCTCAGCCTGTCTTCACAAGAGAGGTGCTTCAACCCTCTGATCATCTTTGTGGCCCTGCTCTGGACATGCACCAACTTCTCCATGTCTTTCCTGTGCTGAAGACCCCAAAGCTGGATGCAGCACTCCTGGTGGGTCTCATGAGAGTGGACTAGAGGCAGAGAATCACCTCTCTTGATCTACTGGCCACATTTCTTTTGATGCAGCCAAGGACATGGTTGGCTTTCCAAACTATGAGTGCTCATTGCTTCCCATCAACCAGTGAGGCAATACTTGACATTTTGAAAGGTATATAACTTTTCTGAGCACATCACCCACATTAACTGGTCATTAATTAGATTGTTAAATTAACCCATGTTGTGAATACCTTCCCCTGATCTTTGACACTTGAAATTTTAGTTTTTCTCTGCTTACTCTCACTGTGTGGTGGTGTGCACCTGCGGTTTATTATGTTTGTCATGTCATTTCTGTACAGTTCTGTAACCCCTTGTTTATCCCTAAATGGACAGCTTGGTCATCCCCCTTTTCCTTCCCATAAAATTGTACATTCCTGTTCTGTATCCTGCTCCTGATTATCCTAAACCCTTCCCCTAGTCCAAAGTTATTCCATCTCAAAACCATATTTGTATCCTGACTCAGCCTACCCTTCCAGAACTCTCCATGTCAGTCCTGCTTACTCGACAGCTAATAGGTTTGAGTTGCAGGCCACTGGCTTCTCTATGATGTAACCCTTTCCTAAACCCTCCTTTCCTTGACACCCATAGTTCCTTTCCCACTCTCCTCCCCTACTTTGGCCCCTGCACAAAGCTAGAAAATGCTCTCTGTGATTGGTGTTTCCAGGGGTCAGTTTCCCCAATAGCTGTTTTCCTGTTTTCTAGCCACAAAGAGTCGCTCTTAATCCCTTGCCCTCCAATAGCTGCGCCCAGGACACCAAAGCCAAAGAGTTTGAGGAGAAGGCACTTTTCCTCTGAGCCTTAGCCGCCTCTGAACTGGTCATCTCCTGGTGAGAGACCTTGAGTTCTAGGGTGGCCCACTCCTGCTGGTGCCCCTCAGCTGGATGGCTGGAGCTAGTCAGGGCTGAAGAGGAGTTTTGGGTCCATTCCCTGAGGCAGGCACCGCAGCATCACTGTATGTATTTTTACAGTGTAATCTGGGGTCTTGCAAACTCTGAACATTTTAGATCAGTTTACATGAGAATTAGATTCAAAATCTGACTGTCTAACAAAAAGAGGAAGATGTCCTGTGATTCTTTGAGTACCTTTCCTACCTTCCTTTCTGAGGCTATTTCTTTTACTTTTTTTCCAGAACACTTCAACCACTCTCCTAGATTAAGGTACTTCTAACGGCAATTGTCTCTGATTCCTGCAGAGTATACAATTGGCTCAGAAGGGAGAGGAGTGATATAGTTGTCTCATGTCTCTTTGGCAGCTGCAGTCCAGCCTCCCACATATCTCCATCCCATCTTTGCCAGCCTGCTCCAAGAGCTCCAGGGTGTTCCATATGCCCTTGGTTGCACTTTTGGGACCTCTAATTGTCTCTTATGGAAAATTTAGCATGGGATGCAACGCTGGGAGAGAGGTTGTAAAAGGCTTTCTAACAGAAACCAGTAACAATTAGCAGTCCTGATCACCAGCCACATTTTCCTTTATTTTACACAGGAAAAAAGAAACTGATAGCAACAAAATTATGTGGTGTGTGCCCTTCAGCCCTCCAGGAAGATCCATCACTTTTGTCCTCCATCTACTGTTTTTTCACAGATCAGAAATGAGTTAGAGCCTTGCCGGCATAAAAAGCCAATAGGGAAAATAGACTTTCAGTGATGTTTTGTACACCTTTTCATCACTGTTAGGGCAGAAGAACTGCTGCATCACCTGACAAAGAGAAAAGGTGCTTGCAAGTTCTCTCAAAATAAAATTAAATAATTTTGATGTTTGACAACTATGTTAAATCACCTTTTAGGGTGACTGCTCTGGAGGTGAAATAAAGAATTTGACATTTAAGGATACTGATGACAATTATTGTTCTCAGCTACTGGAAGTGAGAAGGCATTTGGTTTTTTGATGGAGGACTAACAGCTTTATTAGTATTTATTTCAAGTCAGAGGCAAGTATCCTGTTGGAAGGTAGATCAATAGTGTCCATCACAATTTATAAGGAGAAACTGTTGATCATACATGCCACTCCCTGATGTAGAACTGAGAGGATTTATAGCACAGAGAATATATGAGGGTATTAAAGTCTTGCACAGTGAGCTGAGGAGCAGACAGAGAATACTTAGTCAGATGTTAATTAAGAATTTTCCACATCAACACGCCTTTTCACTTCTTGCCACTGTATATTGAAATATCATAGGATACTTCATCGTTATTTTCATTTTGCATATTTTTCACAATTCTGAATATTTTTTAATGTCTTCAGTAGATAAAAGATCATGAATCTTCCAGCTGAAAACACTTTCCAAACAGAACATTAAAATATATTGATTGTTTTTACACCATTGGGCTAAGTATTTTGAGCAATCCTTTTGTCTAATTCTGATCTATGACTCACACTGAGGACCAGGGAGAAGGGAGAGTTTTTTCTTCTTCTTGGAAACCAAAGAATCTGAATTGGTAAAAGAATGTGGAAAGAAGGGAGAGGGCCTGCAGTGCTAAGGATGAAAGAGACTCCTCAGTGGTTAGTGAGAATTACCTATCCAAGTGAGTGGTAAATATCATGACAGGAAAGAGTGGCCCTCAGGAAAAATGTCAGCATGCGTGTGGTCAGTAAACAGACTGAAATACTTGCACTACTTCTAGTAGAAGCTGAGTCCTTTCAGAAATGTCAAGAGAGACATTTGAGCAGTAATTTCATCTGTGTAACAGATTTTTTAAAGCTACATTTCTGTGACTTTCACAGGGTGCCAACAAAGTCACTGCATTACCCTGACAAGTAAAATAACATCCTCTAAAACATAGGCCATTGGAAGACATTTAGGGGCTCATTTTTGGAGTGAAAAATTTTGGAGCAATGAAGTATTATAAAGCCAAAAGTAAAAGTTGTTCTGTAAGCACAGTGCTAATGGGAACTGGCTTCAGCGTTGTAGTCTTATGATTGATCTACCGAAAAAAAAAAAAAGAAGTATTTTCCTTAATGGCATCCAGACAAATGTCTCTCTTAAGTGGATTCTCCAGTGTCCAGTAATGTAGGAGCTCCCATTGCAGACTCTCCCTGAATGGTCTGTGCAGCCAACTATTCTCACAGATTTTGCAAGAGCTTAATTTCTCTGTTTACTAGACCTTTGTCAAACCTGTATGAAAACTGACAAGAGACTCAGAAGACTTCACTTTCCCATTTCTGTTGATCCAAAAGCTCTTTAGCCATGTATTAAAAAAAGCCTTAATTTGAACATTTCTTTTAATGCAGTGATGTTTTCTGGTAATAAAATTTCTTCATTTCACTTATGACTCTGCTAGCAATACCATTTATCATTGGCATTTTGAGAGCCTGTATTTTGTCTAACTTGTGACATTTTAATGTGGTCTGAGAATCACAAAATTTTGGCTATGCATACTTGGAAAGTCAAGGCCTTGGAGAGGTGGCAAACCAATCAGTCAACAGTTTTGAAATCTTGTCTTATGCTCATATTGAAATTAAACTGAAAAAAACCAACACAAGAACAAAACTGGAGGAAAATGGTAAAGCCAGCTGGGTAGGAAAAATACATGTAAGTTAAAATGGTGGGATCTAGACTGCATTAGTTGCCATCAGGTACAATGCCTATGTAGACTTTCTGGGGGTTCTGCAGCACAGTGTAGGCATGGACAGGCTCCAGTTGAGGGTTTGGGGTTTTTTTGAGACAATAGTTGCCTACAGGTCTGTTTCTACATACTTGAATATTCAGACCAGTGTCTACTACACACTTCCAACATTAGGCTATATTGCATGGTAGGAACTGAGAAGACTTGTTTCCATGTCAGTCGTTTGAAAAAAAAAGTACATGACAGTTTCCAGGTCCTGATTGTTTCAGGTATCTCTTACCCCCAGATAGTATGGGCAAATATTACTCATGATAGCAAAGACTAGGTACAGTTAAATATCAACAACCATCTATGCTCTATTGCTTTTATGTCTAAACAAGACCACGGTTTTATTCCTTAGCTTCAGGAATGAAGGACAATGACTGTCAACACTCTTTATATATAGTTAAGGTGAAGAATTCTAAGTCACAGATTTGTGAGAAGATTTAGATTAAAAAGTGTGAAACTTTTTGCAAAGCCCTTCTGAATGATCAACGCAGAGCAACTGGACAGTGTAGTGTTCAGCAGTATAAACCCATGGCTGTATCTTTGGAGTCCCAGACTCTGCAGGCTTAGGGCTTCAGACAGAAACACAGAGCGCATTTGGGTGTTGTTCAGCACAGGGGAAATAATGTATGCTACCAATGCTTCCATGAGCTTCTTAGCAATATATCACCAAGTTACATTTGGGGAAGGCTGCAGGCTGGTGTGTCAGGTCAAATAATTCTGCAATGCCGTCTTAAGGGGGTGATTTCATTCTGAGTAGGAAGCTGCAAGAGGCAGGGTAAGGGATTGTATTGTGTCGTGTCCTCCATCCTACATTATGCTCCTGCTCATACTGCACTCAACTAACTTTGTTGACCACATAGTCAGAAGGTTTTGACATGATGGTCCAGGGAAAGAAAAACAACAGTTTGGTTGATAGGGAGACACATTTATTTGAATGAGCACCTCAAAACCTGGCCTCATGTGATTCTCTGATGACTACTCCCACCAAATTATTTAGTCTGAAACAAATTTAGGTTCTTTTCATCCCAGTGAACTATTAACCTTATTCATGTACTTGGTCATTACTAAATGCTGGGAATACTTGAGGTTACCTTGGAAAAAGAAGTTCAATTGTACAATAATTTTTTGCTTTGAATTCATGTAATTTGGGAGCAAAGAAAAGGGAATGAAAGGAAAAAGGTAGGGTTATTTTTACAGCCAGAAATATAGTAGGATTTTAATTTAAATCAGGTGAAAAAATTGAAGACATGATTAGAGAGATGGAAGAATAAAGGGTAAAGAAAAAGGACAGAGATGAACTATTCAGGACTAATGTTCAGAGAAATAGTTTTACCTGTAATACTGTGTAATTATTAAAAATGCATTGCCTCATAATGCTGTCAGTAGGATTTGGCATTATCTGCTCCTTAGCTTCTGTGACAAAATAGTGAAAGCTGCTAATTTTTTTTCTTAAAGTATGGTATGACTGAAAATGGTCCAGTACAAATGAATTTCATTAACCCTTCAAGGACTAAAATAGCACAAGGCACTGGCAACTTCCTCCAGAGAATAGAGACAGGCCTTGGAGGACTGTGACAGAGAAATTTCAGTGAAATCTTGACCAGAACTGAAAAAGAAATTTGTGAGTTGTGTCATTATTGTAATTAAACTGCTATTTTTTTCATATAACAACAAAATGGCAAGTCCTTCAGCTTCCCTTTGTTTTCCCAGGTGGAAGTTGCTGTCCCCATGGAGAAGGAGAAAAGAACATCTCTCCAAGTCACTTTGGTCAAATCAGACAGCCAATAAATTTATGAGCAATGACGTGTAACTTGAAGTTTTCACACAGTATTTAATTAGAAACCAAATTTATGGCCTAGCTGTTACACAGAAATAACATTCTAATTCATTTAAAAGCTTGATTGAAAGTCACTTCAAAGGATTCCATCATTCCTTTTTCCAAATATTTTAAGAGACTCCGTCATTAGGCATTTTAAAAAATATTTAATATCTTTTTTCATAATCCCACGTGTCCCAAGCCTGATCGTGGTTTTAATACTAAATCATTTGAGACAGAAATGAGTCTCTGTGATAAAAATTCCCCTTAAGGTTTTATGGGTTACTGATTATATACTTACCAGGGCCATTCTACTATGTGTTTAAAAGAAAGAGTAAATGTTTGCTTATCTCTCTGTAGCAAGATAGTGAGTGCATTTAACTTTTATTAAAGACAGGGATACTGCATAAGCAAGGCTGACATTGGTTATTTACTCCTTCAGAAACATAAAGCTGGACCTGCTGACTTTCTTTTGAAATTCAGTTTTCGTGTCTGCACCACTTTGCTTTGCTTTGCCGTTCCTCAGTGAGGTGTCAGAGTGTGACTCCTGAGGTGACTCTTCAGGCTGGGTAAAGGAACATCAGCTGTCCCCCGCAGGTATTTTTGGGCAGCTCAGCTGAGAAGGGTCACTGCTGTGGCTGTTTGGGAGCTGTTGAAAGGACTGATGTTTTCAACACCATTTCTGGGAAATTACTCTCCGAGACTTACTTGGCTGTAGGTTTTTTGAACTCAGTCTGGGAAAGGACAACGTTGAATGATTCAGGTCCCACGAACTTTAGCAGGCACTGAGAATGAGCAACACCTCTCAGAAGCAGAGAAACAAGGCAATTGGGAGGGGATGGTGTGGCAGGTTGACCCTGGCTGGGTGCCAAGTACCCAGTCAGTCTCTCGCCCCTTCCCTTTACCAATAAGATGACAGCAACTCGTGGCTGTTAAGACAAGGCAGTTTAATACAGGAGAAAAAAAATTTGCGCCGCAGGAAGCAAAGCAAAGGAGAATCTAATCTCTACTTCCCATTCCACGAGGTCAGCTCGCGTCCTGAGAAGCAGGGCCCTACACGTTGGTTGTCCCTTCAGCAGGCAGCCATGGGAGACAACCCCGTGCCCCCACCCCTCCTGTTCTTTTATATCTGAGCTGACGTCATATGGTCTGGAATATCCTTTTGGTCAGTCTGGGTCACCTGGCCTGCTCATGTCCCCTCTGCCTCTCCCTCACAGCAGTCAAAACAGTGGAGTGTTATCTCCTAGCACTGCTAAGGCTGCTGGGGCTCGGATAGACCCAGTACAGATGGCCAGTTAGAAGAGTCAAAGCTATTTCACAAAATCACAGAATAATTAAAGTTGGAAGGGACCCTCTGGAAACCATCTAACATTTGTATGAACAAGAGTTTGCAGGATGACATTCCCTCTGTGGCTGTTCTGACATGGAAATACTCATAATCCTCTGCTGAAGAATGATTCCCACAGTGACCTTGAGAAAATTTTCAGAAATCTTCCTCTTAAGGGAAAGAGTTGTGGCCAAGTGGCTTTAAGCAATTGCATTTCATAAAGATTTTGAAAAACCATTTCTAACTTGCACATGAAAAAAATTGACAGAGAATCTGTCAAAATATATCAACTGTTGCATATATTTTAATTCCCAACTCCTTTTTTTTGTTTGTTTGTTTGTTTTGTTTTGTTTTGTTTTGTTTCCTTTGAAGTGCCTCTCAAGGTGTAGGAAGGCCAGATGAAAGCACAGAGCTGAAGGCCATTGGGCTCTGCACAGGTGGGTTTGCCAATGTATTTGCTGTCACCCAGCTTCATGCCCCAGCTTCTGTGGGCACTGCTGACAGAAGTATTCCACACAACTGTTTTCTGATCTGGCGGATTTTTCCCTCATTCAGAAACAGATCTTTTACAGCCACTTTCAAGTATGTACTAGAAAGCAAAAAACACTTGCCTGGGGAGAAAGTAGTTACTTTGCACATTTCGTTGATATTCACAGATTGAGATTCTAGATTATATCCAGAGAAGGGCAACGGGGCTGGTGAAGGATCTGGAGCACAAGTCTGATGAGGAAGCTGCAGTTATTTAGCCTGAAGAAATGAGGCTCAGATGAGATTGCAACTACTTGAAAGGAGGTTGTAGTGAGTCCAGGAGGGAAGGATGTCAGTCTCTTCTCCCAGGTAACAAGTGTCAGGATGAGAGTAAATAGCCTCCAGCTGTACCAAGGGAGGTTTAGATTGGATATTAGGAAAAGATTCTTCAAGGAAAGGGTTGTCAAGCATTGGAACAAGCTGCCCAAGGAAGTGATAGAGTCACCATCCCTGGAGGTAATTTAATGGATGTAGATGTGGCATTTGGGGACATGATTTAGTGGTGGACTTGGCAGTGCTGGGTTGAACAGTTGGAACTGATGATCTTAAAGGTCTTTTCCAACCTAAATGATTCTGTGATTTATGTGGATGCACTGAGATAAAAGTCACATAAAGCACCACAGACCAAGGAATTGTTTTAAAAACACTGAGAGGTAAAATGGGTTTCAACTTTCCAACACGAAACTTTTGTCATGTACTCCACCTCGACTTCTAGAATACAAAAAAAATTGACTTGACTTGAAAACTTGCCAATGTAGCGTAAACCCAGAACCAGTCCACGGACAAGTATTTCTCTTGCAGAAATGATTGTGCCACATCGCTCCAGTGATAAATATGGGAGACCCAGCCCAAGGGGGAAAGAGAGAAGAAAAACAGCCTAATAAAGTACTCATCCTGAATAATTCATTGGATTAAAAATGGAAAGCAATGTATGTATTTAATAAATTGTGTTTATTTTAATTATTAAATAAAATAATTTAAAATAATTTAAAAGGGAATGAACAGGACTTCCTGAGTCTCCCTGAGGCTGTTGGTTAGTGCTTGAGCAATACCAGAGTGATGACAAGGCAATGCCAGGGCAATGCTGGGCAGTGCAGTGGCTGTGCTGGGCCAGTATCCAGCTGCTGCTGGGCTGACACCAGGTGATGCCAGGGCACCACAGGCTTGTTGCCAGGTGATAATGGGCGAAGCTGGGTAATGCTGCAGTGATGCGGGGCAGTGCTGGGGTGGTGCCCAGATGACACTGGGCACTGCCAGGAGCTGTCAACCAATGTGACAGTGTCAGGTAATGTCAAGTGATGTGGGTGGTTCCAGAGTTCTGCCAAAGCAGTGCCAGGTGCTGCCAGGTCGGTGCCAGGGTAGTAACCAGCAGTGACAGGTGCTGACGGATTGGTGCCAGGGTGATGCTCAGTGGTGCCGAGTGCCGCCACTTGCTGCTGACCATTGCAATGATGTTGGCAGATGCCAGGGCAAAGCCGGGCCATGCGGCCGGTGCTAGAGTAGTGTCAGGTCGGTGCCGGAGGATGCCAGGTCTTTGCCAGGGCGGTGCCGGGCGGGTGCCCCGGCTGTGCGGAGGCGGTCGGCGGTGCGATAGCGCCACCTGGTGCCGCTCCGCCGCCACCGCAGCCGCGGTGCCTCCGCGCCCCTCCGCAGGGGCAGAGCCGCTCCCAGGCCGGGAGCCGCTCCCTGCGGGTGAGCGGGATGCAGCCGCTCAGGGCGAGCACGGCACTGCCGGCAGCTGCTGTGACAGAAAAGGGTAAAGCGTGAAGGGAGTCAAAGCAAGCACGACAGTTGTCAATGAAAATAGAAATATTTATTTATAGTGGTAAAACAAGGGTGTAACAAAAATTTTCAGCTCATCAGCAAAAGATGCTGTGGTTTCAAGCTTTGTTATTCTGCTACTTTGAGGATTTAACCTTCACTGTCTCAAATATTCAGTTTCCATCCCTGTCCCCAGGCTACTACCCTTTTTAATGCTGTGTTTTGGTGTAAGCAGACTAGGTACCTCATAGGAAAAAGTTCTTTATTTTTGTATAGCTATATGTCTACTTCATTTCAGTTTTGATTTTTTGTTGTTGGTTTTTTGAAGGGGTATTTTTTTGGTTATTTTTTTTAGCCCCACAAAATTAATTTCTGTCCAGAAGTCTGACATGTGCTGGTGGAGATACCGTGTCACTGCAGTGGGTCTGCATTCCCTCCAGAGTTGGTGATGTTCCAGAGCTGTTGGTCTCTGGGTACCCCTTTGTTTTGGGAAATACTTGAGCAAAGTAACTCACAGTCCTGTGGATGCTCATTGCAGCATGCACATTTTTTGAAAGAGCAAATGCAGTTTGAAAGAGCAAATGCATGTCTTTCCTTTTTTCTGTTATCCCCTTTGTCCACTTGGAATTTATACTCATTATATGGTCAGGAGAGAGCAAAGGCTATTAAAATATACTTTTTGAATTTCCATTTTTCTATATTTGTTAAGGCATTTTACTTCAGAGTCTGTTGAGCTTTCTTTCCCATGGCAGCCTATTGTGGGGCATCTTTTTTCAGACCATGCAACCTACACATGTGGGGTTTTCTCCTCTGTGCAGAGTGCCCTTTATCCACTTGTCATACTCTTCCTTCCTTGGCTGTTCTTGACCTCTAGATTTGAGGACCACCTTGTCCACATAGCCACCATTGCTGATGCTCCTCCACATTACTAGAAGAGAGGGGGATTTTGAGACAAGAGTGTATTATGCAGTGTGAGGATTAAGCCTCCTGAACAACTGCAGATGCCAGCAGGGAAAGCTACAAACTCATAAGGCTCCTGTATTACCCTCTAGTGGATCTGACTACTGTGATTGTTGGAGATGATGTGCTCAGGAGGGGAAAACGGGGAGGGAGGATCCAGAGGCAAGAAGCAGGAGCATAATACATTGTGGAAAGAAGAAAAAATGGAGGATACTTTTCAGCAGTCATCTATCTACAAGGACCAAGAAAAACAAGCCAGATGTGTCCCGTGCAGGCTCATTTCCATTACCTCCAGGTGAAAGATGGAAGAGCAGTAGAGGAAAGAAAAAGACAGCTATTTCCAGATGAAGTTTGAGGTGGGTCAGAATTGCAACCAGGGCAGACCCCCAGCACTGGCAGACCCCCAGCAACACAGAGTAGGGGCCAAAGGAAAGGATGAACATGGCACTATGAACATGTCAGGCAATCTTCATAGTGAAGACCAGCTATTGCTTGATGAAGGCAGTGCTACTGTAGGAGGTAAGCAGCTCCTGTTCACATAAGTCCTGTCAGAAACCACATTGTGCTCAGCAAGCAGCCTGATCTATAAAATCAACACTTGGGCAGGCCCAAGGAACTCAAGTCCAACACTGTCATGTATTTACAGCATTGCTGTGAATTTCCCCAGGATCCCGAAGGCATCCTATCAGCTGATTTCTAGGGATAATTTATGGTTTAAGACAGGAGCACAGTATGTGGTGAGCAAGGACCGGGGTACCCTGAGATCAGGGGATATTTGGCAATGAGGCTACAGCAGGCTGTGTTTTGCAGACACAGCCTGGTGTCTGTGGTTGAACAAGGAGAGCTGACCTTCAGGCCATTGGGTGATTAATGTAAACATTATAGTGTGCTATATAGTTGCTTGCTTATGTAAAGAGACAGACAGACGTCACACAGACACATCTTGTCTAGGCACACAGACAGATTGACTATGCAGACAGGCATATTGTTTACATGGCATGGACATAGGGTCTGTTAGAGGGTAGGTAGGCTAGACATAGGAAGCTTAGATGTAGTAGAGATAGTTTAGCTTAAGGTCAGGCTGTAGAAGCCAACTGTGTGCTTGAGACCAGCTGCATGTAGTTGCTATGTAGACTGCATGTGCAATAAACTTGGCTGATGCATTGAACCTTTTGTGGTGTTCAGCATATCCCCACCATTAGCAGTACTATATTATATTCATATAATACATGCAGTATTAGGAGTACAGTATTATATTCAGACAGAAGCCTTTGGACATGACACTTGGTGCTGTGTGCTGTTTCCATCACCTTTTCCTCCCAGGCACTGAGTGATACCTGACACAACATTTCCTTGAGATTGAGGAATGCTGCCATCCAGAAAGTCTCATCCCTGTGTGTCCTCTAATGTCCCCACTGACTCCTATCACTGTCTCCAAGCCCATCCCCAGCTAATCTCTACTAACACCTTTTCTAATCTAATCTAAAAAGCTGCTGGCAAACCCACTAATTCTGATTGTTAATTCTCCAGCCTCTCTGCTTGATCTTACTGCTAATACAAGGCTGTCCCCTTTCTACTGATGAAAGAGTCTTACTGCCAGGGCAAAAGTCACACGTCCCTGGGCATGGTGAGAATTAATGACACCAAGTTGGAGGGGAGTGTTGATTTGTTGGAGGGTAGGAGGGCTTTGCAGAGGGACCTGGACAGACTGGGTAGATGGGCCAAATCCAACGGCATGAGGTTCAACCAGACCAAGTGCCAGGTACTGCACTTTGGCCACAACAACCCCATGAACCACTACAGGCTGGGGACAGACTGGCTGCAGAGCAGCCAGGCAGAAAGGGACCTGGGGGTGCTGACTGACAGGAAGCTGAACATGAGCCAGCAGTGTCCCCAGGTGGCCAAGAAGGCCAATGGCATATTGGCTTGTATCAAGAAGAGTGTGGCCAGCAGGACCGAGGAAGTGATTCTTCCCCTGTACTTAGCACTGGATAGGCCACACTTTGAGTACTGTGTCTAGTTCTGGACCTCTCAGTTTATGAAGGATATTGAGGTGCTGGAACGTGTCCAAAGAAGGGCAACGAGGACGGTAAAGGGGCTGGAGCACAAGTCCTGTGAGGAGTGGCTGAGGGAGCTGGGGTTGTTTAGCTTGTAGAAGAAAAGTCTCAGGGGAGACCTTATCTCTCTACAGCTTCCAATAAGGAGGTTGTAGTCAGGTGGGGGTCGGTCTCTTCTCCCAGGCAACCAGCAGTAGAACAAGAGGGCACAGTCTTAAGCTGCACCAGAAGAGGCTTAGGTTAGACATTAGGAGGAAGTTCTTTACAGAGAGAGCGATTGGCTATTGGAATGGGCTGCCCAGGGAGGCGGTAAAGTCACCGTCTCTGGAGGTATTTAAGAGGAGACTGGATGTGGCACTGATTGTCATGGTCTAGTTGACAAGATGGTGTTAGGTCAAACGTTGGACTTGATGGTCTTAGAGGTCTTTTCCAACCTAACTGATTCTGTGATTCTGTAATGGCTTTCCAGATAATGGAAATAGAACTTAGAAGGCATAGCATGGAAGAAATGCATTGGTATGATACCTGGACAAAAGGTAGATGTTTGCTGTTGAGATAAAGCCTGTATATGTGTGAAAGAAGATCATATGCATCCAAATCAAGATTTGTAGCATGTTCAAACAATATTGTTTTGCTGTAGAATTTTTCAGATATTTTGGATGCAGCTGAGAAGTGGGTCTTTTTTCCACCCCAAAACCCTCAGAGAACAAAATCTTTCATTATTGAAACTTTGCATGTCTGGTATAGATTTTAAGTCAATTCAATGTAAAACTGCTTCAGATATGTGAGTGGTGAAAATAGCAACAACAAATCTCAGATATTCCCTTTGCATGACTGTGTCAATTACTTGAAAAAAATCTAATTAACACACAATGTCTTCCCTCTCACTTCTGCTCCTGTCTCAAGTCCTTTAATTGCCTGTGAAAAAGTATCTATGCCAAGCAGCTGTGATGTGGAAGGGAGAAATCAGAAATGACACAAATGCAGTACTCCACAGCTACTGAGGTAAACTGGAGGCCGAGTCACCATGCGATGCTAACGAGTCCAATTATCGATTGAAACACAATTGGCTTACAACACTCCTCTTTGCAGTTTGCAGAACGGTAGAGTCATATAACCCAGCTCAACTGCATGGGGAAAAACCTTCCCCTACTCCAAGCCCAATGCATCTAACGCTCCCCATGCAGCTGCATTCATCACCAATTACGATGACACCTGACCAAGCAAACCCTTTCGGCCATGATCTGTTTTCCATTTACCATGCTACAGTAGTTCTTAACAAAACTTACCCAAAGAAATGAACACTACTATTAGGCTGCCATGGAAACCTTGAATTATAGCTAACATGTTAATATGGATTGCCCAAGTGATTTCCTATAACTAATAATTCCATCATTTGAAATATATAGGTGAGATCTTTCTCAATAGTGAAGCACTCTTTCTCCACTCCAAGGTAAAAATGTATCTTCAAAGGAAAAAAACCCTACTGGTTACAAGATTTTACCTTGAATAGTACTATTAGAAATATGCTGTAGAAAATTTCAAAGGAATTCCTGACTCTCTGCACACTGGTGTGGTCCTGCAGTAAACCAGACATGAATGAAGCTCTTACCCCCTGCCTTGGAAGAAATACAGTCCCAGTCCTATGGGCAATGTGTTTGTGTCTGGTTTCAAGGACCAGTTTGGTAGACACTCACGCAAACATTTGAGCTTTCCAATTTTCTTTTTGACTGTCAATTTAAACCTGTGTGGGTGTATCCAACCACCAGAATTAACTTTCTAAGTTCAAAGAACTAATTTTCCATGGATGTAAATGCCTGTTTACATCTGTTGCAAAATCTGTCAAGGACGAGAAAATAGATGCCATAAAAAATTTGATAGAATATGTGTAAGGACATTTCCTCACACTTCTGCATGCGCTTCCAGTTAATTTCAGGAGGAACCTGAACATTTGGAGACTGGACTAGCCCACTGCCTTAGTGGTTTTCAGGAGAATTGTTCCCCAGGAACTATTTTCAGACTCATCTTCTGGATCAAAAATTGCAACACAATGAACAAATATGCAGCTATCACAACACGCTGAGCTGAGAGTGAATCATTTTTCACAGCAAGAAACCACTGAGGTTTGAGAAGATTATGGATCACAGGAAAAGAGCCTTTCTATAAATAATTAGATTAGAATGAACAAATGTGAAACTTGTATTGAAAAATGTGGCTGTTTATGAGATGTGATCTGTGATTGCTGCTAAAAGAAATGCTCAGAGACAGGTTTCAAAAGCAATGTGCACATTTTAACCTCCTTCTGCCATAAGAAAAAGCCTAGGTTGTTGGTTAGAGCAGAAGCCACTTTTAATTATGTAGATGGGCATTGTAGGGGGCACAGCTCCAAATAGGCTTTATGCAGAGAACCCTGAGACAAAAATACCCAGGGAAACCGTAATTTTTCAAGTGAATGAATTACATTACAGAATCACATCTAATGCCTTTTCTTATACTTACTTGTGGCCAGACCCAGATGCATCTATTGTGGAAGGCTGCACAGCAGCCCTGTCAGCTCTTTGGCTCCCACTGCAGCACTTGTGAAACCAGGGCTGGGAAGGGATGCTCCTCTGTTTGGGGAGAGCAGGGTCACAGAGGGAGCCAGGGAGCCCCAAGACTGAGCATGTGCCTCAGCTGAATCCTGGTAAGACATCAGGATGCAGACTCCCTGCCTCTCTGCATGGCACATGGGCAAACGGGTCATTCTGCTCTGGGCTAAGTACACCAGCTGTGCAGCACAGGCATGGCCAAGCTGGCTCCAGACTCAAAACATCAGGATTACACTAAGGGGTGAATTATAAGGATGAACCCATCCATGCTAACACAGCGTGCCCATAAATCCAGCAGGGTACCTCTTTGGTCAGTGTTCAGGGCCAGGTACTTAGATGGTTTAAATAAGCACAACTTTTCTGGCATTTGAGGAGTCATGTGGATTTACAGCAGCTGCAGATACAGGCCATTATTGGCAAGTAACCACATTCTGAGGATGTAATTTCAGCTGGAGGAAAACCTGAGCGATTTATGTGACAACTAGGGATTCCTTAGGAGAGTGATGGCCACATGAGACCACATTTCCCTCTCGTACGTGTGCAATACATTGCACCTCCCTATCTGACACATAGGCCTGCCTGAGCTGTCACTGCTGCCACTTAGTGTGTTTTTTGTCCCAGACCTGACTGATTTTTCCTTTTATGCTTCCACTGTTGCTTTTCCAGTTGTGGCCACAGTGCTGTGCAGTGCTGTGCAGTACTGCCCAATCCACTTTCCTTCACAAACCCTCCTCACCACTTCACCCCATCTGAAGTCCTAAAGCAGTATACAGAGGTATCTCTTGGGTACCAGTTAAAGTACAGGTACACCACATGGGTGTGGCCCCAGGTACTAAGGCAACTTGAAGACCTTGTACTACTTTACAGCTTGGTGGTACCCAACCTGAGAGATTTTAACTCCACCTTACCTGCAAGCTAAACATCTGGATGTGCTGCAGCCAGAGCTTTGTTTCACAACCTCTATTTTATTAGAGCAGCAAATCTCACCAAATTGCTTTTTGCTGCTAGATCGAAACTAAGGCAATTACATTTCAGAGCTCAGGGCTCTCACTTGTTTTCCCCACAGTGTTTTCAGCATCGCAATCTAGATATTACTGCATTTACTGTGCTATCCATCTCTCAGTGCACTTACACACCTACTCTTGTTCACCTTTTTGCACCATCTAGTAACCCCTGGTATACTCCATCAGCTTATCAACCAGGAAAGCAAAGAAGAAAAAGATAAAGAGAATCACAAGGATGTTCTATGGATTTATATTAATTAAACATAACTTAATCAATTCACTTGAGTGTTGCAACATTTCTGTAATAAGTTTGTACCAAATTATTCAGGATATTTTCCTGAACAAGCACAACAAGCATAACCACCTGTGAAGAATAGGCAAGAAGGTGTGCAGACCTACTTCAGGTACCTTTGGTGAGGCAACAATCTTCAGCTGGGATTGGTCACCTCTCTACCACCCACAACTACAAGAAAGCAAGATGTGCATCTGTTGGGAGATTTGGTAATAATTGTTTCTATTGTGACTCTGTTGCTTCTCAAAATTTAGAACCAATCTAGTAGCACTGAGAAGAATAGATTGTCAGGAAAAAAGGTATTGTGGTAGTGGGCTCAGAGCCTCTGTGGTTTGGGGGATTGCTCTTCACTGGGAGGTTAGTTGGCTTTTGGAGAGGTGCTTCTCCCTTCCTGTGACCTGGGTTGACTCCCCTCTTCTAGTTACTTTCTTTATTTTCCTACATTTCTTGTTGTTCTCACACATTCAGAGCCTAAAAACCCCTCAAGGATAAAGGCCAACTTCTTTATGTGTTGCTTGAACAATGACTTTCTATTAGAAGCTCTCAGGCATTGTTCTAATATGTAAAAATAGCGATGATGTTATTTCATGTACTTTGTGACTTGTTGCTGTTATTGCTTCTGCAACTAATGACTATTTGACCTGTGGTTAGTTAAGTAACATTTGAAGCTGTTTACTCTTGTTGTGCTTATAAAATGTCAGAAATATGAATTCATCTGAATTACATCAAACTCTAGTCTGCAGCAATGAGGCTTATATCAACTTAAGCAAGCAAGAAATTAGCAGCTAGAATTGATTATGCATTAATCAAATAGGGAAATATTCTAAAAGGAAGTTGTCATCTATGTTTGCTGCTTGTTCTAGAAATGCATAATTGGGGTCTACAGTAAAGTAATATATGGTGTTTTGGAGCATAAGGTTTCCAAAGCATGGTTGAAATCCTTACAGGAAGCAGCGGTACATGCTAGACAGCAGAATTTTTAATTCAGTGTTTCTGTTACCAGCAGTTATAGAAACAAATGTTAACATTCCAAAGAGCACAGTGTTTTTCAATGAAACAACTAATTGACATATGAATGGTCACATACTCAAATAGAGAATTAGGAAGAAACATGCGGGCTGCATCATGGTTTTGGTTTTGGGATGGGTTTTGTTACATGCTAAAAAGAACCTAGATATCATCAAAACTGAGAACTGACATTTTCTCCAATCTTCAGCTGGGATTGGTCACCTAATAAATACAGAATACTTGCTTTTTGGAAAGTAAAACTCAAAATCAGCAGCAGTGAAGGGTTTGCTTTTCAGGGAGCTATTGTCACGTGTTTTGCCTTTCAAGTTGTCTAGGTAATGACTTGGAGGTAATACTGGCAGGAGGGTGATGGACCAGAGTAGACATACTGGGACAACTTCTGTTCCCTCATCTCACATGGGTGAGTCAGAAGAAAGGACATATTGGAGCAATGGGTGGGAAAGTGAGAGTGCAAACTTTTGATGCTGCAGCCTGCTATGGTGTCAGGTAAGAGACAGCACTGTCTTTCAAGACCTGTTGGATGTGTATTTAGGATGTTCTTCATAATGCAAATCGTAAAGTTATATACATCCTTTTCATAAAGTACCTATTGACTTCAGGTAAAACTTGCTACCAAACATCTTGATATACTTCAGTGCAAACCTTCCCCTATTTTTTATCTTATCATTAGCAGGAATCAGTCGAAGCAATATATTTCTGCTCCTGTACAAATAACATAGTATGTTCTTGCTGTCTCTTTCTTGAAGTTCTAATCTGCTTTAATCATAAAAATCCCTGCACCAGAAATAGGAGTTGCTGGTATTAAACAGAAGCAGGGGAAGCCCTACAAGTGAAACACTTGCTTCCCTGTGTAATGGAATGTTATAACAGGCTGGGAGAGGGAACACTTGCAATGGTAAGGAAAGAATGACTCCAACCAACCAGCCTTAGCTCTTTATTGTCTGTCAATGTCTTCTCCCATGAAGTTGGGAAAAATGCCTGTTTCAAAAAATAAATGGCACAATACGGCCTTTGAAGCTCTTGGTGGCAGTGAAGTGTCACAAATATTTCAATGCAGAAACTGCAATCGGATTTTGTATGTCAGATTGAGAGCAGAGTCTGAGGATGTGTAACTTGAATCGCCCTGTGCTGGCCAGAGGCTCCATCTGTTATTCTTATGCATTATTTACACGAACTGTCTTTAAATATCACACTGGGGATTTGTCTGTGGATTGCCTGTTGAGTTTGTGTTTAGATAGAAGGTTCAATAACTAAGGTAACCAAAAGCAAAGTATATGTTACATTGTGATCCCTTCAGTTTTGCTGTGCGCAGTTGCAGCCCCTCACCTCTCTGTACACCTTTCTGGATTAGTTCTCAAGCTGTTGAAATGTACCTGATACAATTCACAGCATGATCCTTTGAGAGGAGGAACACTACCCATTTTTTGCCTCCTTCTCACTAGGGATGCAAGTTACTGAGTGGCTTGTTTTTTTAAAAGAAAAGTTATAATGCCATGCAATTCAGAGTACAGGAAAGCTGTGATCAACTTTGCTCTGCTTAAGGAAGTGTCAAGGTGCTTGTCTAAGGACCTCTCCAATGGCCTAGTAAGAGGAGGGAGGAAGGGTGTAGGCCCTGTTTGCAAACTGGACAACAGGCATTTACCTACCCTGCATTGCTGTCTGCAGCTTGGTAGATATTCCAATCTTCCTTGTCCTGATAGCTGCAGCTGATAACTGCTGACAGCTAATTAGAAGTAGAGAGCTGCTTAGTGTAACACCAGCTGCAAGTGTTTGCAGAAACTGGAGTTGGAAGGAAGTGGAGGTTTCACCTGGGGAGACTAAAGGGTAGAAGAGCTTTTATGAAGATAGATGAATTAAAAAAAAAATGTATTTACAAAAAGCTTGTAAAATGCTGTTTTCAAAATGATAGCATTTTGACCTGACTATGATAAAGATTTCCAGCTTGTCTTTATTAGAGAAGGATGCTTCCTACTATCGTCCCTCTCCAAGACAGAAGTTTCCTAGTGCTGCCAAAAAAGTTCAGTAGATTGTGACGTATGTTTTGCCTTTATCACTTGGAAGGCTTTGCTCAAAATGTAATTATTACTTAAATTACCCTGATCTAAACCAGACAATTCATTACTTCTATTGGCTAGTATTGTGTGACTTCTTTTTTTTCAATGGGTTTCGAAGTCACCTCAGATGCTTCTTCACTCACTTGTTACCTGTAACCCAGGAGTTACAGGTGGTATGCTCCACAGCCTATGGCAGTGCAGATGGTTTTCCTTCTGCACATTACATACTGCTGAACATACCTTTTCCTCTCTCTTGAAGGTTGGCACAGGGCAATGAATAATTATTGGCTCAATCACCATTCTTAACTGGAAAACAAAACTATTTTGAGGAGGTGGTGGTGAGTACTGGGGGCCTGGATTTTAGTGCCAAGGTATCTGTTTATGGACTCACTTGAACTTGTTCATGTGTTATCCTATTAGCAGTTCCTCCTGTTCACTTTCAAAGGATCACTGCCTGGACCTACAGCCTCTTTTCTGCATTCAGGTACACTGCTGCTTCTACTTTCATCAGACCAGGACAGTTGTAAGCTTGCAAGTTACAGAAAAAGTAGTACTGATGGGGCTGAAATCCAGATACCTTTCTGTTGGCAAAACCACAGTTAATCATTGGTTTTCTTTTTATTTCCTCTTTCTCCTTGCTTTTGCTCCCTCCTGTCCAGAGGGAAAGCAGCACTTTTTGTCTCTGTGTTCAGGTGAACACTTTCTTCACTATGTATTTCAGAGAAGCTTTAAAAGCTCCAGACTGTCAGCAGGGTTTAAGCCTCTTGGGGCAGCAGAAGTGCATGTTTCTCACACACATCTGCTGGACAGCAAAGCACAGTCAAATCCTGCCCACTAAATTCAGTGTCATGGGGCAGCATAGCAGAAGCTCACATCATGGCGAGAGTTGCTGGCTTAATGAGGCTTCTGCTAGACTGAGTTGTTCTGCTGGGAATAGCTCATCTTTTTCCTAGAAAAGCATTACTGTAAGAAAAAATGTGTGGCAACCAAGGTCTGGTCATCCCCCATCCCTTTTGTCTTCAGCAGAACACACAACCTGGTTTGCTCTGTCACATACTCCTCCCGGGAATCCTTCTGCAGAAGGAAATACTATCAGGCATTTGCCATCCGGCTGATGCAAGTGCAGGGGTCACAGAGATGCCAAAACAAACACACATTCCCCCGCCGTCCTGAGGGGTGCCAAAAGCCAAGGGACCTTTGCAGATGATGGGCAGCACTGTCCAGTGATATGTGACAGGCAGCGTGGCACTGGGATCAGTGGGGACAGGCAGGCTCTGCCAATGTGTACTCCACCAGAGTGGGAGCAGCTGCTTGACTGGCAGGCAAGATGCTGTCTTTGTTGTAAGTGTAGTGTTGTTAACAAGGGAAACACCTTCTTTTATATGTGAATGGCAGCAAACTGTGGGAAGAGGACAGTGCTTGTCTGGCAGTGCCCCTGGCAGCTGGCCATGTCACTGCCTGCTCCAGAGACAGCAGTGACCCCAGAGCAAATACCCCACGAGGTGAGCCCAGAAAGTGAGTGCTGTCTAGTATGGGTTTGCTTTGAGTACAAATAGGATATAACAGGGGAAAGATTTATTTCCTGGTTACTCTCCTGCCTTCTCCATCCCAAGTGCAAAGGGAAGGATTTGGAATTGCAGGGATTTAGAGAACAAGGCTTTCAGCAAAATTTTATCATGTCTTCAAAAAAATAATTGAAATTATTAAAAAAGTAACTTGGTTCATGTAGGTATTAAATGTTACTTTTAATTCTGAACACCAGTTTGTTTTGGCTCAATATTTGTTCCTTCTTTGGTCTCATTGGGACTGTATTTCTTTGAAAAATAGAAGTGCAGTTAGTGAAGCTGAAGTCAGTGGGTAGATGCTTGGGTATGTTTTGTTACAAGCACCTGGTGTATTGACAACACTTCAGTGATGTTCTGCTTGGGTGTCCTTTTGAGGAATCTTATCAGTAGTAAATCACACTAACAGATATTGCCATGCATGCTAATATTACGGCTTGTCTTAAGGTAAGTGTTGGACCTGCACATGGGGTCTAGAAATAGCCTGGCATGGTAAAATGAATGTGTGAGCCAAAGAGCTGTGTTCTAACAATCGAGGAATATAGCATTTCTCATCTGCCTCTCCCTTCCTAAATAACTGTGTCCCTCATAGTAATTGCTCCAGTTCTGTTCAGTGAACTGTGACCGTGTAGTTAATGGAACTTAAAATGGGTGCTATAGGATAACGTACAGTTTTAAGCACCCATAATAGAGTGGAATTAAATAATGAGACCAGAAAATGATATCCCTGCTCGCAATAAGTAGCACCTTCTTTCTGTGATAGACTCATAGAGAGAAAGGGAGTACAGAGACTTGAGTTCTATTTAATATGGATGAATCTATCAACACTCTGGTCTGGGATTAAAAGCAGCATTAAGTTTTAATGGAGCATAAACAATTGAAGGGTTTTCCATTTGTTCAAATTTATTCCTTTCTTGAAGAAAAGGAGATAAGTGCTTAGTGAAAATGTAGGACTAGGTAACACACAGTGTGAGGGGAAGATGATTTAGGTGAGCAAATGAATTTTCAAATAGAAGGAGCAGAGATGGATGACAAGAAGTTAAACAAATAGCATGTAATTAATTCTCACAATTTTACTTAATGCTTTGTGACATGACTGTCACTAACATTGTCAGAAGCTATAAGTGAAATGGGATTGAAAAAATTTCCAGGCAGCAGTAATCTTGGTGTGTTGGAAGGATGTTTTTCTAAGATGAATGTCCCTGATTATATACAGCTCAAGTAGACATGAAAGAGGCTTTTAAAAAGCTTAAGTTCTGTATTGACTTTCATCTTAGACTGCTGTTCTCACTGCAACCAGCAATATATAACCCATATGACATTAAAAATAATTGTATTTACTGTTATGTGACTGCCCTCCAGGGCACCGTCTGTAATTGTAAAAAAGGACATTGATGCATCTGATTCTGCAGTTTTACTGATTTGTTTATATTTATGTCATTGGGATTTTTTTACCTATTGGAAAGCATTTGTTTTCCCTGCTAATGCACCTGAGACTGATGTAGGCAATTGTGCTTTCTGGTAGGAAAATAAATCCTACTTTTTTGTTCACAAGTGTAGCAGGGAAAACCACAGGAATAGTCACTTTCTCTTTTAAAGGACTTCCCCAGCAGGATACATACTAAGAACTAATACTGAATAAGATTTAATGTTGTGTTAGCCTTCGTCTTTTTTATATAATATCACTTGGGTTTAGGTACAGTAAAGTCTTTGTTTTCTGAGGCAATGATAAGTGGAATGTTACTTGGACACTGCACTTACAATGAGAGCTATATAGTGCTTTTCATTCCAAGATGTTGTCCTTGGTTACTTACCATTTTGCTAGTTCTTAATTTTTCAAGTTAATATTTTCTTTTCCAGATGCCCTATGCTTGCAATGACTCCAGTTAAGTCAAGAAATTATGGAGCCAGGTTAGCTGAAGACAAAGCTAAGGGAAAAATAGCTTTTTTTTTTTCCCTTAATGGGGAGAGTATTCTGTTTGTGTGTGATTTTTTGGTGGTGAGTTTTGTGGCACTTGGTTGTTAGTAGTTTTTTTGTTTTTGTTTTTTTTTTAATTGACGGACTCTCCATTTCTTTAAGACTATTCCCTCCTTATGGCTTGATGCATGGATTTGGAACCTGGCAGGAGGTGGCCTTTGAAAATTACCAAGGGTTTTGTTTTTGTCAGGATTTGGTAAACACCTGAGGGGAGAAAAATTGGTTTATATATCCTAGGATGTGTTAATTTATGAACAAGTTCTGAATTCTTGGAATATTCTGTCAGCAGGCAGCAATAGTCACTGTATCTCCCCTTTGACTCTCAGGACACTGCTGCAGGTGAGGGATTCATGGACACTCTTGTTGGTATGGAGAGAATCTGAATCCTTTTATTGTGTAATCACAATATTGCTACAGTAATCATAATATTGTGACAAAGCATAATTTTTTATACTATAAAATGGTTTATGTTTTCTAAATGTTTATTCCTGTAAGATATCTATAACTCTAGTAATAGGTTCCCCTAAGGTCAGTTCCTCACCAATTATCTGAGAGTTAAAAAGTCCACAAGATGCCCATGTGCCTTCTGGTCCAATCACAAATGTGGTCACATTGTGTCCACATGACTTCCCCAAACGTAGTGTGTTTCCATTGTCCTGTTCTGGTGAAGGCCTTTGTCCATATATGGATTTCCCTTTCCAATATCTCCATCAGCTACAAGCTGCCAATTGCTTAAGCATGTTTTGTTTAGCCATCCTATCCTAAACTGCCACATTCTGATCATAGGCTGCCACGAGGCACTCATTAATTGTGTACATGACTATATGTGTTTTGAGAACCTAGTGGCTGAGGAGCTGTTTTGACAGTGTCTAGAGAGCAGAGATTGGTTTGTTTTTCGAATTTCCCCCATCCCCATTATATTTAGCTAATGCTCAGCTGGAATGAAGTTGCTAAAATTCAGAGAGTTGCAGAGGGGGTGTGAGATGTAAGAAACAGATTTGAAGTGCAGTAAGCAGTGGAAAACAGCAAAAAGCAGAAAGAAAGGATTGGGGGTTGGTAAAGAGCCAGAAAGGAGGAAGGGGAGAAAATTGAGGCCTGAGTTGTTTGACAGAAGAATAGTTAAGGAACTTCAGAAGGGAATGGGTTGCTGATGCACCTTTCCCATCTTAGCTTTAAGCAGTAAGTAGGTGGGGAAGGAGGGAGTGTGGAGGAGTAGAGGGAACTGTACAGGGGCTAGTGGCTGTGTACCCAGAGTAAGACAAATGCACTGAAGGTGGTATTGCAAATCCAACAGCGGGCAGGTATTTTGAAGATCTTGGCAATCAAAACAATTAATGCGAAGATCCAGTCAGAAATGGAGTTCAGATCATCATCACACAGGCCTTACAAGTTTTTCTGGCTGGACTTTTACAAAGGATTAAATAATCACCATGACTGCAAACACAGTTGGACAACTTCACATTGGACCTGGAGACTTCGCTAAACTTTCAAGCGAATAATACTATCCATCCCAGCTTGTGATGTTGCGGTCCTAGTCAGCTGTATTGGCTGTGTCCTGTTACTGGTTTACAGAAAAGATAGTTTTGTAGAGAAGATATGGCTTCTTTGGCATAAGCTAAAAGAGTAATAATACTGGGCTCTGGTCCCAGACCTGCTGAATGTTTGAGATTTTGGCTATTTGTATGATAAATCAAGACTATCCAACCCCTAGTCATACAATGGTCTGGATTTTTTTATAGGTGTGTTTTAAAAAGCAGTGTAAAAATTTGGTATAGGAATAAATATGAAATGTTATTAGCCTTGGCTTTAATTACTCTATTTGGTTTGTAGAAAACACTAAGTAGACCACAAGCTGTGGGATCTGAATTTGAAACAAGATACAACATTTATAGAAAAAGGTTTTGCAGATTCTTCATCAGCTAGTGCTAATTATAAGATGGAGCAAACCTAGAAAATGTGTTTGCAAGTCATGTAGACTGACTTCATGTGCTAAATAAGAATATGTACTAGGAGACAACTTGAATTTGTGAATAGAAAATATCTTGGCCCCATCTACACCTACTTTTGCCTCTGGCACTTGAATCTAGAGATGTATGAGCAAAAGCAGCTTTTTCTGGACACAACGTACATGGAGTGAGTTACACAACTAGCCAGACTAAGTTACTGTGATGAAGTCTAGTGGGAAATAGATTATTATTTCTCTTCTTAACCTTGCTGACTTGGATCACTACAGAAAAACTTGTGTTGCAGCTCTTAATTACTAATTGTTTCTATGTTCTAGCTTGAATGACTTGTACAAGAGGTCTCCAGTTCACTTACTTTAATCTTTGCTCATGGAAGGTTGCCAGAAATTCTCACAAACTATTGAAAAATTCAAGTCTTCATCTAACAGACATCAGTATGTGAAAGAGACAGTAGAGTTAGAGGTGAAAATTCTGGCTGATGTGGTACTTCCAGGATGTTCAGCATCTCCCTTTAGCAGATAAAAAGTAAGTGCACTGCAAATGTTAGCAGGCACATCTAACTGTGATATTGGTGGTCAGCCAGAGAAGAGATGTAACAAATGCGCACTTGTATGAGAAGAGTATTGCCTCTCTGTTTTTCCCTGTAAAGTGGCAGGGACATGTGGCTGTCAGAGCTACTGGCAGTGACTCAGATGGCCTGAAAAGGGCAGTTTCTAACTTTTTAGGTCAATATCAATGTTTGAAATTCTGTGTCTGTCCTAATCTTTGACCCAACACTTCCCATTTACCCAGCTCACAATAAGCTTCAGAGTTTTAACAGCAGTTACTCTGATGAGATTGTGCAGTGATGTCAGAGCCCTGGTGGTTGTAGGGAAGGGATAAAAAGAAGAATTAAAACTCCTGAACAGGTCAAGACCATTCAGAGAACCAGTCTGTGGCCATTCAGAAACCACTAAAGAAATAATGAAAGAACCCAATCCATGGACAGCAAGTGGGACAATTCTCAGTAGGAGCCCTTTGAGGTTGGAAGAAAGATGCACCAAATGAAACCATTCTGTGATGGGACACTAACATCACATTACTTGTTACAGCAGTAAAAAAAGATTAAACTGAAGCTTTATCTAGATTCTGGGCCAGTTTCTGAGGTGATAAAAAGCAACTGAGCAAATAGTTAAATTGGAAGCCAAAGAGAACTTTTTAGCTTGACTTGCACCAAATTTTCAATAACTATAATCATTAAATAGAAATTGCTCCTGGTTTAGGAAGATGGGAAACTTTATATTGCAAAAAAAAAAGGTTGGTAAGATTTGTTTGATACTCCGTGTTTTTCAGTGACAGACCAATTCTGAGAATTGTAAAATGTCTGAATATATTTCTTGAGGAAATTGCAGAAATGTGCAAGTTGTAGCTGCTGTGGGACTTTAGAAGGAAGTTAGTTAAAAGGAAGATGTATCCAAATTGCTGGCGATTCTATTCTTAGTTCATGTGTTCTTGGTAAAAACTGATTTGCAACTGTCTCCTAGGTATTACTTATCTAAAAACTGAATTTTAAGCTGTAGGGGGATAGTGGTGACTAAAACTTTCCCATATTCTCCATGTCACCCAAGGCATATAAAGGAGTGGAAGTAGGCACTATATGAACTAGGGGGCCCTAATCTGCTGGAGCTAGCCCACTCTTGCTGTGTGGCTGTCAACAAAACATGACTTACTGGTGCAGCAGAGTACATCACTAACATCTGCTGGATGACTTGATGGGGTTTTATTTCTCCTTCCTTCAAGTAAGAGCTTAGAGGAAATTTTGTTCAGTGGGCAACCATGGTGCTTATTGCTATTGAAGGGAAGAAAAATGGGTTTGCATCTGTGGGGCTGGGATGTAAGTATGTAGAGTTGAGGTCAAACTGATCAAAGTACTGCAAGATCTGTGAATTTTTTTTTTAAGTTTGTGGCAATCATTGATCTTGATAATTGGATGCTTAAAACAAAGTGTTGGGCAAAAGCTGTTCAGTTCTTGAAAGGTAGTAGATCAGATTTACCAACACCTGGTTCTTTTTAAATTGTGAATAAGAGAGCAGCAGCTTCTCAGATGAGGGAGTCTGCCTAGTGTGGCAAACAGCATCCTTCTTCCCCACTGCAAATATTTATTTGTTTTTGTTAGGGGGATCTTTTGTGGGCTTCTTGCTAAGGACAGTGTCCCAAGAGCTCTGGTGTGAGATTTATATGACTATTTCAGCCTCAGCCGTTGGTTTGTACTGGACTTTATCTTGCTGTGGAAAGATTGGCCAGTGCTCCAGCAGCAGTATGGCCTAGAGGGGCTACAAAAATTGAGGCAGATGTAAACCTGAACACTGAGGCAATAAGATGTCCCAGTGTGGTTATATTAGAAGTATCCTCTAGCACTTTTTTTAGAATTGGTGCAAGATAACCAGCTTCTGTTTTAAACAGTTTGTTGTTACCATTGACACAAGCATTTTGCTGTATGTAGACAGCCCGTGCTGAAATGAAAGGTGTGTTAGTCGTGTTCCTTGATAGCCACACAAACTTTCCCAAGCTCTGCCCTTGCTTGGAGATCTGCAGAGGGATACAATTTGAAAAGAAAGTGAAGTCTTGGCTTGACTGCTGCCCACATTTGTGATGAAAGCAAAATCTGGACTTGACAATGGCACTTCTTCAAGCAATAAAAAAAAAAATCCACAGTTCTAAAAGGATAAAAATATCTTTAGGGCCCCAGTAGCTGCAGGAGAACAGTTGCTTCACAGCATGTTAATCTTTTACGTAGTCACTCATTTTCCCAAGAGCCTTGAATAGATTTTTACTGTTCTGAACAGTGTGAAGCAGGTAAATTTTTGTGGTTTGTTTTTTTTTTAAAGTTATATAAATGTATGCTATGGGAAGACTTGTATGAAATGTTATTTATATACTTGGGAGACTGTTTGATAAGACATTATTGTCATTTGCTCTGTGATTCTAGACACTCTGAAAAGCCCTTAATGTCATACATTAAACACAAATAGAGATGTAGCAGAACAGAGGAATGATTCATAATATTCTTAGCATTGTGCTTTGTTGCTGTTGCTCTGCTTGTGATTTTTAGGGAAGCTATAGTGAAAAGCAAGCCTGCAGCTTAAAAAGGCTTTTCAAGTCTTTTACAAAAACCTGTCTGTTGGCTTGCCTGACTACTTCTGAGCTTTAAACCATCCAGTTTCCCTCAAATGACCTAACCCGTGCCCAGTAGTACTTTCATTAGCCTAGTGTGGTTTGGTCCCTGGCAAACAGACTTGCAGGCAGAGAGCAAATGTGACTGTTCCCAGTGCTCAGGACTCCTCACCTGCAGGGAAGTTGGTGAATTGGCACATGCAGCTTTTGCGAGAGGAAGACTTAAGCTGTAGTCTGCTTAAAAAACCCTCAAACAACCAAACCAACATACTCTTCACTTAGAGTTTACAGTACCAAATCCAGCCTCCAGCCAGGTGGTTTTCTTAGCAGAGGAAGGTGCCACATGGAAGTTCTGTTGTATTTTCACCCCGTGACACAGATTGGGTGAGCCTGTTCTACTCCCTGTACACGGGTGCCTGAAACAAGTGTGGAGCTCTCTGGAGGTCTACAGAGTCTGCAAGCTCCTGTCTGACAGCATTATCCAAAGCTCAGGAGAAAGGAAAGACTCCAAAGTGTCTGAGACAGTCGCCTGTATGGTCACTAGAGGAGGAAATATATAGGGTTACTTACATGTTCACAGATTTTTATGGTCACAAGAGACCATTCCGATCAACTAGTGTTTGGGGATTTTTTTATATTATGGACTTCAGGGGTTTTTTTCCCCACTTTGGATTGAGTTATGTCTTTAAATATTTAATCTTTAAAGACTCCATGCTCTGATGAATCTACCACCTACCAGATAAGCTCTTTCAATGTCTAATTATCCTCACAGCTAGAAAAGGCATCTTATTCCAAGGTTGAATTTGTAGAGCTGTTTTTCTTTTGGGTTTTGTTTTCATGATTACCTCTTCTTTCAGATTAAATTTTTTTCTCTGTAGATCTTGCAACTAGAGTAAAATAGCATGAACAAATCTGAAATATATGTGTCCACTTAAAACCTTTGTCTTTAATTTTCAAAACTGTGTTGCTTAGTATAACAGGTTTTTTATTTAAAAAAAACCAAACTGGAAGGAAGGGAATACTAAAGTCTAACTAATAAACCTGCTCTCACTGATTGAATCCCAAACTTTTTGATTAACAAATCTCCACCACTTGCTTACAGCTGCTTTCAGCTTACAGCTGGTTTTACTTGCTTCTTGCACATGTCTATCCACAATGTCTTTATCAGTTCTTCCAACTCCTTTCTCTTTCATAGCTTGTGTTGTATTTTGATTCAAACATGCATCTCAACACTCTTTGGAATTAACTGTTTAGCTGCAAGCCCCTTAAATGTGAATGTTTGCCCTCAGAGGATGCAGAACACCCATACAGGGTCAGATCAGAGGTTCATCTAGCCCAACAACCTCTTTCCAGGAGTGTCTGAAACAGATGCTTCTGGGAAGATGATTAAAAAAGAAAAAACCAAACTAATCTCCCTCTTGGCTGTTCCCCAAACTACCCATTCAAGTCAGCATAGGTGCCAAAGCAGGAAGGCCTTTAGACAAATAGAATTTGGAAGTAATTTTTGCTGCTAGGTCAGGCATGAGGTTATGTCATGGGTGGTCACATCCAGAACCACACAATGCTATTTAGTCTGAACTAATCTGCATGGTGATCATCTCAGGCCTTGTGAACATACAATATGTGAATGGAAGAAACTCAATAACAAAGTGCATGAAAAAATGTTTTGGATTTTTTTCCCTTTATAGATAAAATAAAGCTAAGCTAAGGACATAAACAAATTCTCTTTTCATTTTAAAAGAGAAAAATACAGGAGTAAAAGAGAGTAGTTAGAAATGGTAAAAGGGAAGAGAAGAACAAGAAGAGGAAATGGAGTTTTTTTTAAAGTGTTACACTTGCATATTTTATTGACTTCATTTGGTTTCTAAATGATGAAAGATGATGATGCAAGTAGGCAAAGCAGTATTTCCTGGCTACTGATTCTATATATAATTGTAGCTGCAGACTTTTTTAGAAGTTTCAGCCATTTTGTTTTGAGTTTACTGGTATAAAATACAAATTATTCCTTCAGAACATATCTTTGTGCAATCCCTTTCTTGTGTTTAGGATAACCAAGTTTCTCTCTTTGTAACATGCACTGGACTTGTGGCTCCAGAATACAGACAATGTGTAAAAAGGATACGATTTTGTGGAAGAAAAATACACATGTTTTTGCAAGCCTCCTGCCACCATTGAAGAGCTGTGCGTATAAACTTATTCATTTTAGTATCCCAGGGTAATTGGGTTTCAAACAGGCCTACCACACACACGCAGGTGGCAGGACTATTGAAAAAAAGGGAAAGAGTAAGTTGTGAAAGGTGGGAGGGGAAATAAAATGCAAATCATCTACACTGTCTAAATTATGCACCAGAAAATTCTGAGCAGACCTAGAGAAAACCACAAAATGAATGATGATTAAGCACAAAATTATTTGTAGTGCCCAAAATATAGTCTGGAATCATCAAACTTTTAAAATAATTTTGTATTGTTGTTCATTAGGTAGGTCTGAGCTATAAACCCAAACTTTGTTCTTTAAAGCTAAAGCTGGAATTGGGAGTATATACTTTCTTCTGTTCTCATGATGGAGGGCAAAAAAGTCATGTAGCTGAGAGCCAGATGCCAACACTAGCAGGGGTCTGAAATGAGAATGGGAACAGCTTTTGCTGAGCAGAAGCCATAATGCCATACTGCAGCAGGACATAGTTTAGTGCTTCAGCAAACCCATATTTATAGAAACTGTCAGCACACAGCTATGGTCACACATCTGAAGGTTGCCTTTCACTCCCTTGTAAATATTTTTCAAACAAGACAGAGGGGTGAGAGATGGGAGAAAACTCAGACGATGCTTAAATTTCTACGGCATTGGAATTTCAGTACCTGCTGCAGAGCATGTAGTCTTTACCTCTTAAATTGAAATACCAAAACTCATTCTGCTGAAGCTCTTGCCAATTTTCACGCCCCTTTCCCACCCCCACAGCCTCACCACTATCGTCAGCATTTGCTATGCCATTTTGTTTCATTGCTGATTTGCTAAATATAAATATGAGATTTTTCTTTCTTTTGAAAGCTTTGCTGTGCCATAAGAAATGAATTTTGATAACTCCTCCAGCCCAAATCACTGAAAGCTATGGATTGCCTACATATGGGCATGAGCACATTTTAGGTGAAACCTTGTCTCCAGTAGCAAAGAAAGCTGCTCAGTCTGCCCATGCACTGCCATTCAGCAGTGGTGACCCCTCAAATCAAACAGATCCTCTCCTTAAGCTGCTGAGGAAAGCTTGTGCTCCAGGCTTGGGTGTTTTGTTTGTTAATAGCCAGTTTGCTTTTGAGGCAGACCTGAAGTCGATTTATTCTCTTAGTTTTGCTGAGAAACAAGTAGCTTCATGTTCAGCTCATACCCAACACTACAGCAGTCTGTTTTTGTCGCTGTCCATCTCTTCTCTAGGAAGCAGGAGACCTGCCCTTGAGCCCCTTTTTTTCAAGTTCCACAGCTCTGAGCTTCAAAATACTGCCCCAGTCACTAGGCTAGAGACCTGCTTGTGCACCCCAAAGGAAGATGAGCTACCATCTTGAGCAGACCTGAACTGAGTAAGCAGTGGGACTCCTACATGGAGGTGGAGTTGCTGCGAGGATGGCATGCTAGAGTACTGTTGCTTTTCAAGTTTGGCCCATGCTTCATGGGCATTTACAAAAAAAGACTACATTGGGAGCAGGGACTGCAAACAAAGTGGATTGTAGGATGAATAGTTGAGACTGGGATGGACTTCAGCAGATTTGTCCTCTAGCCTTCTGATCAAAGCAGAGTCAGCTGTGTGATCAGATCAGATTACTCTAATACTTCTGGTCTTGAAGACCTCAAGATATATCCTGCACAGCCTCCCTTATCAATCTAAATCAGTGTGCAGCTGTCCTCAGGGTGAAATTGTTTTTCTTTGCATCCAGTCTGTGCCTTCCACTTCTTTTTATGCCCAGTGTCTTCCCACTGGGCACTACTGTGGTGAGCATGTCTCCATTTACTGGATAACCTTATAGGTACTGAGGGTCTGCTGTGAGATGCCCCTGGAGCTGTGTTTTCTTCAGGTTAAACAAGCCTTGGTCCTTCAACCTCTCTTCAGAGGGCAGGTGCTTTAGCTCTGACCAACCTAGCAGTCTTTTGCTGAACTCACTCATTTTAACAATGCGTTTTCTGTGTTAGGGGACCCAAAATCTCTGCACAATATTCTAAACACAATATAAGAAATGCTTATCAAAGAGGGATCATCCACTCTCTTGATCTGCTGACTGTGCTTCTGATAGCAGCCCAAGATTGCTTTATAACCTACTGTGCTGTCAGGGCAAGCTGCTGGCTTGCATTCAGCTTGCTGTCCTTCATAACCTCTGGGGACTTTCAGAAGATGTGGTGCACAGGTAGTGACTTGCTAAAGGACTCTGGAGTATTGTTCAAAAGCCCTTATGTCTTCATTGCCTGTATGGAGAACTGACTTACCTTTTCTTCTAAGGAAGCTTTATAAATCTGACAATGTTTACCCTACTGGTCTTTATTCAAGTCTAGTGCTGGGTCACCTGGAGATGTTAATTCAGTGAAATATGTGCTGCCTGTGATAGTTGTTAATGATGCAGTTCCCTGTTAGCATTTTCAGAAGTACCTGAGGGTTTAATGGGAAAGAAAATAATTATTCCAAATTCTATTTGTATTACAAAATCAATTTAATTTATGCAAGTATTCCAGTATAAACAGATGCAAGGGATGACATCAGAACATGCATGCATGTGAAAATTTGCTTGGTTACCACTTTTCCTTATAGTAGCAGCTGCTGGTGAGGTGTCAGACTACTTGTACAGGAACAAATGTACCCATGTACCTTCCTGCTTTCACCCCATTCATGGCTTGTACCCAACAATAAATGATTGGGGCATTACCACTGTATCTGACTTGTATCTGGTTGCAGCTCCTGCCCTCTTTCTCCTGTTCTCCATTGCCCTTCAATTGCAGCTCTTTTCTTATTTCTCTACCCATTTTGTAGCTACTTCGAGATGTGTCTTTTTCTTAGAATGAGTTGCTTCTCTGAGATAAATATACTATACTCTTATACTGTAGAGAGACAGATCATCTCCTCAATCCTGCAGTTCTGAAATGCTGAGATTGGAGGTTATTGCTGAGTTGTCAGGACAGATCAGCAGCGAGGGCTTATTCAAAGGTCACTGTTGGAAACACAGGATATTTCAGGAGAATGGATTCAGTATAGTCTGCAAAATAGTTGTTTGCTTGATTGTTTGCTAGCAAATACAAAGGCCTGATCCTGTACCTCTGAGAATGACCTTACTGGCCTCAATGGAACTGTTTTGTGACAGGGATTACAGGATCGGATTCTCTAGGATGTCTGATAAATGATGCATGTCCATTGGGAAATTGGTTTGTTTAGCCATTCATGAATGTATGCATTTTGAAAAAGCAAAATTTTGCTTATGCTTTCCAAAGTAAAACAGCAAATTTCCTGCCTACTTCTAAAAATATAACATTGTCTTAATGTCAAGATGCCAATCTGAAACAACTCATAGGATCTAATTTACAGTAAGGAATCTTCTAGCATCATAGTCAGCTGCAAATAATGAAATAAAGCTGTATGGTACTTGCACAGAGGGAAATATTCACATGAATACAAAAAGTAAATTGATGAAGCCACAACCACAGTTACTGGTCTACCTGTTTCCCCCTGCTTACTCCCCCTCCTTTATTTGCAAGGATGAAGCAGTATGAGCTACAGCAGTAAGGAAAATACAGATTTCCCTTCTTTTTCTGCTCATTTTCAAACAGTAGAAGACAAGTTACAAGTTCTCTTGTAACCAAGTATCACAATGTTAGGACAGGAGGTTATTGCATTTTGTATCCTGCAAAAGATGTGCAAAACACAGACAGGGTGGACTAACCAGCCTTTATTTAAGACTTTTATATACAACAGTGCTGGAAAAATAGTGTCTTCCTATTACATGCTTCTGTAAACAAGCAGGGTAAAAAGCTGTAAAATCTACATTTCAGTTACAGTGTAAATGGCACTCAGCTAACTGCACAGTAGTTTGGCTTCTAGGTGGAGAGAAGTTATCCAGCTGTCAATCAAGTATCACGCAATTGCTTGCTCACTCCCCCTCCTCCCTTGTAAAGAAAAGAATTAGAAAGTAAAGATAATCCTTGTGGATTGAGTTAACAGTTTAATAATGGAAACAAAATTAAAATAATAATAATAATAATAATACTGGTTAAGGAGAGCACAATACGATTGCTTGCCACCCACTATGACCAATGCCTAGCCTGTCCTTGAGCAGCTATCTGTGGCTCCCAGCCAATTCCACCAGTTTATATAGTGAGAATGACATTCCATGGTATGGAATATCTCTTTGGCCATTTCAGATCACCTGTCCTGACTATGTTCCCTCCTGGTGTCTTGGCAGAGCATGGGAATTTGAAAACACATTGATTCAGAGGAAGCACTATCTAGCAACAACTAACTAAAACATCAGCGTTATCAACATTATTCTCATACTAAATTCATAACACAACACTGTACCAGATACAAAGAAGAAAGTTACCTCTACTTCAGCTGAAAACAAGAGACCAGCTTGCACCTTTATCCTTCAGATAGAGGAAAAATCAGTCTCTGAGCTAAGGGTTAAGAAATAACCAAATGAGTGCTACTGCAGCTATGTGAGATGAAGCCTGGAGTCTGTCTGTGCCTCCAAAGTGTGGGTGTAGGGTACCTGCCTGACACTTTCAGAATCTGGCCTGGACACTGCCCTTCCCTTATGGTACAGGCTGCTTCTGCCTGTGAAAACAGTCTATTGCACTACTAGAAATACATTCTGGAAAGCTGAAGATCAGAAGACAGATATCTATTAGGTAGTCCAAAGAGAAAACTTTAGTTTAAAAAAAGAAGCAAAACTTTTCTTGTTCAGCCTAGAAATCTAGAGCACAGAACTGAACAAAACTTCTGGGCCAGAGCATCCAAACATCTGCACATACAATATAAACAGAAGAAGTTCTCTAATCCAAAGGCCTGTTTGAGAAGCCCACCTGTTATGGTTTGACTCTGGCTAAAATGCCGAGAGCCCACACACACATCCAAAATTTCTCAGAGAAGAAAAAAACCCCTTGACTTTTGTGATAAGGATTACAAGCAACTGTTTATTAACTATTTCACAAGCAAAACAGGCTCTAACTTAGAATATTAACTATTCACTACTACTAAAATCAGAGCTTAAGAGTTTAAGAATTTAAGAGTGAGAAGNGCATCTTCTCTTTCTCCTTCTCTCTGACCTTGGTGTTAATCAAACTTCTCACTCTCCTCTCTCTTAAGTGGCCATGATGTTCTGCTCAGCTTTTTTTTTCTTCTCCTTCTCCTTCTTAAATATGTTATCACAGAGGCATTATCAGTTGACCTTGGCTAGCTTGGAGCTAAGAAATTTCCAGCAGCTTCTTAAAGAAGCCTTTCTCCTAGCCCCCCCAGCTAATAAAAAACTCTGACTACTTAAAACCACAACACCACCACACTTCAAGGGAAATAAATACACCTTTTTGGTTCCCAAAAGTGAGAAGTCTGGCCCAGTCACACTCCCAGAACACAGACATGCAAAGAGGTTAGGTCAGGTCTCACTCATTCTCTAGGATATTATGAATAAAAGAAGGCTTAAGAATTTTTGAGGGGAAAGACAAATTGCCTCAAACATGAGTTTCTCAAATGTTCTTTGGAAGTCTTAGTGCTTTTGCTTATTAAATTTCTCCCAAAGCATTCACAGAGATTGTTCGGTTTATTAACATAGCTTATGAAAGATGTTGCACTAATTACTCAGTTCCACATGGTGTGTGAGGAGATATGGCATTAATAAATGTTGTTTATTATTAAAAAATAAAAAATTGTTGAGGAGGGAAGATATGCACTGCAATATGCTTGCTTATCAAGCCCTTGGTCTTGCAATCTTTTAAGTGCATCAGCATTTCCAGATGAATAAATTGTTTGTGAAGTGTTTGTTGTGCCTTAGTTGAGATGGATGACAGAAAATACCACTGTCAGATGTTCAACTTTCTCAAAGTTTAAACAAAAAACAAACCCAAACAAATCCAGACATTTAAGCACATGCACAACTAGCTGTGTTGGTCTTGCATAAATAGTTTTTCAGAACATACTGTCCCGAAGTGGAAAGATGTTTCTTAAATAACTTGGATTGAACTATATTCTCCTTATTGTACAGAGAACCGTTAAGAAGTTCTAAAAATCTTCTTTCCAAATAGGTTTTGGTCAGACTGCTTGGCAGCTCCTGGGTAATATGAGTTGATGAGTGTGGGTGGGTTTTCTGCTTTTATTTGTTTTGGGGTTTTGTTGCTGTGTTGTGGATTGGTTTTTTTGTTTTGTTTTGTTTTTTTTTTAAATCTTTGATGGGTCTAGGGGTGTTAATCTTCGAATTTTGGGGGTTTCTTTTGATTCTGTGAGTGTGGGGGGGTGTTAATCTTCAAATAACTAGAATCTGGAGGTTTACAAAGGGCTCCCAATAGAGGTAATAAGAGTTTTAACAAGGCACCTTCTTTGAGCTAGTTGTGTAATGAAGGGTTAATGTTTTTTAAACAGATTCCTGAATCTGTTTTGAAGATGGATGTGCTAGAATCTCTCATTATGTACACCTGTGCTACGTGCTTCTCTGATAGATGGGGCTTATATGTTTAGGCAGTTTTCTGCCATTAATTTCTAATTAGATACTTGTCATCAGTGTGAATTGGTGTGCTTTTGTTCAGCAACCCTACGATTGCTCTGTCCACCCTAAATAATGAACAGCTACCTTATAAGTAGATTAATAGAGGTAGTCCCATTACCTAAATTTATTTCAGTCACTGTGTTATAGTACACCTCATCAGAGATTTGTAAAATGAGGCAGCATTTTAATTAGCTGTTACACAGTATCTGATTCTTTTTGTTTTCTCAGCTATTCTTTTAACTGTGTGGGGTGGGTTGGTTGATTGGGGTTTTTTTGTCTTTGAGAAGGCCTTGACCTCTCTCTGGTGTTCTTGCACACAGCACAACTTTCTGTAAAATGTCACTGTGCTTAAGAGCAACAGCAAACATAGCAAACCTCTCACTGTATTGCCAGAGAAAATTATAACGGAAAATTCTCTGTTTTCTGCTTAATGCAAGGAGGAATATTTAACTTTTTTTTTTAAAGATGGTGACAGATACTGTGAGATGTGCAGTGTCAATTAGACCTTGTTACAGTTGCTTAGCCCAAATGATAAACGACTATGTAAAAGGGTAAGACAATAAGTAAACTAGAAAATTGAATTTAGAAAGAGAATTCAATGATCATTCTGAAAATGTTGGGAAAGTAAGAGTCCTAAATACCTGACCTGCCTTAGTTCCTTGAAGCATGAATGCAGAGAGGATAAAGGTGATCTTAGGCTCTGCTGTTCTACATCTCTGGATGGAAAACCCAATTCCTAGTCATAAAAGTTGCCACTATCACAGAACCACCATAATGAAAAAAACAAATCCCAAACATGAAGAGAAGCAAACAAGTTTGTGGTGGTATAGAAGAGATTTTATTTTCTCTCGAAACTGGATCTCATAGGTTAGTTTATAGCTTAGAGAAGTACATGTTATACATCTGTTTTAGCTATTCATCACATCTCAATGGGCACTATTGAGATTAAAGAAATAGAGTTATTTAAAAGGCTGTGCAGAATTTTGATCTACAGTGAACTCCAGTACACAGAGAAACTTTTCAGTTGTAGTTGTAGATGATATTTCAAGCAAAATGAAACAAAGGTCACAATAAGAATTGTCATTCACAGAGTCGCAGAATATGCTGAGTTGGAAGGGACCCACAAGGATCACTGAGTCCAATTCTTATCCTTGATCTATCCCCAAGAGTTACACCATGTACCTGAGAGTATTGTCCAAAAACTCTTCACCCCATGAGGAAGTTGTAACTGCAAAGTGGTCTCCCCTCAGTCTCCTCTTCTCCAAACTGAACATAACATTTTTTTAAAATTTCTTTGCTATAGCAATTAAGCAGCTAGCAGAGTAGCCATGCAGTGAGGTAGTATGTAGGTTCACATTGCTGTTTATTCCACAAAATGGAAGTTTAAACTAGAGCACAGAATTAATGTAACAGTGTAACAGTGCTCCATGAATTTTTTTTTTTTTTAATGAAATACCATGGTATAAAATTCAAAGATAAGGACGTTTATCACAATGCTGATGGTGTACAGAACAGCACAAAAAACTTGGTGTGATTCAGAACTTGACCCAAGGCATGGAAATCTAATTGAATGGGAGACTGTTGCAGTGAAACATTTGAACCAGAGTGTCTTAGGTATATGTTTTTTCTTCTGTTTGCATGAAGTGCATGTTTGGATGAATACAGCATGAATATCAATCCAAGGGAAATGTTTGTCAAAATTTAAACACAAAACTGTCTCTCTAGTAGTATGTCATCCAACTGTGTTTTCTAGTGGTCTAGGAAGCTTTTTTTTTTCTATTTGCTTATTTGTATCAACATACACAACTACCCTCATTCTGAGGATTAAGCACTAGAAGAGCAAAACATCAGTTTACCAATTTAATCTCTTTGGTTAGTAGCATTCCTAATCATAAAACTTTTTAGCATTTGAGCAAGCTGAATCTACCTGGGGTATTCACACTTAAGAGTACATCCTGATTTTAATGTATGTTTCCAGCTTGGAAAGTACAATTAATGCTTACACAAGAAGTGAAAATAAAACAGTAGTCAACATTTCCTGTGCAGAGATAAAAGACAAAGAAGGGCAAGGGGAGACAGGACATGGTCTGAAGATAGAGCTGGGTCATTGATTGCTACTGGGTGAAATGGGAAGCATGGGGGAAGTGGCAGCCACATTGGGATCCAATCCTTCAGATGCCATACAACCTGACCTCTCTCACACTGATAGCAATAGGAATGAACAGCTTGATGTTTTATTTTAGTATTTTTTTGTTGTCTCTCTAAGTGTAGATCTCCAAACTAGAGATTCGGTGATGTTGTTATTAGTGTTGAGTAGAACAGAACCTTTGCCTGACATAAATGCAGCACACCTACACAATTTCATCTGCATTAGATGGTGGTTTTGGTGAGAAGAATTCCTACTTAGTTCTTGTGCACTTGAAACTCCAGTCCTTAGAGCCTGTGGTCCTTGTTTTGCAGCTGGGTGTAAGATTCACCAAGAGAAAATCAATCACTTCATTCTTTATTGTCTTTCATCTTCTTGCACCACTTGTCTAATTTATCATAGTCACACTGACTTTGTCCTCCAGAATGTTTTGCTACTTCTTCATCTTGGTGTCATCTATGTACCTCCTTTTTTCATAGTTTTTATATGAATACTATATCTGTTCTTCCCTCAAAGTCATCAGGGGAGATGCAGAAGATAGACCAGCTCAAGATACATAGGTTCTTTGCTTTGGAGATATTTTTCTAAGCCTAGCAATAATCTTTGCTAGTATGTTTTATTGCAACTGGCCACATATCTCATCCATGCTTGTGTATATAGCCTCCCAGATATGAGGTTTTTAATTTGATCAAGGTCAAACAATCTCAGGCCCACTGCTTCCTCTTTATCTTGGTTCTCATTCTTACTAATGGAGTCCCTCAAGCCAGAGCTCTCTATTCATGAAGTCCCTTGCACATGCCCTTTCAACAGGGATATGTCTAATTATCTTTTAAAGCTATCTAAACTATTTAAAGCAAAGAGTTAAATGCACCAGCCTGAACAAAGTATACCCTGACTGGTAACTGAAGTCTAGTATCCCACAAGCCATTTGCACCAACATGAGTTTGTTCTTTGAGATCAAAGCAGGTTCCAATCACTCCAAATAGTGCTAAGGAAGTATACATTTAAGCAAAATTTTCTCTTTGTTGAATAATACCTCCTAGTCTTGTATAATTCTGGAGAGGTCTAAAATGGCAAGTGGCTTTTAGTATTAGCCTAAAATGTTACAGTAGAAAAAGGTTAATTTTTTTACAATTGCTGCTGCTTTTGCTTAGTGTCTGCTCAGTGTGTAATGCCATTAGCTTTACAATTTCAAATTGTAAAGTTCAATTACTTGATAATGATTATAACCATTACAAGATTGTGTTATCTATTTTCTGTATTTACTTAAAATTTTATCTAAGAATTTTAGGCAAGTGACGCACTATTTTTAAGTTTGCATAGGAATCTTTTTTCATTTCTTTTGAGCCTTAACACTGTGCCTGAGTGGAACAGCAATCACGTCTCATGCAGTTTAGACAAAACAAGCAATGTCCGTCATGATTTTAGCACATCATTAATTAAGAATCTGCAAGCTATTTAGCTAAAATTTCTAGAAAGACCAAAAAATTTCTTGTTTCAGATCTGTTGTTCAATTGACCTTGAATGTCAGAGATTGACTTGTGATCTCAGGGAGCAATACACATTTGTCTACAATATGGATCTCTCCTATGTTTTTTGAAGCTGAACACAAAAGTGCCAATTGTTCTCCAAAATCTTATCTGTGCTTGAATGCTAAACATAAGATGCTATTTGAAGTATGACAACGTATTTTTGGCATGTCTGTAAGCTATAGCTCTTGGTACTATCAAGCAGTAAGGGGGGCAAAGGTCTCCAGGCTGCAAGATTTTACACTTGGTAAAATAACAGTCTAAAATATTCTGTTTTGAAATCATTAAGCAGGAAAATTGAACT
>WEIV01000331.1:4628-34589 GCA_013390005.1 Calyptomena viridis | reverse complement strand
TTGTGCTTTATGGTGAACTCGCCACCGGCTGCCGCAATAGAGGAGCCCCAAAGAGGAGATACAAGGACTCCTTGAAACAACACCTTAGTCTTGGCCATATCCACCACCATCAGTGATCCACTCTGGCCTCAAATCGGGAATCATGGAGACACACCATGTATAACGCTGCTGCCTCCTTTGAAAACTCATATAGAATTAGCCTTGAGGAGAAAAGACAACGCAGAAAGACCTGTGCCTCGTCAATTCCACCTAAGGAGACTTTTGGATGTGCCTTTTGTTCCCGGACTTGTCTATCCTGTATTGGCCTTTTTAGCCATCAGCGCGCTTGTAGCAAGCATGGGTAGAGCCCTTCCCATATCTTCGTTTGCAAAGTTTAGCCATGATGAAATGTTGGGCAGAATTTCTTTTTTTTTGTGCATTCTGTGTTTGGACAAAAAATATTTGGAAATAAATGTTCCTATAACTCTTTTCTAAATGTTTCAGTGCTGTTGCACATAAATTATTTTAAAATTTATGCTGCAGTATTTTCTCTGAACAGGAAGTCTAGAAAGGTTTTAATTTATAAAACAACCCAACAAACTCTTGAGAGGTAGAGAAAACACACAGGTATTCAGTAAGCACTTCCATATTTTACAGTAATTTTAAGCTTGTAGTTCCCGTTATCTTTTCTTTGGGAAAACCAAGGTCCCACTGTTCAGTGGGATGCTTCTTCTGAAATGGGCTTGTTTTCGTGTCAGCTGGTACTGAGGCTTCACTTCTTCCAAGTCTTTCTCCCAAGAAAAAAAGCAGTGAATGAGGACATGGGCCCAAGAATAGCAAAATAGGAGGTGAACTAAGGGCAGGCAATGAGTAGAAAGGAATGTGAAACTGCAGGTACTATTTCCATGATGAATTCATAAAAGCTGCTTGTAATTGCATGCTGTCTTCTTCAAGCATTCACACACAGGTGTTTAGCGCTGATGTTTAGTTCCTGGTTGTGCCATCTCTGCTCCTGCACTTAAACTTGCACAGCTCACCTCCCACCAAAATAATTTTTCTTGGTAGTTTCAATTTTCATTTACGTGTGACTACATTTCCAAGCTAGGTTAACCCGAAAGAATTCAAATCAACAGTGATGATGCAACTCAAAGGACTTTGTCTCATATTGTGAACTGCTGGTAAGGCCTCTGGCCAAAAGTTTTGGTATGCTTTCTCTCTAAAGAAGTGCTGTGGCCTCTCAGCCATGTTTATCCCATCTAGCTGAGCCAGTTCATGAAACATGAACTTTCATGATCCTCCCTCAATTACATGTTTCAAAACCCAGCAACCTTCAGAGGTTATTTGCAAGTAAATAATTGATGTGCATTAACCTTCGTAAATGTACATCTTTGTAAATGTTTTGAAAATTTGATAAAAGTGATGAAACACCTTCTGACACCTTCCAGAGTTCATCAGTTTGGTAGTGGCATTGCTATGGTACCTTTTGAGTAAATTTTATTACTATTACTGTCTATCTTTTAAAACTTAGCTTATTCCACAGTAGAGAACAGGATCCTGAAAGGGCTTTTGGGTAGTACCCAAAAAACTGTCAAAACTTCCTAAGCATTTCTCAGCATAGAAAATGCTGAGAATCTATAGTAATATCTATAGATGGCATTAGCTTCATTCTGTTGTAATACCAGGCAATATCTGGTACACTGGAAGAAAAAGATCATTATTCTCAGTCGCTCGCATATGCTCATTGTAAGCTCCAAATGGAAGCTTCTTTGATGCACAAAATAAATCTCTTCTGCTAGGCATCAGTCAGTGAGGGTTTAGTGAAATAAATGAATGCAAATAACACTAACACATTCTGCAATGGTCTCAGATTTGCTTTGCAGATTTGTAGCGGACAATCCTTTGTAAAGCCTTGAAATATTCACTTTCTTTACATTAAAATGCGTTACAATTCTCTCTCTACCTGTGTGCTTTGTTTTCTTTACTGTCGACTTTAATACATAACTTCAGAATAAAAATAAAAATGGAATTGAAAGAGTATGGCAAACTAATGGCCTCAGGCTTGACACCATTGCAAACCATACATCTTACTGAGACCTTTTCCCTTGGTTAGATGTGAGGTTTTTGAGCTGCCTCATTGCTGCGAAAAGCATTCTTAAAATATAAATTTACACAATTGTATTATTGCAACAATTTGAATTTGGGAGCTAGTTGTCAGGACTAGCATAATTTTCAACTGCTGCACAAAATACATTTTTAGCATTCCTTAAGTATATGCTAAAAACTCAGGGAGCTTCTTAAGTGGGGAAAATATTTTGAAACAGTATTTTGAGTTGAATCCAATGTCCTTGGCTAGAAAGAGAGGAAAAGAGATCTTTCAAGTTGTCATTAAAATATGAGTGCGTCTGTTTTTATGATGAATGAACAGCAAGGATGAGAAAGAAGAGCAGAAAGCTGAAAGGATCCCCTAAGGTTACCGAGATGCTGCAGAGACAGTGCAAGGCTTTCCTCAGCTCAGGATTTATTCCCTGTCTCAAGAGATCACCAATTCTGGTAGCATTTCTTTTCCAACAGCAGGATGAGGAAGTGAAACAATTTATTACCCCTAGCACTGGCTCAAGGCCATCAGTAAACCTGGGACCCTGTTCTGTGAGTGACAGCACAGGGTAGACTGGGCTGAAAAGGAAGGGAAGCGCATGTCTGAACCTCTTGGATTTCAGTGTCTGTCTCTGCATATGTAAAAACCCTACATCTTGCAAACAGCTGCATTTGCAGTCTTCATAGAACGGTTGGGTTGGAAGGAACCTTAAAGATCTTCTAATTCTACCTGCCCTGCCCTGCCTTCCACTAGACCAGGTTGCTCAAATCCCCAGTCAACCTTGAAAACTTCTGGAGATGGGTCATCTACTCTACGGGCAATCTGTTGCAGTGTCTCAGCAACATCATTATGAATATTTTTTCCTAATATCTAATCTAAAGCTATCCTTTTTTAGTTTAAAGCTGTTACCCCTTTCACACGGCCATGTAAAAGTCTTGCTCAAATAATTAAGGCTTGCCTTAATTATTGTAAGGCGTTGAATAGAGACTCTATTTCACTCTGCCTGCAAGATAAAGACACTCTGTGTCTTTGTTCTCTATACTTTTGCTATGGAGTTTCTTGAGATTGCTTACATGGTGAAACAAGACTCATAAGGCTCTAAGAGAGACACAGCTGATTAATAATTTAACAACCAGTTTCTTAAAGGCTAAACAAAAACACTGGGTGCCATTCAGAATTATAGAATCATAGCGTGCTTTGGGTTAGAAGGGACATTTAAGTTATCTAGTCTACTCTCCCTGCCACAGGCAGGGACATCTTCAAATCATGTGAGATAGCTCAGAGTCCTGCCCAATCTGACCTTGAATGTTTCCAGGCATGGGGCACCTCTCTGGGCAAATCATTCCAGTGTTTCATCACCCTCACCGTAAAAAATTGTCAACCTTTTATCTAGTCTAAATCTATCCTTTTTTAATTTAAAACCATTACCCCTTGTCCTATTCCTACAGGCCTTTCTGAAAAATCTGTCCTCATCTTTCTTATAGTCCTACTTTAACTACTGGAAGGCTGCAACGAGGTTTCCATGAAGCCTCTTATTCTCCAGGCTGAACAACCTTGGTTCTCTCAACCTGTTCTCTCAACCTAGGAGAAATGTTTCAGCTCTCTGACAAGTTTTGTGGCCTTTCTCTGCACCTGCTCATTGGGTTTTTAGCCATTTTAGACATATTTATGGGACTAAAGTGACCTCCCATCTATTTTAATCAGAATTTTTTTTCAAACTCCTTTATTAAGCCTCAATATTTTTCTTATTTGGGAAGTGGAACTTGCCTGTAGTGAGTCTTAAAAACTCCTAGTCTTAGTGATGTTGAACATTACACGTGTTACTGTGGAGTTTCAAAATTATTCGACTGCAGCTAAACTTCTGCATTGATGAAAATGTAATTCTACTTTATGTGAAAGAACTCAGAAAAAGAAAACTTGTAGCTGAGAAAAAAAAGCCTGATGCTTAGGTAGCTGAGGTGTTAAAAACATCCTCCGCAAAGACACATTAGGATACAGGAATGTATCAGATAAGATAGAGGAAGCTAAAGGCAGAAGGCAATGCGTCATGTCTTCACTGCTTATTAGCTGGTTATTCTTGGTGCTTGTTGGGAGTTTCCTCAAGAAGAGGCTTTACTTCAAGGTGCCATTGTGTCACAGTGGTCAGTACAGTAATAAGCCTGTTGAACACCCTTAAATTATGTGTGAAGGGAAGGGGGATAAGGGAGCTTTATTCTTTAAGCAGTGATTCCTTAAACAAAATACCATATAATAAGGAGAACTGATTGAATTTAGCCAACTGTTATGTCACCATAGCAACCATGATGGCTCCACAATGAAAATAATCTGTTTTTTTCCAGGAATTAGAATGCTTTTTCTCTTTCTTGGCGGGAAAAAATGTAGCAGATCCACTAGGATCTTGCATTTGAAGGAAGAAATAATTTTGTTTTGTTTTAAATATTGTGATAGGAAGAAAAGATGTGGATGCTTTGTGCACTGCATTGGCAGAGTTTCCTGTATAGCCATATGTTATCTTCAGTGGGAGCATTGGGAAAGCAAAACAATTGCACGCTGCCTAACCAGAAAAAAAATGTCTTGACAGTTATTACTGGTTTATTTGTTTATCTGTTTAGTTTTAACCTTTTGCACTTAGAGGTCATGAACCTGAAAGAGTGATCAATAAGGTTAGACCCTTTTACTGACTTACTGTCTTTTTTTTTTTTGGTTACGTCAAAAAGCTACAGCTAAACTATTCTTTTTATGATGTGGTATATAAATGGAATAAAAATTTTGCTGATATTTAAAACATGCCTTCCGCTACAGTGAGTTATAGCAATAGACAGAAAATGACCCAATAGACTAATCCAGTAGAAGTGTCTTACCTAATTTGATGCCTTCAGTTGAGGAAACTGCCATGAAAATTGGGTAATAATAAACTGTTGGCCTGGGATCAGTATCAGACAATTTCACATGTCCATTAATTGTCTCTTTTTGTACAACAAGCAGTTCTCACTAATGGTAAACTGTGGTTTCTTGCAATGATTTAATAAGTTTGGTCATGACTAGAAAAATTATTTTAATACAAAAAATAACCCCTCTTAATCAGCTATAGCTGACTTAAAGAGAGCAAATTTTTAGCAATTTCTTTTGGAAAGAGGAAGGAATCCTATACAGCTAAGAGGCGTATTTGTATGTGTCCTGTACTGTATTCAGAGAGGACAAATGCTTCATTTTTCTCCTCCAAGCAGGATGTCACTGGGCTTTCTGAGCAGCATTTATGAAAAAAAAAGTGAGATTGTAACTTTATAGTGAAGGCAGGGAAAAGGCTGTTCAGAAAACCAGAGTGGAGATTGCAGGGGTGCTGCAGGCTCCCCTGGGGATGCACAAAATTATTGCTAGCACTGAGCAAGACAGAGCAGTGCTGGAGTCAGGGGAAAAGCACAGCTCAGCTGATGCAATGCTAAACCTTTTACTAAAAAGTTTTGCCTCACAGCAATGTCAGACTGATGCTCTCCTTCCGCACCAAGTTTGGTGGGACTGGAGGTACAGAGGGGAGCACTGCTTTATGGCACACGGGATACCTAACGTGTGACCAGGGGCACGGTGTTGGCCAGATAACCAAAGACAGCTGTCGATCCTTGTTTGGGATTACAAGTGCTCTGTCCTTTTGCAAAATGGATCATGGTAGAGACAGCTAGGAGTCTCAAGTCCAGGCATGTTTGTAAATGTCTCTTTCCTTTATCGTCTTCATTAATAAAACATTAATACTAATAACAGGCTCCATCAGTGGGTCACAGAGCAAAAGCAATGCCTGCAGCTTTGTATCTTCTTTCAAAATTCTGCCTCTGTCCCTGAATGATGGATTAGCTGCTGAACAGCTCTGTCAGTGCTACCTAGCTCTGAACTGATGATACCACTTTCCCACAATTAATTCAAGTGTTACAGCAAGGCTGACCTGCCTAATTAACGTGAAATAGCATTCAAGTTAGCACAAGTATATTGTCTGTCTCTTTATTGCTTTTAATTTACTGACAGAAAAATCACTGAAAACACAGATCTTGGCGAGATAGTTTAAAGAGCATGATTATTCTGGAATACTGGGCTGCCTTTGGCCAGCTGTGGCACTTGTAGTCATGCTGAGTTGAAGCTGGCCTATTTTAGCTCCCCTTCAGTAGCGTTTTTGCTTCCCTGAAGGTGTGATGTCAAGTGTTATTAATAGCTAAATTGCCTAACGTCTTATAAAAGCTGTATATTTCCTTGGATTTCATTCTTTTAGTACTGGTTTTCCACAGAGCGGGATATGGGGTTGTGCTTGGGGGTACAACTGTGGAGAAAATCGTGGCAGGGGAACATGGTGGAAAAATATAGACTCAACATACATAACACTTGTGACTTTAAGGTTTTCAATGCTCCTGGAAATGCATAATAGGGTTCTTCACTTTTATTTTTATTTTACTTTTTTTATCAAGCTTTGAGTATTGTAGCGTCTATGTTGTATGCTAGAGATGATGGTTCGTGTTGTTCTGAACATCTAGACACATGCATAGGGAGGAATCCTGCTTTCTCTCCTCCATTAGCCAGACACATGCACCTCTAACTGCATAGTGTTAATCATCATGATGTTTCTCCTTAGAAACCATGGTATTCAGAAGATGATTTTGTGCTAATTGTTTAAATGACGTTAGACATTGAAGATAGCACACTAGCACCTATGAAACAAGTTGAGAGACACCCTGCAAGCAGATCCTCATGTACCATTTCTCACATCCATTTGAGGACATTTTTCTGCGAATTTCTAATGATTTGTATTTTCAATCACAAACCAAAACGACAGAAGATATCATAATTTAGTAAAAGCATTTCACAAAATGTGTGAATCAATAGGGAATTTTAGCAAGATGTTAAGTTGCTAAATGAAAAGAGGCAGCTCTTTTAAAGAAGATTGGGGGGGGATTGATTTTGATTGTAGTTTTTCCATTCCATCCTTGAATTCTTCTAGCTACTTTCCAAAGTGCTGCACCAAAATGCTCAATCCAATTAATTGCGAAGTGCCTATAAATCTCTGACTTTTAACTGGATCAATAGTTTCCCATTTGCTATCTGTTTCCACAGTGTACCAAATACTATGGTACCAAACTGTAAAGACCATCTAAAAAGAACAAGCATCAGTTGGACTAACCCACGTAATACACAAGCAATTGCTCTATGACACAGTGTTTGCTACTTGTTATATGTCATTCCTGGAAAATAACATAAGTTATTGGTCTTTTGGGGGTTTTCAGCTGTCTTTCAATCACTAATTCATTGCTAATCTAAAATTTGTAGTAGTACAAGAGATTTTCCACACTGGCTCTTTTCCTATGTTTCTCTAAAACTCATAAAATTGTTATTTTCCTTGTTTTGCTTCCTCCCTTGTTCTCCTGTGCTCCAGATAAAACTCATTATTGTGGAAATGGAAGAGTTGCTCTTATCTACAAGTTGTTTCAATAGCACCTTATGTCAATATTAGTATATTGCAGAGTGCTACCATATGAACATTGAATTTTCTAGTATTTTTTAACAATACCTCCAGTGAATCTTGTCTTGAATTTCGAGAAGACTTGAGTCATGTTGCTAAGAAATACTTATCTTTAATAGCAGAACTGATACCTTTTGCAGTGATTCTTTCTAATCGTCAGTTAGGCAAATCTCCTTTTTTAAAAAGAAAAACCCAAACATCAAATCCATAGCATTTTTATCTTATTGGTAAATGAAACTGGCCTACCAGGATTCAAAAGTATTTTTAATCAGTAATGTTGGATGGAGCTCTGAGCAAGCTGCTCTAGTGGAAGGTGTTCTTGCCCATGGCAGTTGTGTTGGAACTAGATGATCTTTAAGGTTCCTTCCAATCCAAACCATTCTATGATTTATAAAACTCACAAAAAGCAAATGCATGGCAAAACTTTCCTTCTTATTGCTGGGGCTGCCCATCGTTCACCTGCTCTATGTGTACATTGTGCTGTGAAGCTTTACTGGGCGGCCCTTAGGGCCTTCTTGTGGGTCTGTCCAAAGGAGATGTGGATTTGGAAGGCCAGGGATGGCCCAGAGTCCTGGCAGCTGCCATCACCCCTGGAGCAGGAAGTGTCCCTGGGGAAGGTTCCACTAGCCTGCAACACAGCTGTCTGGCACAAGGAGAGCATCTCATCTTAACTCATTTCAAGTGACTCAAAATGGTACTCAGTGTGCCTGCTGTGCTCTCCATTTCACATTAGGCTGGTTTTACTAGTCTGCAAGTGCATTGCAGCTGATTTGGGCCAGGCTTTTCTATGGGTGGTTAGAAGTAACCATCTGTGATTATTCCTATTTGGTTCAGGAATATGTATTTTTCTTTGCATGTCATATTTCTCCACCCACTCTCCTTTGCTTAGAGGTGTTTAAAAATGTTTGGAATGGAAACACATGAAAAATATTTAGTCACAGCAACAGCCTTGTGTGGAGTGTTCTGTTTAGCAAGAAGTCTATATAACCTGCATGTCAGCAACCACTTGGAGCCATTACATGAGCTGTTATCGCTAATCACTCCAGGATATTTTATCCTCTAGGAATAACACTGACAGCCTTGCCTAGACTAACACAGCATAGTTTTCACTCCTTAGACCATGTCTTGGAGTAGAGAGAAACATGGCTGTGCTTGATCCTAAGATCTGGTAGATATGGGTTTTAATAGCAATCAGCATGCAGCTGTTTTCATAATTGTTTAAAAATCATATTCAGAGTGTCTAAAAAAACTGGAGCAGGAGTCGGTGTGATCCAATTTAGAATGCATAGCAACATTGGTGTACTAATTATAATTTTGCCGTAAGCAATTGTCGCAGTCATAAAACTGCCAGTCTGTTTGGTGGTGGGCAACTTTCTATTTCATTGGCATCTGGCAGAATCAGCAGAGGACGATTAGCTTGCCAGACTGCCAGCTGCGTGCCAGACCAAAAAATTATCAATGTTGAGGTAGGCCAGAGAAATCAGTGAATTCTGCAACGGAGATGGTGGGCTTAAGCACTTAAAAAACGGAATATCATTTGGCATTTAACAAATAAGGTTGCAAATGCTTCGTGTTGGTTCTTAAAAAGCTTAATGTTGCTCTCAAGCTATTCTGTACTCTAGAACACAAAAAATTCTGATATTTTTATACCTAGAAATACCTGGGGTGTTTTTGTAGCAGGTATGTAAACTAGATTTGCCATTAGTTTAATGTATCAGAGAGCACACTGTTGTACTGTTTCAGGAAAAAACTGATGACCAACACATAACTTTCACTTTTCTTCATCCCAGAGATGGAGATACACCTCTCATAAGTCATATACTTACCTGAAGTCCATTGGACATTTTCCAGTGACACACTGGCACTGCGAAAATGCCATTTTGAAGCAGGCACAATGTGAAAGCATCATTCTTTCATCGTCATCATCATCACCATCATCATCATCATCATCATCATCATCATCATCATCATCATGCAGAGCTTTCAGCCCAATTCTAGTATTCCATTTCTATAATGTGGCAAATTTTATTTAAACTTTATATGAAAACACGCAAAATGGAAAAATATTTTTTTGAACCTTTCATAAGGTGTCAAAGGATTTAAACTCATAAAGAATATAACTTCCTCTCTGCCTTCACCCCCTTGAATACAGAACAGAAGTCTGCTTTAAAATTTCTATGTTTATCAGTCAGACATTACTATCAGATGCAGTATTGGCAAGGCCCTCTCTTTCCCCCTCACGGCTGATGCCTGAACAGCCATGGGAAACCTCCCTGGAGGGAAGCTCTATTGTCATCTCATTATTTACCTCTGCAGCCAACTGGTTCTGCCTCCTCAGGCAGACCTGAAGGGTGCCATACCCCTTCTTTTCCCTAAATGCATGATTTTTTTTCTGTATTATAATATATGAAGTATTGAAAAATTCGTAACATTTTGCATGAAGAGGTTCAAATTGATTTTAGGAGATAAAAGTTATCTGGAGCAAGAAGTGTTTTATCTTACTGTGTTTGTACACCTTGTCTCAGTGAAATTTTTGATCTTTTAGTTTTGTTGCTTATTGTATGCAAGTCATTTATGGAAAGAAATCTTTTCATTTTAGTGGCTGAATTATGAGTGTTCATCATCTCTCTGTATCAAATGGGTCAAAAGCTTACCCTCACAGCAAATCTTTGATCAAATACAATATACCTATCTAAACATTCATCCCAGAGAAGGAGGCAACTGAGTTCTTTCTTGGGGATATTTTGAGGCTGCATTATCCATGGTGCAATGCTTAGTTGATGGTGGCACAAAGGGCAATCAACTAAGTGAAAAAATTATTATAGGGCAGTCTAGGCATGTTTTCTTCTTAGAGATAAAATTAAGGCAATAGCACAGGTTTGCAATACCTATTTGCACTGTTATACTTTACATTTTTAAGCTAGTACAGATATAATTGTAAAATGATAATCAAAGAAATAGTAAAAACTGTAAAAGGATTACTTCACTGGAACTTTGTATTTTTTACTTCCCCTGGAGGCAAGAGCCCCATGCAGTTGTGCTTATAGGTCCTTCACTGAGCTCTGTTCCAAATCTAACATAACTTACTTTGGTTTGAAGTACACTAAAACTTTATCTACTCCTTAATTTACAATAGTAAATTAAATTGGATATTGGGAATTTTCACCTGCATGTCATGCCACAAATAACTTCTTGAAAATATTTTGCAAAGAAAGATAGGCTTTCACAGTAAGTTTACTAATGAGGTGATTGAAGTGGAAGGATTTTAGTCATTGTTGTTTGTCATGGAAACATTATTTTCTAAATTTCCAGGAATTTAAAGGCTTCCTTGCTTTAATCTCTAGTATACGTGTATTTAGCATATTATATTGTGGTGATGCGTGTTTTAAGTTTACCCCTATTTCATGTACAATCCTGTAAAGTTCTGTTATCCCCCAGTTTGTTTGTAAATGGACTCTTCGGTCACCCCTTTTCTCTGCATTCAGTGGTTTTCCCCAAAAGTTGTATCCTCCCCTTGAAATGTATCCCTTGTCCCAACTCCTCCTACCTTATCCCTTATATGTGTCCCAACCCCTTCTTCCTTCTAGAATGTTCCCTGTCAATCCTGGCTACTCAGTGAGTCATTGGCTTGCCTAGCAGGCCCCTGGTCCCAAGTTTCGTCAGTCCTCCCCTAATCTCTCCTACCCTTCACCCTTATTGGATCCTTCCCACTCTCCTCCCCCCATTCAGCCCCACTATGTAAGTCTGTGCACTGAGTCAGTTCCCAGTTGCTCCCCTAAGGTCTGGAAGCCCTGCAAGCACGTTGCTCGTAGGGTGCTAATAAACCTTATTTCTCCCAACTGGAAAGAGTCACCTGCTACTTCTTGCCCACCAATAGCTGACCTTCAAGGGGTTGTCTGGGTCAGTTAGAGCCCAGTCAGTCCTTAGGCGCCTCCTGGCAAGCCCTCTCTCAGTGGAGAGGCTTTGTGCCTAAAGGTGCCCCACTCCTAGCATGTGCCCTCCAGCCGGTGGCCGAAGGTAGCCAGGGCTGAAGCAGGAGTTTGGGGTGGTGGCCAACCGGAGGAACTGTGGCATTATATAACTGTGACTACGAATAGAGAGGCTCACAAAAGGCCTCCCAGACTAAATTCATGTGTGAAAAAGAACATATATTGCAAAATCTCATTTAATTTTTTTAGTATAAGTAGTAGCAGTGGATTATGGTAGATAAATCTCAGCAATAATTGCAGTGGCTACCCACCATGTAGTTAAAAGTAAGTACCTTACCAAAATTACCAACTAGATTCAAATACCAGTTAAAAAGTAATTGTCAGACATGTTTTATTACTCTAAATAAAACAAATTGTATTTGTTTTTCTAACCCAGTCAATATATGTTAAGTATGTGAACATTGAAAGGAATGTTGTATAAGCCAGAAGAAACATTGGGACACTCTTCCATTCCTTCTTCCCTTCCCCCACACCTGCTTTTGTGTTCATTCCTGGACAAAAACTAAAGAAGGAACAAGGCTTTCTGTGTTGGCATTGTGAATTGCAGCATAACTACAAAAAAGCTCTTGTCCTTTAAATGACTGCTCTGGTTAGCAGACGGAAGTAGGGCTTGCTTTGAGCTAGGAACAGGCAGCAAGAGCAGAAAATAATGACAGAGGGCATAGATATCCTGCTGAAGGCAGCGCTTGTCCTGTCCATATGCCCTCTAACAGTCAACAAATTATTTTGTGTGGAAAACACTGGCTACTCTTTCTGCATCATTTTCTCTGTGTAAGAGAGAAGATGTAAAGAATAATGTGATGTGGGGGAAGGGAGGAAAGATCTCTGCAAAGCAGTTTCCAGCATGGTATCATAGAGGGGGAAAGGGAAAATCTTTTGGGAAAGTGCTACTGCAGGTGAATAGGTACATTCAGAAAGATTAGCATCTCTCTGTAAGATGCGCCTGGCTCATCTTTAATTACTGTTGGCTCCTACTAAGTCTACAGCTATGGTACAGGAATATAACTGCAAGGTTGTTCTGCCACTTGGGGAAAGACTAACCCAAAGTTTTTGATCAAGCAGAGCACCAAAAAAGTAAGAAGGATTTGTAGGGAGAAGGAATACCTTTTCCTTAGACTTACTAATAGAGCTGAACAAAACAAGAGCTTTTATATCAGAGTGACTTTATTAGTTTCTTAAGGAATGGTGGCTTCAAGCTTGCCATGTAATATTTACAGCTACCGTTACCTGGTTTTCCCTGCAAAGCTTGATTTGCTCTTATCCTTAGGCTGTCATGCTGCAAACCTAGTGCTACATGTTAAAAAGAACACATAATGTGAATAAAAAAAAATTAAAGTCATATTTATTTTGGAATTTCAATTAATGCTTGATCATTATCTCTTCCTCTTTCACATCTCTTGCTTTTTGTGAAGCAAGTTTGAAAAGGACCAGATTGCTGCAGCGGTTAAACCCACATAAGCCTAAAGTCAGCAGTGCACCAGGTCCTTCACATGCTTCTAGGCTGGGTCTCTTATCATATCACCAGAAGTTTTTAACCAGCCATGAAAGTCTGAGAGGACTTTATCACATGTGTGAAGAGATATATTACTGCAGACTTGTCTTAGGTAAGTTAATGATATTAATCATGAAAATACTGTGTTAATAGTTAAAATAGTTAAAAGGTCAACTCAGAGTAAAATTTTCTCCATGGATCCTCTGTCAGGAATAGTGAGAGAGATTTCAGTTAGAATAAGGTTTCAAAACCTTGATCTTTACACGACTTCAAATTTTGTCTTTGGAGAAATAGATAATGCATTTGGCTGCAGGAGCAAGAAGCAAGAGAAATCCTTGACACTTCTTTTTCTTTTGTAAATACTATTAAAGAAGGCAAATGATGACCTCTTTCAGACATGGAGACCTCAGTCTTGGCATTTACATTAGGAAGGTTGGAAACACTGGCAAGGCTTGATTTATATACAAAGGCAGTGATGCTTACTGTTAACATGATGAAATTCGTGATGTTGTCTGACATGAGATCACAGGAATTTCAGAAGAGCACTGCCAAGATGAAAGGATGAGAAAACTAAGTAGACTGATATAGGAAAAGTATATTTGGGGCCACTCAGACACTTCCCAAGAGGTTTGATTCTGTTCAGAAAAAATACCTAGACATCATCAGAAGAAAATCGAAGGTACTGTTATGGACAAAACCTGTCAATAGGAGTGTTGAAAGTACTTTAGAAAAATATATAACCTTTTCTTATTTGAAGTGGATTTCTATAACTGAATTTCTAAAACCATTATAAAGGTAAGCGCCGGTAGACAATCTTTACTTTGAGTTAATGGTTTCCTGGGGAAATGAGGAGCTTCTCTGTGAAACTTAGTCACGAGTTGATGGGACGAAGAGTTTAGCTGGATTCAACAAAGAAGCAAAAGCATATAATTTGGCCCTTTATAGACAGCTATCTTCACACCTTATATAACTCAGTTAGCTTGTTATATAGAAATTTGAAGTTGCTTAAAGAGGGCAGGAAAATAACAGAAGCCAGAGAAAGCTTATACCCTTTCTCCTTACAGAAAAACTCTTATGTATGCACTAAAAAAATTGACCTCTGGGGAAAAAAACCCACTCTGGTCCACTGTTAGTGCTCTGCTGGGGAGCAATGGGGTGATTTTGAGGAGGTCCATGGTATTTCACTTCAGTGCTGCCCACACATTATTGCAGTTCACTGCTCTGCTGGCTTTGTGGATTGAGATATTTCTGTCAGTTAAAAATTTTATAGAGGGCATGTCTTTGTGAAACTACTTCCTGGGTTTCAGGGGTTTGAGAAGAGCTGAATGAGGACACAAGAGAAGTAATCTTAACTTTGGCTTAAAACATTTTTGGGGAGATGTTTAACCGTAGACTTCAAGGCCATGAGGTACCAGGACAGAGTCTAGTTGACTTCAGTGAAAAAATACTGTGCAAAATTTGGACATTTGTAGACAAGTGGCATCTACAGTGACACCTGCAGAAGAGATTTCAATCCAGGGGCAGATACATGTAAAATACTTAGTTGCTTGCCTTTTCTACATTTTTTTAAAGCATATTCAATATAAAAATATTGATGGGGGGGGTTCTTTTTTTTTTAATATTCAAAATTTATGTGGAATTTTTAACTGCATAAGCAAATCCTTCCTTGGTGGCATAGTAGCATGCTGCCCCATCGCAATATAGTTGTGTCACAGATGAAAATGGACATGGCAAATTATTTGTCTTGGAGATTTATTTTCTTTTTAAATGAGTTGAAAAGAAACTCCTAATATGGAAAGGGTCTATTTTTAGTAAAATATTCACAAAACTATTGCAGCAGATTAAACTAACTTATGAGGAATGGACCTTTTCCTGTGGGGGACATGATTGTTTGTTGTGTCCTACAATTGTTCGTGCTTCTGATAATGAAAATATTTTCTTGATAATGTGATTTGGTGGTGTTGCCTAAATCAGTCATTTTTCAACCTACTCTGCCATCTAAAGCTTGAAAAATCCAGGAGTTCTAGGGAATCAGTCTTATAAAATTTGTAACTCAGCAATTTATCTTCACTGATTTGTGTTTAGAATTCACTCTGTGTAATGGAAATTTGTATTCAAGATAATATTAATTAAGGTTACTAAAGTTCTAGAGCTGAAATGTAGCTATATACATTGTGGAGAAGAACTGCTGCTGCTCCATACTTCCCAAACAACATTTTGATTCCATCACTTTCTGAAACACGAAGGCTGGAGTTTCACTGAAAGTTGTTTCCCAGCTGTCTCCCAGCCTGTCTTCCAATGCTTCCTACCTGTGCAATGGATATTTCCTTGACCTGTAAGCACTGCCTTTCTCAAAAATTTCCTTCCTGGAATTTGTTGAGATAATGTCTTCTCTATTGGATAATCCCCTCCCTTCTTAGGAAAAGGCATGAGCCTTGGAAGATATTATGTAGGTCTTTTAGAGCAAATGATTTGCAGGGGCTCTTAAAGAGCTGTGTCAAATTTTGATAATGTAAAACTTATTAATAAAAATGATCTTTTTTTCCTATCTGTAAATAAAATCAAAGCATTCTTATTTGCTTATAGTAAAAATATCTGATAAAATTTGAAAACACATTTTAATGCAATAGAACACTTGCTACTTTTCCCATGCTGTATTCAGCTACTGACAAGTTCACTAAAGAGGAATTTTAGAATTTCAGAATCTAAGTCTGAAATACTTAGATTGGGGGATAAACATAGGCTTAAGATCACTATCTGAGCTCTTGGGGCAGGAGCTCTGCTTACTTTTTTCTTCAAAGGTTGTTGTAAACAAAAATCATTAACTTTGAAAGTGAGTTTCAAAGGAATTTTGGAAGGCTATAAATACCGTCAAGGAAATGTGCCACTATTGTCTTGAAAGGTTGCTGAAAGAACTGTTAAAACACCTAACTAAATAATGATATTACTCTGCATATATCTGCATTATTTTTTTGCGTGTGCTCCTCGGCAAGTTACATGGCTGTCATGAACAGACCTCTCAGATATTGCAGCAAAAGCAGAGTAGTGATAACAACTAAATGGTGCAGCTAAGGGAACTCTGCCCAAAGTGCTGTCCATAAACTCACATCAGTTATGGTGTCCAGTCCTATGGCACATGGGATTACCAAGCCTTGCTAAGTTTAAAGTACAGTAATCCTCTTTCGTGCAGTAACACGTGTAGATTCTTTATAACAGCTTAGATGGTAATTAGCAGGGGATTTCAGATTCATTGACTGGATACAAATATAGCATAAGGGAAGGAAAGATCTAGGCAGCAGTTATCAAACTAGGGGTCACTAATGCAGTAAGGGTTGGAACATTTATGAGGGTGAGGATGATCCAGCAGAATTTTGCAGAGGGGGTGAGCGTTACTAGCATTTGGGATTGCAAACAGCTATTAGATCTTAATCAGAAACATATAAAGACTGTCTTGGCTGGGAGAAGTTTCTGTTTATTTACATGTTTTCTCCAGCATTTTGTAACCATTGGTGTAAATCCTTCAGGACTGGCACTCCAGCTGGCTGTGTCAGCAGTCATTGTTCTGCTTTTGAAGTATTAGGAGAATGTAGTTGTTGAATAAACCTTATTAGTTTGGAGTATTATGATATGCCTTATGAAAACAGGCCTGGGATGAAGTGAGAAAGAATGAAGTGAGCTGACCTTGTTTTACCTGCAGAAAAATTATCATTGCAGTTAGTGGAAAGTGAAAGATTTTGTCAATTTTAATATTCAGCAGATCAATGTAGTCACCAAATGCATTGATTCTTTCTGCTTACAAATTTTCTGCATTTTAGCTACTCAATGGCTAGTAATGAAATATCGCATCATACTTCTGGTCTACCTGCCAGCCAACAAAGTTGAGAAAACAGAAAAGAATTTGTTGGTTTATGATTTAAGGGAGTAATAAAAATCCTTTCACTTCTTTTTAGTGCTAGGGAGAAATTTTATTTAGGTAAGAAAAAGTTTCATACTGGCTCCAAATACAAACTCAGATCCTAGAAATATAAGCTGAATTCACACCTTTATGATTTAGAATCTATGAGTTCAGCTATTAGTTTACCTATTGGTTGCTGCGTGCTCAATTTCTTGTCAGAAGAGCAAAAGGCTAGAGTAGCTCTAGGTGAGAGCTGGTTTTGACCAGTGGTTTGAATTAAAAAAAAAAAAAAACCCAAACCATAAAATCTCAGAAATTTGTCTGAATTGTCATTGTTTTATTTTTATGCTTTTAAGCATCAGCAGGAGTTTGATTTTGACTCTTACTTTGACTTATAGTGAGCTTATGGGTTTGTTTACTGTGAATGAAAAACATTTGCCGAATGTTTTTTTAAACATTAATTAACAAGCATTTGTTAAATGTATGAAAATATTCATTCTCTGTCCTGCCTACAAGATATTAAGCAAGTTACAGAACCGCACATTTGTTATATTCAATATATTGAATTAATTAGATATATATAGATATATATTAGAAATAATTCTATTTTTCATCAATATTTTTATTTTTTAATAAATGTTGCATCTCTCACTTTGTTTAATCACTGCATTAGTTTCTCCCTCTCTCTCTCTTTCAAGGCACTGAATAAAAAATTCTCCTACTTAAACTGCTCCTTGATGAACTTTGAAATCCTGTGTGTTTTGTGACAATATTTTCCCCGGTTCCATTAGTGGCTTCCCTTGCTTTCATTAGCATCCCTGAAAAAGTACACAAAGAAATATTTCTATAAATTTAAGACTGAAAGCAAAAGGGAGTTGACTAAGTCTAGGCAAACACATTTTCTGGTTCAGCTGTCAAGATGAAAGTGTTTTATGTGTGGGCAGAAAAAATGCACATTGAAACTTTTAAGTCAAAACGGCAAGTTACATACTGTCAATAAAGACTGTAAGCAGTGGGTCAGTGTTCAGGCACTCCTGCAAATGGGGAAGTGCTAGATTTTGACCTGTCCCTTCTCAAGTGAGATTTAGTCATCAGAGCTGTGAAGGCTGGGTTTGGGGCTGGGACTCTGAGCACAGGTCACAGTGGCAGGGCAGCAGCCGCCTCTTGTGGGTTCTGAGCTTGGCCTGACTTTGAGCCCCAGGGATGCACAAGTGGATCTGCTCAGGGCGATGTGAAAGTGATCCCAGCTCCCAGTTTCTCACTGCAGAAGACTTGTGAGCAGCTGTTTCTCTTCTCCTTCCTAAAACAGATATAAACACTATGCAAGCCACCTACAGAGTTGTGCAGAAAAGCACATCTCAGGTTGGGCTTTTTTCCTTGCTAATGCTTTCTATGTCATACAAAATATGTGTAACATTAAATACTTTATTTTTGCAAGAAAAGACACAAAATCTGTAGCTCTTTGGTCAAAAGACGAATCTATTTATTATTCAGTTTTCATTCTGCTCAAAATTATTCTGTATTTTTAAGACTCAGTTTCACAGATAGTTTCAAAACATCTGAAGTGGCATTTTTAGGTCATAAACTAGTTGTGGAATATTTCGACCTACTTCTGTAGATGAACCCAAAAATTTGAAAGGAAATAAATGTTGACTTCAATGAATCTTGTTATTTTGGAAGACATCATTTCTGTTTACAATCTATCTGAGAACTTTGCCAAATCTGGATTGCATATTAATAGGGGAGAAAAGCACAGAAATAAACTTCCTTTTTGTTGTGCTTTTCAGCAGAAAAAGACTTGAATGCAAGGTGTCACTAGAATGCTGATACTTCCTCTATGCTGTTATGTTACCATCTTGCATTTGTATCTGTGCCGTCACTCACCATGTACATAGCAACTGTAACTTGCTTGGGATTTATTTCTAGGGACCAGAAGGCACACTTGTCTGTGGTACTTACAAGACATAGCAGTATTATCTCATTTCTGATGAAATTCATAACATTTCTTGTTGAAAACCCACTTTTCATCACAACTGCCATGGTTCTCCTATGATCACTTCTTTGCTTGCTTTAATCACAATTAGGCACTCTATTTTTTCTCACTGCCTTGTTTTCGATTGATTTTCTCAATTAATGCATCCAAGCTAGTAAACAAATAGAGGGGAACAGAGTAAAATATGGTATAGTCATGTCTTTTGTTGCTGTGCTTTTCTATTGTTTTCAGTTCCATGTTAACTCTGGCTCATGTAATCTTTTTCCTTACTCCATATGACTCACAGACTAAACAGAGCAGATGGGGGAGTGATTTCAGACAGTGACCTCATTTCTGCAAATACTACTTCTCAAAAAGAGACAGTAATCAACCTGTGTCTTACAAAAAGAAAAAGGTTGATTTTTTTTCCTTTTACTGCATTATAGACATGAACAATTTTGAAAAGATAAAAGGGCAGGGGGTAAAAGTATGAGCTTCCAGCACTTACCAGTGTGTTCTGCCATTCTGAGCCTTGTCAAAGACGCAAAGAGCATTGTCAAACCTTTGGGTTCAGCTACCTTGAAATCTTCTCTCACGCTATACTTTTAGTTCTCTACGCACGAAATATTCAAAAGATTGTTTTATTACATTTATTACATTTATTTATTACATTTCATTTCTTCATAAGAGAGTTTCTACTTATTTATGTGTCTGAAGCTAATCAGATATTGAATTGGTTGCAGCATTCGAGTCTTAGCTGCAGACACTATTGCTTCAGACAAATACATGTAATAACGATTGCAAAGTGCTACCCAAAGGTATGAGTTTAAAAAAAAAATCAGTGTCTGCAATGAATACCTGTGTGTACTTTTCCCTGTGGTCCTGTGAATAAGCTTTAATAGAAGAGCTAATAATTTTAATTAATTTCAAGTTAATTTCTCCCCACACAATTACCCAAGGAAACAAATATTAATTCATATTATACTTAATTTGCTTAAAGAGCAGGTAACATGGTAAAATCAATTTTTTGCTACATTATAATTACAAATATTTATACAGACATTTTTCAAATCATATTGATTTATTCTTTGGATAAAAAATTCTAGAAGTTATAAAATAATAGAAAGGATTAAATTGGTGATAGTAAATTATCTTAGATGAATCTATAAGGAACAATTATAAGAAGGAGTAACTACTATGAGACCAACAAGAGCGGGGAGTTCCGGTTTCTGGTGAAATAACTGCCTGATTCCATAAGTCATGAACCTGCATCGTGTCCTGAGAGTTGACACTGTCTCCTTTAAGGGTAACTCTTGTTAGTATTTGGAACTTTATTATGAGAAGTACCAAGATTCATTCATAAAGGGGAACTTCTGAGAATTTAGGTTTTCTGGGTCTGTTCAGTTTGAACTTGTTAATTTTAATGAGAAATTAGCATTCCTTTTGTTTTTCCTTTTACCACTAAAGATACTTCTCTCCATTTGATATCTTTGTATTGCTCTCTGTAACAAGAACTTGTGGGTAGATGTTAATCCTGACCAAGGCAATCAGAGAGGTATTTATGCACTGAGAGCTTGTACTCCATTTCTAGCCAGGGGTGGAGAAAGGCACAGTCAAGATGAAGCTGAGAATTAAATAAATTTTCTCGCTTTGTTTTCTTGTAAATTACCACAAACAGCTGACAGGACTGGTGATTTGTGACTTTTTCCTATGTCATGTCCTTCAAACACCTCACATTGAGTGTAAGCTGGTGCCCCAGATTGGAGTAGAGCAATGCCAAGCCCTGCTGTGGGAGACCAGCATTGCCCAGGGCTGAACCTGCCAGTCATCCTCAGTACACATCTTTCCTAATCCCTGTTGAAGTTTAACTCGTACTGAAGGTGGAATTTCTTACCCTTATGTTATTTCCTTTGTGAGACTTTAGTGTAGATGCCCTTCATCACAGAAAATGAAAGAAAAATAAGGTGACTGTAGCTTCAACACTATACATTAAAGGAAACAGGAGATGACATAAGATATATACATCTCAGAACATATGTGATATGTTGGGTTTTGTGACAAGTAGGAAATTTTATTTTTTGCAAGAGGTGAACTTCTATTCAAGGGGCACTGGGAAAATTGATAAGTTATGAGCACAGTGGATGTAGTTATATATGTAGTTCTGCAAGTAAGTTTATGAATGTTTATGAGACAACCAGAGCTTTCCATTACTTGATAACTGTTTAAACCTCTTTAAATTGTTGAAAGGCATTTTTTTCTGGTGGGGGAGGATTAAAAGCACTGTTATAGAGTAGTTAGGAAAAAATCCCAATATATCAGTTATGTAAATACTGTGAAATCAAATTAGAGGAAAAAATATTGAAGAAGGGGAGATGAAGGGAATATGAAGAGTTTCCTTTTCTCACAGACCAGCTAAAATGCTTCATTAACAGTTTTCTGTCCCAGTGAAAGTTGCCCTTGATTAGTTTAATTATGCAAAGATTAGTCTTTGCTTCATTTCTCTAAATTACAGTCATGATTGTACTGTCAAACTACAGAAAATGTACTAGGCATCTTACAGGAAGTTCTTTTTAAACCCTTGCTAAGAGATCAGAATAGAAATATATTATTCAGTATAATATTTTTTCTTGGAAGTGGTGGTTGCTGTTAATCAAATGGAGATTCTACTCACATTCTAACATGCAGATGCTTCTCCCATGGATCCATATTCTGTTTGATGTTAAAGGTGGTTTAAATTTTGTAAACAAAGAAGACCACTTTATGATTATCACAGTGTCAAAAACAGCTCTTGTACAAGCACTGACCAGCTGGATGTACTCCACAAACCCTTTGCCTAATACAAAGGCTGACTGAGACTGGTGGCATAACCATGGGACAAAGTACCCAGTTAGGGTCAACATTTGTATAGAATCATGTAACAAGGAGATAACTTAGCAACTAGAAGAGTTTTATCCACTGATAAGGATTCATATATTGAAACATTTACAGTCTTTCACCATGAAGCACAAGAGTAAGCCAGATGAATGGGGAAAATGGTGCGGCTGGCCAATGGTGTCCCGCCGGACCACCGATCGCTGTTTTCGCCCTGACTAGACACAGCGATGGCGGTCACCGGACAGATGGGGAACAGCCCCTGAGCTGGAAAGATGGGGCTGCGCCTTAGAGCTTCAGCCACTCACTGGGCTTTGGCTCTACGCCGGACTGGTCCCTTGTTGACGTTGGAGGGCAAGGTCAAAGATAAGACTCGATTGGGGTGCAATAGTCCAGAGCTTGATTAAGTCTCTGGGGCGGCAGACCCACAGAGCTTCTTTCAGCACCAGGGGAAGCAAACCCAAAAAAGCACTTTTGCTCCTTGTGCAGTAACTTTTAACCGTGGATGGAAACACGGGAGGAGTTTTGGATTTGGCCAATAGGCAACGGGGATAGGCAGGGTCAGGGAAGGATGGACATAGGAGGAGAACCAATAATAACCAGGGGTGGAACTGGGAAGGTCACGTGGGCTAATGGGACTATGAGGTTTAGGGGAATTCCCAGGAGGGGCTTAATAACTGAGAGGGAAGGGACTAGAAGAAAGGGATTGGTTTGGAGGATTGACAGAGAAGTGTCTGGAATAAAGGGAGGGGTTTGGGAGATTAACAGAACTGGGGGTGTAAATTTTAACAGAACATACCATACTAATAATAGGGGGAACAAACCATTCTCAACTCAATGAACACACCACCACACAATGGGAAATCATGTGCCTGTATCTCGTGCTGTGATGGTGTCAGATGTGATAAGTGTAAGTATTATGAAAAGGTGGTAAACTGTCACCTGGACCACTTTGCTCACTTCTCCAGTTGTCAGCTCCAGCAGAAATGTAATCTCATTTCTAATGCTTGTCCACTGTTTTTCTCTATTACAGTGGTGTTCTCAATGGCTCTCTTTGCTAAAAGGTTATTTTGGGCAGCAGTGGATTTCAAACACAATTGCTGTATTCTGATGAACTGGAATGGCTTTCAAATACATTTACAGCTTAACAATGAACTAGCTCTGAGACAGGGCACTTTCTCTCACTCACTGCCTTTCTACAAGTTAAAAAAAAATACCTGTAAGGGAACTGGATGTCTGCTTGCTAGTGAAAGACTGAGTGAAGCTTCTGACTGTTCTCCTAGTGAGCTTGATTTACAAGGACTCACCTATGAGCATAGGCAAGATGGCCGATAGATTTGACAGCTGTTTATTTAGATGCATGCCTCCATGCAAGTATTTGTACTATTTAGCAAGTATTTGTACTTGCTAAAATATGTGTACTTGCTTATGCCAATAACAGAAGGTCAAAGCCTTCCTTTGGAAAGCTCTGGAGATCAGAGTATGACCAGGTAGCCTGCTCCTCACCTGTTCTATGCTCACTCCCCTGGGCTTTCCTTATGGGCCTCATTTTGCTGGTTTGGTAAAACCTTTTTCTGATTTACTGATTAGAATTTTGTAAACTTGTATACATGCATATTGGTAACAACCAGACATTCCTTATGATTAAGCATTAAAAATAATCATACAAAACAAAAGAGGTTCCTATGACAAGTAAAAATCACACTAGAGACAAATTCCACTTTATGGTCCCCAGGGCTCTAGATGAAATATTAGCTGTAATGAAGGTTGGGGGTTTTTTCTGATTACTGAAATTTTTCACAACTTCCAACTACAAGGCACAAATTCACAGCACTTTTGACTAGAAAAATAGCCTTTGCATTGCAATGTCTCTGCCCTGGGACATAGGGGATGAATAAGCTTTTTGTGAGTAATAAGTCTCTCTTATGTAGTAACATGTGAATTCATAACAGCTTACATTATAATTAGAGAGTAATTTAGATTCATTGACTGTATACAATTATGGTTTTCCCCCATCTGATTTCTCTGACCTGTGCTTTAGATATACCTTTACAATACACCTCCCACATTACCCATCACTCTAATTCCCATTGACTATTGATGTATTTTCCATAGTATTTAAAAGATTTCTCAAGGGAATACTGCAAATCCTGTAAGTCAAAAATAGCACAGTGCAATAAATAGCCTTTTTCTATGGCATCCATTGTTTCCCCAAGATGTACTGTCTCAGGGGGCCAAGTTCAGCAGAGATTAGCCCTAAATCCTTTATAAATCTTCCTCTACTTGTTATGTATCACTTTTCACCTCACAGGCATTTGGGATTGTTCCTCACTTAGCACAACAACTCTGCACAAAAACTCCTTCCATTTGATTTTATCTTGAAGTCCCGGGAGAGTTTCCTGATTGATGGTAGCATGCTCAGCCAGTGGACATTAGTGGGTTGAATTATTGCTGCTAATGCGTTAGCTTTCAGAAAAGTTTAGGTTAACACTTACCTTTGGCTGTAATAATATTTCTTTTTATTGTAATTGGTTCTTCTACCCTTGTGTTATTTCTATCAAATCTGAGATTAATGATACAATCTTCTTTTGTGTTCCATTACTGCCTGAGCACACCAAGTAGGAGCTATGACAAATATTGCTCTAGAAGAATCCTGAGCAGTAGCTAAGTCTTGTTAGCCTAGTTAGGCGGAGTACATATTTAATGGGGAATCTTATGAGTCATTTAAGAGTAGATAGTTTTTAAAGCACTCAAAAAATTTGGACGTCATTGACGCAATAGAAATATAAAATCCAGCTCTGGTTTTTGTTGTCATCCAAAAAACACATAGCTACATTATATCTAAAGTTAAATGTCATAGATGTACCAGTGGATACAGAATAGCAGGACAACTTCAGTCACAGCAAGAAAAAAAAAATACAAAACCTGAGGATGTTAACATATCATTCTGTGTGGTTCTATGACTCATTTAAGACCCCATGATACTTAATCACAATGAAATGCCATAAAGATACACTGAAAAAAGTGAGATGATAGCTGGCTTTCAGTAGGTTTTCAGGTAGCTTTTACTGGAAGCAAGTCTTTTGCTTAGAAATACTTTTGTACATCAGATAAAATTCTTGAGTGTCAAGTACAAATTTTGTCCTGTTTCTTGATTCCTCTTTAAATTACACTCTGTGTGCTCACAGTAGATTAACAGAATGGGGATCTACAGTGGCAAAAAGTCTGAAGACAAGTGATATGAATGTTTAATCATCCTATAATCACCAGTAAATATATAGTCAAGGTTATTTATAAAAGGTAGAAGCCTATCACTGAACACTGATCTAAAATTCCCTTAGACTGTGAGGCTGACAGAGAGCACTAGGAAAATACCAATGAGATGGAGATGTCATGACAGAGAAGATAGCTTTTTCCATTCCTTGGAGAAAAAGAAAATAATTCTGATTTCAAAGGAGCTTTCTCTGCACACAGGACAAAGAGATCCTGCCATTTCAAAGATTGGAAGAGAATTTGTGTATTTATCCTTGCTTCCATAACTACGACAAGAAATGATCATGGAACTGGCTGAGAAACATAACTTAGTTCATCTTTAAGGCAACTGCTGATGATTGGAGAGCAAGTGTATCAATAGTGCTTTTAAAACTATTTGAAAGGTTGAAGAAGAGGGAATCTCCTTTCTGCTTTCATGAGAAATTGCAGCAAAATAAATGTGTCAGGGAAACAGTTTAAGCTTTTTAAGAGCTGCATTAGTATTCCAATGATATTTCTACATATAAAAGAGTTTTGACCTTAATGAATATCACTGCACTTCCAGAAGTCTCTTTTTCATACATTTAGTCCTTTAGGTACATGGTTAACTTGGCAAATAACAAGAGAGGGTTTAAATTAATATTGTGACAGGTTCATTTGTATTAATAAAATACTTGGTAGACAACATAGATGCCAGAAGATAAACTGGAAAAAGACAGTAAATAATCAAGGTAGAAGTCTTACAAATATGTAAGGTTATGCTTGCACACATGACGCCAGACTCTTCTTGCCTGGAGCCAAGCGATCGGACGAGAGGGAATGGGAAGAAACTTATGCGCAGGAATTTCCACTTCAATATGAGGAAGAACTTTTTTACTGTGTGAGTGACCACGAACTGGAACAAATTGCCCAGAAAGGCTGTGCCTCACGCGATATATTCAAGAACTCCCTAGATGCAATCCTATGCCATGTGCTCTGGGATAACCCTGTTTGAGCAGGGAGGCTGAGACAGATAACCCACCGTGATCTCTTCCAACCTGACCCAATCTGTGATTCTGAGGTTTTCAGTGTCTAAGGCAGCATGTGTGTGCAAAATTGGCACCTTATCTAGTTTGCATGGTCTAAGAAAGGTAAGGAAAACAAATTTCCCTTTGGAAAATTTAAAAAGTGTGTGTGTTGTGAGAAGAAAACTAAAAATCTCTCCATCTAGATGGATTTTTTTCCTTACCTGGTAGAATTGTTCAGTATTAGAAAACACCATTTTGTCTATAAAATGCTAAGTCCATTGATTGCTCTGAAAAATAAACCAAACTAAATGAATAAGTGTACAGAACCTCAAACTTTGAATTTTTTACTATATGCAGATAAAAACTCCCCAGGAGGGACTGAAACAGTTGTTGTCTGAAGGCTCAGTTCACTCATTTAATAAAAGCTTCTGGTGATTTGGTAGATATTTGGAGGAAAATAGATCTGGCAACAGGCCTGAAGATATTCCTTTAGCTTCAGGCTGTGAGAAATGCAGTACATCTATTTACAAAGGACAGAAGGAAATGGAGAGTGTTTAAAAAACAAAACAAAAAAAACACAACCAAAAAATAGATAAACTAATGCTCCATTTTCATCTCTCAGCTTGAAATACAGTGAGGCACATAATGTCCCTGTAGCTACAGCAGGCTTCCTCATAAATACTAGTGACATGCTGAATGCTTTAAGAAAAGGAATGGAAGTCATTAGACTTCTCATTAATGGCCTAGCTCTTGGGTAAGAGTCCTAACAACTGCCGAAGCATGAAAAGACACCCTGGCAACTGCTGATCTGCCAAAAGATTTCTTCCTCCCCTGCTACTTCCGTTGGATCTTTTATTTAAAAACAGAAAGGAGCTTCAACTCCAAGTTGTGAACCATGTTGTGAAAGATGCAAGACGTAAGTAAGTATACTAAGGAAAGGCCTCGTGAAAGCTGGAGCTTCTTTGCTGATACTGTTCCATTCTCATTCAGTACCATGGTGCTTTTTGTCTTATTTATATGCGCAGGCCTATAGAAATTCTAAGTATGAAAACCAGATTGCTTTAAAAACTGTTGGTTTAAGGAATTTTTTTTATTATGTCTGTGACAGATGGTGAAAACTGAACTAACGCCACAACTGTGTGAGGCAGAAGTAAATGTAGATCTAAAATGATTGAAAGTGCTTGCAAAGATTAATTACAGTAGAGGGATATGCATCCCATAGCTGGCACAGTCTCTCTATATCATACGTAAGTATATTTGATTATATAAGTTCAAAAATAGCTTTTGTGCAGTGACTCAGATGCCTTTTTATTTTTGATATGCATTAACTTTCATGAATTCCTTTGATGTAAACCAAACTCCACATTTTCTGCATCGTCATTATGACTTCTTGGGATATTTTGTGGTAAAATGCAAGAAAGAGTATATACTGCCCCAGCTGCACTTTGACAAACTGGATCACTGTTTATGTGCCACATCCACGCCACAGTACATTTTAACACAGAGCAGGAATACTATTCTTCCACCTTCTGCATCAGAAAAACAGGTAGGTTGCCTAGGAGAAGACTGTGGGTAGAAAATATTCTGTGTTAATGAAGGGTATGAATTTGTAATAAATCAGATGTTCTAGGATCACTATTTAGTCATGTTCTGCCTCCTATATGTAATGCAACTTATTCATTAGGAAGGAGGCACTGACACAAAAATTTGCATTTATCATAGTGTAATAGCATGGACGTTGGAAGTAATTTTAGAATAGATTTTGGGAAAGCAAAAGAAATACCATTGTTTAATGATTAATAGCTTCCTATTTGGAAGGCAAGTATCTATTTTGAAGATAGCAGGTACAAAACCACAAATAACAGTCTGAACAAGTAAGAGGGCATAGTATCTTTGGGACCAGCCAGGATGTTAACTCTGAAATGCAGATCCCTTGCTCTAAGGTTCTGAATTATCTTCTGTGTCTACATGGTGAGCTTTTTCTTTCCTTCACGTCTAGGAAATGGGTGAGAGGGTGGCTTTGTCTAAATTATGGTGAAAGCAGTGAAAACACCTTGTGGGGATAAAAATTATCTACTTCTGCTTGGCCAGGGCTCCTTTGCCCTGGAGAATGTGCATCTGACATTTCTGGGCCTCTGCTTTGCATGAGGAAAGGAGGAGAAAGGGAGGTTGTTCTACTCTACCAATTGTACGTCTAAAAACTCACGAGACAAAATTGCATTACTTTCCAAGATCTAGCCTAATGGTACAGTTTTTGAGCTATGCAAACATCAGCTCTTGCTCCAGATTCTGCCCAGCTGGACACAGTCCTGATGATCAGGATTTCAAAGAAGGTAAGGTCAGACCCCTTACAGATGGAAGCCACAACTTTAGTAAGCTAGACCTCTTTTTTTTCTTTTGCCATTGTTACTAAAATGCAAGGCTTGGAGTCAGTGATATTTTTGGAGTGGGGCGAGGAAAAAATTTTAAAATTATAGAGGTTATAGAAAAATCACTTTCCAGTCAGTTTTCAGCACAGTACCTGCATGCCTGCTTGGGAAATTTCTTGTGTTCTATCTATACATATCTCTTAAGTTACTTTTCTTCCTAAAAGAGAAAACATTATTTGTAGCTTGATGTATCAGATATTAGCACAAACTCTTTCTTCCATTTGGAAGACTAATAACTGATTTTGTTATTTTATTGCACTAAACGCCACTAAGCTGATCTGCTTATACAAAATATGTTTTAGTGCTAATATGTTTTAGTGCTAATAGGCTTTATTTGCCTCAAGGTTGAAGGATGCACACTCTGGCATACAATTGCCTGCTCTCTTCTATTTTCTTCAGCTTTTCTTTGCTTGCTAATGCAGTACAGAGAGAAGCAAATGTTTCCTCCTTTTGCAGGCTGATGAGTAAAGACCCTTTCTTTGGCTATTTAGACATACAGATATTTTAGTATAAACACAGTTGCCAAACTGTGGCAAAAGGATACAGGAAGCAAATTAAATATAGGTCCATTTTGTTATTAAAGCAAAAACATTGTTGACTCAGGGAAAAGAGATCCATTTGGTATTCCCCTAGCTTGATGTACAGTGTATATCCTAAGGATGGTTTGTTATCAGGCGCAAGTAATGTTGACTCCTACCAGAATTGCACAATATTTAAGTCTGGAAGGCACCTCCGGAGGCCACCTAGTCTAACACCCCTGCTCAAAGCAGGGACATCTAGAGCAGATTGCTCAGGACCATGTCCACCTATATTTTGGATATCTCCAGAGACAGAGACTCCACAGACAACCTGCTCTCATGTTCAACCATCCTCACAATAAAAAAGCGACTTGGTTTTTTTCTTATGTTTAAACAAAACTTCCTGAACTTCAGTTTATACCCATTGTCCTATCAGTGGGCTTTGCTGAGAATAGTCTATCGTCTGTAGCCCCCTACTCTGGTATTGATATACATTGATAAGAATCCCCCAAGCCTCTTCTCCAGGCTGAACAGATTCATCTCTCAGCCTCTTCTCATATGTCAAATACCTCCATCTCTTAGTTACCTTCATAGCCCTTTGCTGGACTCACTCCAATATGTCCATGTCTTTCTTCTACTGGAGGGTCTAGAATTATGCCTGAAGTTGACCCTGTGTCACGTGCATCACATAGATAACTTCCTAGGTTTTGCATTCCTTTAAATCAACCAGTCAAACTTTCTCCTTGTCTGTCAGAGCGAGATTTCCGAGGAGCAATCAGCTCGTTCTTTCCCAGTGGGATCTCATACTGATATTGATGACTGGATTCTGAATCAGAATGCAAAATCTATCTGAAGCAAAATAATGCCTTTGACAATGGCTACAAAAATAACAGGTCTTCTGTTCTGGAAGAGGGGAGATGTAATAGTGTAAGATTGGTCTGAAGAAGAATGAGGGAAAACTTAAA